>JARVGV010001030.1:12161242-12176657 GCA_031762435.1 Hypsolebias longignatus | reverse complement strand
ACACTGTATATAATTTATTTATTTTATTTATTTTTACTCATTTAAAAGAAACAAAATAAAACTAATTCATCAAAATAAGCAAAACGTTGAATGAAAAGGGTGCAGAAAGAAGAAAAAAAACTCTTATATCTTCCCCTTATTAAAAAAATAAAATAACTTTAAATAAATAATAAAAAAATATATATAATAAATATTTCTGCTACAAGTACCATGAAGTGCTGTCAAAGAGCTAGTTGTCTGCTACTGCAGCGATTCAAGCTAGTAAATAATAAATGTATCTGTGAATAATCATGTAATGTAAAACTGACAGCAATGTAAAGGTTTGTAAAATAATATTTGCATGAACTGCAGATCATGTTAGAAGTGGAGCTAGTCCTCTTTGGTGTTGGTATCCCACTCAGTCCAGGCATTAGCTTGACTGCTCGCTAAGAAATTATTTGACCCTCCAGATTCACACTTTTAGACAATTATTGACAACAGATAAGCTACTTGGTTCTCACAACCTCTTACTTAAAAAAAAAAAAAAAAAAAATCCTATTCCTTTAACCTAAAACAAAATTGTATTACAAATAACATCTGTCACATTTGGAGTTTTCAATGTTGTAACTCTTACAATTCTTAAAATAAATAGCCATTCTTGCTATATAAAATGCAACCCTTAGATATAATGCCCCAACGATCTATCCAGACATCACAATAATGATGTTTAATACAGTATTAAAGCAATTAGGTTCAAGCAGAGCTGAACAACTGAATGGTTTTGGTGGCTGTGCTGGTTGTGACTAATTTGTTCTTCAAGTTCAACTCAGTTTTACAAGAAAATAAAAACTCCATGAATTGAGTGGCTGCCATACATCATCACCACAAGTCGTAAAACATGCCTAAAAGAAAAAACAAACAAAAAAAGAAACACTACCTATGAGAATTTATTAGGTGTTTTTAAACTTTAGCATTTGTTATCCTTGCAAGTTTTGTTCTGGTTGCATCACTCCTGATCTGAGTTTTGAGCAGACCTATGGGGCACACTGTGTTTTGACTCACCTACTGCCCACTCTTGACAGTTTGCACCTTTTTAAAGTCTTAAAATGATTAAAAATAAAGCTGGATATGTTTGAAATGAAGATTTTTTCTCTGAAAGTAATTAGGAGGTGATGTCCACAGAACTCATAAAAGGCATTGGTACAATGGTGGTAACCATAGAAACCATGTGGCTGGAGTGGTCCTCTGGGAGGCTTGCTTTAATAATATATTGGCCCAGAAGACGGGGCAAATATAATAACTCTCTATAGAAATAATGGTCGATGAATATGGCTCCTTTTTTAGCAGGCAGCTGTACAAGGGCACAAGAGCTGATAGGACTGAAAAAAATCACCCAAAGGTGAAAATCATCTTTCTTAAAGTGAACTGAACATGATTTTTCAAAGTATCAGTAAATAAATAAATAACAAAACAAAATGAAATTGCGTCCAAATTCTGTAATGTTTGGGATGAGTTTAAATTTTACATTGTCTTTAGCAATTCATTAGTTGCAGCACAGACCATGCGTAATGTATGGAAAATAACAGTATGGGTTACATTTAGAACAGTTGTCTGCACATGGACTGATCATTTTTCAGACACGACCCTTTATCAGTGGTGTTAACAAAATCTGAGGTCACTACACAGCTGAGAAAGTCACACATCCTACACACAAATGGGGAGATGCATTTTATTTCAGGGCACCATATCTATGAGCTTTTATGGTCCTAGATTTCAAGTGTAATAAAAGAGTGCCTTTAAACTGACTGACATTCATTATTATTATTCAACACTTGACAATAAAAATGGAAGGCGGCAAGTAGTTGAAAGTTTTTTATTCACTTTTGAAAGGGTCATTGTGTTGAAAATTTGTTCTGCAGCTTAAAAAGCACGACCACAAAGATGAAGGCACATACACCCTACCATTTGTCACTGTGGGCTGTTCTCAGGTTACCATATTAAAATGATGTGCCTCTGAGGATGTATTTCTTCTGCATTTGTTTCCAGTTACTTCATTTTTCTTTTTTATGACTCACATTTGGTGAACGGTGAGTTGATGGGGGGACAACAAAGGAAGTGTTTGCAGGAGTTCAGTGATTCTCTTCACTACCAAAATAAAAGTAAACAAAAGAAGTAGTCAAACAACAGAATGAATTGATGGAAAGCGTAGGAGCCATCAAGCATTGGAGATGGTGATTACAAAGCAACAACAGGTGTGCTGAGTCTGAATGGCAGACAGGTAAGTGAGAAGGTTCAATCAGGAATGACTGAAGACGAGTAGAGATCCCTGATTTTGGTCCTCAGGGTCGATTGTCCTTTAAGTTTTATTATAGTTCCAGCTCAAACACCTGATTCCAGTGCTTGTGATGCCTCGTAAGCATCATAAAGGTCTGCAGAGCCATTCATTTGATTAAGGTGTACTGAAGCAAGGACAACAGCTAAAACTTGCAGTACACTAGCTCCTAAAATCAGAGTCAGGTACGTCTGATCTAAAGGCTATACAAATATCAGAATTACAATAAATAAATAATTAAATTCATACATTTAAAAAAAACTGTCTAACTGAAACCACTCTAATCATAACAAAACCTGTAAAATCCAAAGAAATATAAATCTAGCATTCCTCAAAAACTGTATATTGCCCATCTCCTTTCATGTCTATGTTTTAAACTAGAATCCTCTTCTGATGAGAAATTATGAAGTTTGGTTTTGTTAGATGTTGAGATTTTCATTATGCACAATCCCACAAAATAATAACAATACAGGTAGTCCTCGACTTACGAACGAGTTCCATACCTACAGACCGTTCGTAACCCGATTTTGCTGTAAGTCGGAACTCATTACACGTGGCGCCGCACCCGTTTGTAAGTCCAGATTTTTTGCCGTAAGTCAAGGAAATACATGTAAAATGTATGATAACGCTGCGTCACACACCCGTTTTTAAGTCTGAGTTGCCGTAAGTCGAGGGCGCCTTAAGTCGAGAACTACCTGTAATTTATTAGTTAAAGGATTTGTGAGCACTTGGATTATGTGATTTAAAAAAAAAAAAAAGTTCTTCTTTTTTTGGTATATACAGTACTGTATGTATTTTTTTTTGGGTCTGCGGGTTCTCCCCATCAACATTTTGAATAAAGTACCTACATAAGTAAACACTTAATTCAATACTGTAACTATTTTAGAGAGCAACAAGAAGTAGCCTGACCAATAGCTCCCTCCCTGTGTGAATCGAGCACGCTCTGCTTCTCTCAAGCATCCTTGCACCTGCTCTCTATTGCCATTGTGTGCTTCAATTCTCGATTGTTTGTTAAATAACCAACTATGCCAAGTAAGATAATATACAGTCTAAACAAAATCTAAGAATCAAAGTTAAAAATTACTGCTAAAACCAGCCTCGCTCATCAGGAGAGGGTGTAAATAAATAGGAAATATTGGTGTTTGAAGCCTCAAAGAGAGGAAAAGGGGCATTCAAAATTTCAGGAAGTGCTGGACTTTAAATGTGCAACATGTGTTTGGACAAGTTTAAATTTAAGCTTAATGCTTTGCTGTAAAATGAAGCAAGAATTAGGGTTTAGTAGAAAGATGAAAGTTCAAATTTCCTAAATAATAGATCTTAATAGATAGATCTCAATAGATCTTAATGAAGGATATATTTTTGTTAATGCAGTTTTGTAGTTCTGGAAGTCCTCGTTTACGTCCTCAAGAGCTCACTTTGATTTGAAATTGAAAGCAGCTCCGTGTCACTTTTAAAAAAAAAAACTCTGGAATTGATTGTCATTATATGTCTTTGTCCGTAGTAACATTCAATTTTCTGCATAACTCTTGGATGCAGGCACTCAGAGTAGTTACACAATTAGCCTTGAAGTACAGTACTTCAATCTTAGCTCAACACTTTAAGAAGCTCTGACTCGAGTGAAAAGAGACTCCAATTTGTCCATTTCCACACTTCTGTGGGTTTGAGTAATCATCCAGCTATAACCGCTGATTGGCTCCGAACAGAGGCTGGCACTGAACAGCAGCACCCTGCAGAAGATATAGTTTTGTATGATGTGCATCCTTACTAAAAAAAAAAAAAAAAAAAAAAACACCAGACAATTGTGTTGTAATTGGATGAACAGGAATACAATGAAAAGAGACCCATAATGGAGAAGTCGTGTATCAACAGAGTTGGATCAGCCTGCATCAATAAGCACTAGTTTGTGAAAATTCAACAGAGTCCAACAAGTGATTGGCTGCCAAGATCAAAACCAGAATGTTTTCTTAGGTAAGTGGTACAAAAAAAACCTGTCATTTACAAAGATTTGAATTCATCATTTCTTTCTGTAGAACATTCCCCTGAACTCGAAAAACCCTGAACTTTGTGAATTTAAACTGTACTAAACTATAAAAGCTTCTTTTTTTTTAATTATTATTTTTTGGTTATACAAGTGCTCTGATCATTTTACTCACTAAAAGTCACAACTGAGCCTTTTTTTTTTTTTTTTTTTTTTTTTTTTTAAGGAAAATATAATACATCAAATTCAAAGCAAATTTAAAAAAAAAAATGACCATGGTTTCTGTTGCATTGTAAAAAATTGTTTAAAACTCATTAATTTTTTAAAAAATTTATACAAACTAAACTTTTGTGTAATTGTGGTACTTTCTCAAATAATATATTTTCCTGTTCACTCCCAATTTGTTTACTCATAAGAAATATGCTACTTTACTTTTAATCTCTAAGATATTTTGATTTTAATCTTAAAGCACCGGTAATCTTTGGAATGGCATTAAATCATTTTTATTTCCTCTCCTTTGAGTGTGCAGACACGCAATCCTTTATATTTACACCAAATTTAAAAATAGCCGCATGTACTTAATTATATAGCCCTTTTAAAACACCGATGGAATTTAATATTCAAATGCCACTCAAGAACAACCCGTTGCAATCCAAATAGCATTCTAGCTCATCTGTACAGTTTTCTAGTTGAGATGCAGCTGATGACAGATTCTTCACAGCAAAAGAAAAAATATAAAATAAATAAAAGTTGCTTGCTTGACATTGCAAGCACACGATTGGAAAAATGACTTGATGCATTTCATTTCTTATGGAGTCAGTGCTGCCCTTGCCATCTCTGCACAGGTCAAAGTGATTGTAAACCCACTTGTAAAGAGTGACAATAGTGATATAAACACAATACTATTGTATCTCCACAGCATCATGTTTTATATAAAACACTGGTCTTGTTTTTACAAGAAAAAGCAGTAACATCAATTTCAGAATTCATTTCTTGGATCACTTCAAGAGATAGCTTAGATCTTTTGAAATGGGGCTATGTAGAAGGACTACGAACAACCACTATCTAACCTGTTGCAGATACTTTTTTGAACAACTTCACTTTAGATAAACATATTTTAATTTTAATTGGATTGACAAGCTCATAGTTCAAGCAGCTCCAAGACCAATGTGGACTGGTGGATAGGGTTGTGCATTAAAAAAAAAAAAAACTTATTTTATCAATCACAATCAATTTCAGTAGTTTTAATCTGGCAGAAATTCCTGGCAGAAGTGCTGCAAGCTACACCACAAGTGCTACAGCTAGCTGCTGCTGGTATTTGTACTTGCAGATTATCATAACTGCAACACTAAATACCTTGAGCAGAGGAACTGAGAGTAACGGAGTCAAGCAACTCAGGATAAAAAGTGATATTTATTTACAGACTATATTTACAGGATACATTAGGAAGATCAGCAGAGGAGGTAGATGGGTGGTTTCTAGGTTCTGTAGTGAAAAGGATATAATTATTTTTATAACAAGTCACGTGTACGACTGCACAGAGGAGAGCGGTGGATTCCAGGTATGTATGATGGCCAGGATGGAGACGAGGTGAGTAGCAGCTGGTACTTTAGTGGGTTGTAGGCAGGCTGGTGAGCAGGTGAGCAGCAGGACAGGCTTAGGCTGAAGGCAAGTGGACCGGGAGTTCCAAGACTACAAAATAGTACATCATTTATTGCCATTTAGTGATTTATCACCTGACCAGACATCAAGATATTTTTGTTTGTGAAAGTGCCATTATTTGGCACAAAGATTGAGGACGTTTATTTAAAAAAAAAAAAAAAAAAAAAAAAAAAAAAAAAAAAAAAAAACATCCCTTCTAGAAATGTTTGACTTAAACATAAATTAGATTACTGTATATGCTATTTTAGTTATCTGGGTTGCTCAATGGTGTTTTTATGGACTTGTTTTACTGTAAAGCTCAATTACAACAACAATCGAACTGTTCACTTTTTTACACTGCATCCTATTCGCATTGCTTGGGTCACATTCGCGCAATAATACAAGAGCCATTATCCACTTTTACAAACTGATACAATAATGTTACTTTGTGCTACAGTGACTTTGGCCTTCTTATGACATTTGCTGAAATTATAGGCAATAAACAAAACTAGTCCAGCATCCTTCAACTTATTTGATGCATACAACATCGCTGCTTAAAACCTATTAAAACTTTAGTGTAAAACATGCAAACTAAAAACCAGTAGGATGTAAATTGGATTATATATAAAAAAAAAAAAAAACTTTTATGCTAACAAGTTAGTTTAGAGACAGTTTCACCTGAATTTGCCAGTCAAACGTCCTCTGACCTTGCAGAAGAAAAAGAGCCTCTACAGTAATGGAGCGCTTTGTAGCTGAGAAGACTAATGGATGTGTTTGTGAGTTTTACTATGAATAATAAAAGCAGCACTTTTATTGATGAAATTAAAGAATATTAAGACCAATCTGCTGCAACATTAAAATTTTCTGTGCCTCTTTTGTGTTTCTATGCTGTTGAAACAACTTTTTTCTGCAGAGACATGGACACAACAAGACCTCTGAAATTGGTTTTGTAGGAATTCCATTGACATGTGACATTATTTTTTCTCAAAACATGTTTAAATTTTCATGCTGCATGGCTGTTCAGCCGAACCAGGCCATTGTGGTTTTGCAGCAGTGTTTATGTTTGTGGCATGCATCAGAATGACATTTACAGAAACGGCAAATCTTACAATATAGAATAAAGTTAACAGGTTTCCCCATTGGTGAATCCCATTTCACCTCTTGCTCATGCCACCATATATCTGCATATTGCACATTCATAGCAAAACTACAGCACCACCAAATCTTTTAGTAATGCTGGACAAAAGATGCAAGACCTGTCAGATCTTATTGAAGTATCTTGCCCTGCCAATAAAGATTGTTCAGGGGCACATTTCAAACAGCATTATGCTAACAAAGAAACTAACAAACATAGAATTGTTTCTACAAAGAAAATACAATTATATTTTAGTGCTTGATGTTGTTCTGATGTATTAACATCTTGGTTAATCTTCCTTAACAGACATATAATCAGTATGGGATGTCTCAGTATAAGTGCAGGTTTCAACCCGAGTATCAGTCAAGGCGTTTTTCACTGATGACCATCGGAGTAGCTGTCCCTCTCTGCTCTCGATCTTTGTGGTTGACCTACTGTCCATGGCTTGATGTCAGCTGTGCCATAGTATAACTGCAATACGGCCATCATAATGCAACAGCCGTTCTGATATAATACGCCAGTATGTCAGCATTATGGAAGTACTGTATTTTAAAATATTCAAGAAAAGCATTTCAGTGACAAGTCACTGAACAGCAACAGCAGTGGGCTGTCTGACAACAATTTGCTAGAGAGTAGCAGTCAGTGGGCCACTGGACAGCAACAGGGCACTGAAGAGCAGCAACCAGCAGGCCGCAGAACAGCAGCAACCAGTGGGCAACTTGTTGAAATAGTTTATTCCTTTAAATACAGATTTTTGGTTCAAGAAAATGGAATATATTTTCCCTCAAGAACCAGGCTTAGGGAACACAGAGCTCAGCTATGACAAACAAAACTGGTGCTTCATTAAAATGTTTCATTTTGTTGGAGAATGATTGAACCATTTTACCTCATAACAAGTGATAAAGAGGATTATATTTTCACGCACCGCTTTGCACTTACCACTCTTGCGTTACACTTCCTCCTTTTTGTAACAATGAAGTTGCTACAGGACTTCTTTTGTGAGGATACCTGCTCCCCTTTGTCAGGTTTATACATACCTGTCACTAGTTCACAAGTTGTTCATTGACAGATGAAAGCCACTGCTTCTCAGAAACATCCAATAAAGCCTAAAGATGATTTGGCTCAGTGCTCAAACACTTCTTAATGGTGGCTCCTACCCCCCATCCAACCTCCAAACCTGTGCAAAGACATACACACATAAAAATGCACAACCAAAACTTTACAAGCACCCACTTCAAATTCAATCAGTCACACTTTTCCTTTAATTAAAAAAAAAATAAAAAAATGCCACCTTGAAATTTCATACCTCTGACCATGGATAAAATGTCAGGTATTATACTGTACATGTGACATCAGTGTTTCATTGTCACCAAGTTTCTGAATACCATAGTTTCTGCCATAAACGCTGCACCACCCTATAAGTCGCATTAGTCTAAATATGTCTAATAAAGTGGAAAAAGCCATGAAAACATTGTTTCGCCATATACGTCGCATCCATTATGCGTCACCGCTGACATGACACATTTGTTACCTGTCATCACTGACAACCTGGACATGTGGGCCGCTGTTGTGCCAAAAATCGGTTGGCTGCCAAATGGAGGCCACCTGAGCATGCTGGGGAAGCCTTTAACAAGATTAACGCTTAAAAACAATTATTTGTTTGCTCGACTTTATAGCAAAGGTGTCTTTCAGTCTAACTTTTACTGATAAATGCACTTCAATGGTCAAATTAGCTGCATTTTGCTTTGGCAGTGCAGTGAAATGAAGCTGATTTGACGGTTGCTCCAGGCAGACGATGGTGGCAGGCTATGACAAGCTGACTGTCATTAATAGCCCACTTTTACCTATTACATGATACAACAGTATGCCAGGGCAGCTGTGGCTGAGTGGTTAGAGCAGTTGTTCTCCAATTTAAGAGTTGGGGGTTCGAATCCACCAGTAGTCACATGACAAAGTGTCTCTTTATATGCCTCCTCAATGCCTCCAATGTGTGTCTCATCAGTGTTTGAATGTGATAAAGCACTGATTAGTCTCTTTAGAATGATTTGTTCGATTAGCTTTGTAGACATCTAGTAGAGTGCTGTGTGAATGGGTAAATGAGGACACAGATTTTAGTGTAAAGTACTTTGAGTATCTTGATCAGATACAAAGGCGTTATATAAGTACAGTCCATTTTACCATACTGCTTGACTGACATCTAGCAGCTGAAAATGGTAGTTTTCAATATTTTCAGTCAGAATGAATGAAAACGGTCATATCCCAGCCAAAAATCAATTTATAAATATGGTGAAAAAAATCCATAAATATGTTGCTTTGGCATAAAAATCGCAGTGCATGCAAATTAGGTAAAAATCTATGATTTATACAGCAAAAAATACAGCGCTGTCTTCTCAACACATGCATCACACTGAAGAGGAGGATAAAATGAAACTGAGAATTTGGCCAGTAGGGATCATGCAACAACCTGTGACACTGACATGTGTCATTATAAAAGCCAGTTATTTCTCTACTTTGAGTCTGGAATTGCTGAGGTCCTTCAATAATATTTATTTTATAAATGTGTTGATGTCAATAAAATATGACTTAACTTTCCCCAGAAGAATATTTATGTACTCAGTTGTGGGGGCCGAGATGTTGTAGAGGCAGGGCAGCCAGCTCGGGACCCGAAAGTCCCAGGTTCAATCCCCAGTCACTGCATACCTCATGGTGTCTCTGGGCAGCACACCTTATCCCCAGCTCAAGATTAGGTATTAAAAAAAATCTTAGCATCTATGTTTCATTCAGAATTTCACATCTGTTCATTGGCGTCATTGTAGAGTGAATGTGACTGCAAAACTTACCATTTTAATTGAAAATGCATCAGTCAGCCATTTGTAAAATGTTTTAGATTATCCCTTGAGAGTTCAGTTTCCCACAGTACATTCATAATATTTGCAAGCATTTGTCAATGCCACTCACCATTTTATCTAACACAGTATTTATGCATTTCACCTTCACAGAAACTGTTTGTAGTTAATGCATACATGTTTTGTGTTAGTGCAGAGTACTTAGGTTTGGAATCCTTGGACATTGACTCTATCTCCATCACAGTCTGTTTAAGGTTGATTCTCTGTTAAATACTTTTTTTATTTGTCTTGGATTAACATAGTTTAGGTAAATTAGTAATTTTCTTGTTTTTATTTGTATCTTTGCCTTTAGATGCGCTTGTTTCCAGCTTCTCTCATACCCCTTGTATTTCATTAGGACTCAGCACCCCTGTTATTAATCCCTCTCTCAGGTTTTGGTCAAATTTTGCTACTTACCGTGATTCACACTCCAGGTTTGTCCTTCTGGGTTGTGTTGCCTTCTTAGTTTATTATTAAAAATTTGAGTTTTGTTTTTATCCAATTGCTTCTTTCTCGCCTCTGTTTGGTGTCTTACTTCAACTCACCTATCCAGACATACTCACCAGAGGTTTCCATTTAAATAGCTAATCTGTGTCATTCACTTTATCTGTTTGTGACTATGATTTGTATCATTGTTTTAATTAATTATTTTATATAGCATAGTGATGATCCAGTTTATTGCAATATTCAGGCTCTAACTCTAAACATCATGATATAAAACAGCACAATTGCATTACTAAAAACAAGTTAATTAATAAAGTAAGGTAAAAATGAGCATAAATATAGTTTAGTATAGCACATTTTCAAAAAGACTCCTTTCAGAGCTTGGTATAGCTTGTTAAGTCAAACGTTGCTGAAGCTCAGTTTTAATAATATCAGTGAATATGCTATAACTATGTTGGAAAGTCTGTATAAGAAGCAGGTAATTAGATGAACATTTATATGAATTCTCAAGAGCCTCATAGACATCCTATTAGTTCCTGACTGTACATGTTGTCATGAGTTTTAGCTCTAATGATGCAACTGGATATTTTGTTCTCATCTACTGTCAGGCGTGATGTTAAAACCAGATTTTGCTTGAAAATACTTCCAGTGTTTTGCTGTTGGCCTCTCCTTAGATAATACAGCATGTGTGTCTGTACATCTGGTTAGACTTGTTACACACTGAGGAGATATTTGTTAAGAGAGAGCAGAAGAGTATTACTATGGGTTTTGAAGAGCTGTGCAATTTGTCTGAAACATCATTAAAAGTTTGTTGAGCATTAATTGTGCCATGTAGAGGCAGCAGGCTGTGTTTTTTTTATTTTTAAGAGGGACTATTTGTGGAATTCTAAATGGACAAATAACAAATTAAAAAGCACAATAACATTTTTCAATACTACTAAGGTGACTTCTGTGAAAAAAGGGAAACATGGTAGCAATAGCTGAAATTCAGTGGACAGCTGTATAAGGAATTTTTAGCCTTTCGCTGAAGTGCAACCAGATGGGAGTTGCTATGGTAGCTCATGCACTGTAGGGATGCAGGAAACACAAATGCATCACTCACATAAATAAAAAAAAATCTCTGTTTTTAAACCTTGGACAATGTATTTTTTTCAATCAGTGTTTTTGATTTATGTAAATTATGTTATATAAACTGCTTCAAGCAGATTAGTCTTTGAATATCAAATATTAGTTTTAAAGGGATGGTTCAGATCTTTTAAGGTGGGGTTCGGTGGAAGTGTTGGGAACATTTCATACTTTGCGGTAGATATTTCTTTGACTGGTTGCACAGTTGGTGCAAGAAATTGCAAAATTAAATTGACCCTTGGTTTGAGTGAGAGAGTGAATGGTTGTTAATCTCATTTGTGTCTATGTGGTCCTGTGAGGGACTTGTGACCTGTTCAGAGTGTAACTCGTCTCTTACACAGTGACAGATGGACATGAGCACCGGCGACCTGGAAAGGAAGATTGGGTCAAGATAATGGATGGTGAATAAATGGCTGGACCTCAGTTTGAATAAACATAGTTTAATTCTGTCTGGAATAAGCTGGAATAATACTGAGCTTGTCTGAATGGGCCATTTTTTAAAACTCTAGTTTCAAACATTTTATAGCAGTTCATGCAAAAAACATTTTTTCAGTTTCACATTATATTATTATTTACATTCAATTATGTATTTTTTTGTTGTTGGTGTGAATAGCAGTAGAAGCAAGCTGCTTCATTTCTAATGCAGTCTGCGTAACTCTGCCAAAAGAGTCACTAAGACTATATATACAGTAGTCCCTCACTACTTTGCGGTTTGTTTATCGTGGATTAGCTCTATTGCAGGTTTGCACAATAAGATTGGACATAACACACAATTGGCTGACTGATGGATGAGCCGCACAATTGGTTTAGCATTTTTATTTAAAATAAATTATTTAGTACTTGCTGCACCTTTGTGCCATCCAGAGCTGCAGTAAAAGCTTCCTCCTGCTCCTCTGTGTAGCCCTTTCTACATTATAAACTTTCTCCTGCAGCTGATTTGTGTGTAGAGCTGATAAGTGGGCGTGGCCAAAAACACTTGCAGGTGGCTGAGAGCAGGGGAGACAGAGAGAAAGAAATCATGACATTCTGTGCTCTTTTAGAGCGTTTAGAGTTTTGAAATATTGTTTAGAATACAGTATTGCAAGAGTGTAGAGACGTAAAGGTTTTAAAATGGCATCTGCATGAACGACTAAAATATTTTGAGATTAGAATTTTTATAGGGATGCAAAAAAAAAAAAAAATCTACTTTAGCCTTGCTAAGTAGAAAATGTTACCAGTAAGAGGTAGTTAGCATTATCAACATGCCTATTTTTGGTCTGTGGGAGGAAAATGAGTACATGGATAAAACTCACGCATGCACGGAGAGAACATGCAAACTCCACGCAGAAAGTCCGGGCTTGTAGTCGAACCTTCTCACTGAGAAGCAACAGCTCTGCCAACTGAACCACTATTTATTAAAACTGTGGCCATTTAAAGTGCAATCTACAACAAGTAAGATACTAATTGCTCATAGTGTTTCAACAGAACCCCACTCTAAAAGACTGAAACTATTCCTTTAACGTCCCCATGATTCCAGCCATGCCATTGTGATGGTGCAGTTATTGGAGAAGCATGTGGAGCTGACATATTCAGCTTTACTGCCTAGGGGCTGTAAATATGAAGCCTGCTCCAAAACTGATAAACTCTGTCCACTGGTAGTGTTTACACCAGGTTTAAGCCTTGACATATGTTTTGGAAATGAACATCTGCTGAGGCTTCTGATAATCCTATAGGCAGCCCATTTAACACCCGGGGTCCACAGATAAGATATACAGTATCCCTATATTCCCACTCAGCCACTATCATCTTGACACTGAATTCCAATAACATGCATGAGGCTGAACTTATAAGCTGTCTAAGGCTAATGCTACTTATCTGGTCTAAAACATTAAGCAATGTCTTTTCAGAGGTTAAATGCACATTGACTCCCCCCATGACAGCTTTAATCATTTCACTTAATCTTATACACGTTTCTCTCATTTATCTGCAAAATCCAGATGATGGATTTTGGGGATACAGGAGCAGATATTGTGTGTGCAGTTTTCAGTAAATCATGCATCCCATCTCCGGATTTCGCAGACAGATAATACTACCAATGTTTTTCATTCTGTCGCGTTTTATGTGCTCCTAAAGCTGCCACTAACTATGTGATAATGACCACTCGCACCATCACCGCAAAGCTTTTTGCGTGACTGAACTTACATCATTTATATGTCGGCATAAAAATACCAGCTGCTGTGTGGTTTATCATTTTTAAAATAACGGTGTGAATATCTTTCGCCATAAAGTTTGTGTACAGGTTTTCAACAGATCTTCCTTAAAGTCGGAGCACAAATTTGCACATGAAGTCATCTCAGATCAAGACTACAATAAATCTGAGGTAATGGTTAGCAAAGCTGTCATATCCTTTATGCTCCTAATTTCAATACACAATTTCTTACTTTTAGAAAAATCATTTATTTAAGCGAATTAGACTGAGGCCTAACATCAGTCTGCAATATATTTTAAATAACAATGTTGAAACTGCCACATCCTCCAGTGACAAGTGCTTCACGATTCTGACATTGCTATGTGGACTTGGAGAAATGTTAAAACATGAAAGCACACATGAACAGGATTAATACCCGTGGGCGGTGAAAAGAGATTGCTGACAGAGGAGAGACTGCACTTGGTGACAAAAGAAAAAAAAATTGCTTTATTTGCAGAACACAAAATGATGTTGGCTGTCCAGCGTTTTGTCCAAACAATGTTCAGCTGTCACAATAATGACACGTTTGCTCCACTTAAATAAGACATAAGGAAAATAATTTAGAAATGTAAGCATTTTAGAATACAGATAAGAAAACATTTACATAAAATAGTCATAATCAGTATTTTTAGAGCTAAATGAAGAAAGGTTTATGTATTTTTTTAAATATCTTATAATACAGTATATGAAGTATGTGTTTTTTTTAAAAGATGGGAGAAGTATCTGGATTAATTTACTTGACTAAAAATGCTTAAGTTCTCTGAAACATTTATTTTTTTTACCTTATACTGTCCATTTTCAAATGTTATCATACTATTTACTTTCATCAAATCCTTGCAGAAACTTTTCTTTGATAAGAACCTGAGATACTTCTCATAAAATAAATTGCACAGCATTGTAAAGCAAATAAAGACCCTCAAAATAACTTTTTTCTATCAAAATGGTAATAGTGAAGCAATAATAAGTTGTCAGTGGTTCAATATTTAATGTTTGTTTTATTTTCATTTTGTAAAAATAAGGATTTAGTGGTGTGTATGACTTTGCAAATTAAAAACGTATAAACATTTAAAAACTTAACAAATGCGGATTGATTTGTTAACTACAGTAATGGGAACTACTTTTGTGTTGTGCTTTATTTTCTTACACAGTGAAAGGTAAAAAAGAAAAGAACGTAAATTAAACTCATAATTTCAAGTTTTATCAAAACATGGCATGTTAGTCAGTTTTTTATTTTTACTTTTGAAGTACCAGTATACATTTCAGTACAACACATTAGGAAGTACAGTGGTGCAGGTGGTAAAACTGTCGACACTCAGTAAAAAGGTCTCCGGATCAAAACCCGGCCTGGGACCTTTTTTGGTGGAGTTTGCATGCTCTCCATGTGAATGCATAGGTTTTCCCTGGGTACTCCGGTTTCCTCCCACAAGATCAAAAAGATGCATGTTGGGTTAACAGGTAACTCTAAATTGTCCCTTAGTGACGGTGTAATAGTTGTTTGTGTCACTGATGGACTTGCGACCTGTTCAAGATGTAACAAGCCTCATCTGCCCATGGGCTCCAGCAAACCTTGCAAAGGGGAGAAATGGGTAAATATAATTCATTCATTCATTCAACCTTTATTTAGGCAGGTTAATCTCATTGAGCCTCGAGGACTCATTTACAAGAGAGA
>JARVGV010001030.1:12138643-12149512 GCA_031762435.1 Hypsolebias longignatus | reverse complement strand
GGACAACTATTTCTTCTTCATAGTTTTTCACTGGGCATTGTCCCAAACACCCATGATAAACAAGGGACTACTGTATTAATAATTAAAACAAAACATAGTTTGAAAGATATCTCAATGTCTTTTTTTTTTAAGAAAAAGGTAAATATCTATAACTTAGTTCACTCAGTGTCTCCAATGATGATGTATGTATACCTCATCATAAGTTTTCATGATGCCATGTGTTTTTGCATGTGTTGGTACTCCTCTGGCCTGGATGACTGTAATCTAGATGGACTAGGAATGTCTGCTCAAGGGGGAGAGCCACCAGCCTCTGGAACTCTGCATTAATGTGAAAAATAGATTTAAAAATGCAACATATTTAGTATGTGCAAAGAAAAATGGAAACCAGTCATTCCCAACATCTAAGTAAAAATAATATTTTATTATGGGTTGACTTTTTATTCACCTGCCTTTTAGATAACTACAGCAATATTTTTAATTGTTTCATCACTGGATGTACATCTACAACTGCTTAACTTGGTAGGTCAACCTGATTCAGAATGATCCCCCACAGTTAAGAGCCTTTAGCATACACAAAATGGCAGCTACACTTGATGATCAAGTTTAGAATGCATAGCATGCCTAGAACTAAATCAAATATCAAATATTGATGTAAATTTTGGTGAATGTATTCAGCACAACTTAATTCCATATGAATTATATGACATTAAAAATAAACATATTGACTTGTTAGCTACAAGTTGTGTGTTTTTAAGTAGCATTTTCAGTTAGCAATCAAAGCTAACTGAACTCGCAGAGTGGTTGCCTAGCAACAGTGTCAGTTGAAGAGCGCTGTAGAGAAGTCAAACAGTTTTTAGGCTCTGCTCCAGTGTATCTTTAACTGTCAACAGAAACTGTTGTGTAGAAGAAACTGAGCAACATAAAACTATCATACAGACTTGATTTCAGCTCAAACTACTAACTGCAGATATAAGGTTTGTATTTTATTGTTGTTGTTATTTCTCCAAAGTGTCATACAGTGTGCTGTAGTTAGTTTTTCGCTAGCAAAAATGTTTAGCATAATAAAATTTGTAGTTTTACTTTAACTGAAGAGGTCCGTGCCTTTAGACATTCAAGGTGTTTGATTTAATTTTTTAAAGGAAACAACTGAGAAGTGAAAACCTCTGTCCTCAAAGCTTCATCAACACCAACTGGAGGACAGAGATCTCCCAACCAGTAGCAGCTGTCCAGATGGAAATGACCACAGGTAGAGATGACTGTGGGGCAGCAGAAACTAGAAGAAACCAAGATCTGAATTCCTATGAAGGTAATGTGAACTCTTCAAAGGATGAAGTCAGTGATGATGATGAAGCTAAACCGTTACTGTCATATCTTTATCAACACCAAGAGGAAGACGGATGTAGTCGAATCAGCATCTCAGCTGACCAGAGAGAAGAAGCAGCCAATGAAGAGGGAAAAGCAACAGAAACTACCTTGACCAAGAACAACAACTTGTCTCTTCAGAGACACATGAAAAGTAATTCAAGACATAAGTCTTCAAGTTGTTTGGTTCCTAAGAAAGGTCTAAAAGTGGGGAAAAAAGTACAGTCATGCAGTAAAGTTGAGGCCATACTGAATCAATTCGGATGTGATGAATGTGGCAAAAGATTTACCAGTAAAGGAAATTTAAACACACACATAAGAATCCACACAGGACAGAAACCATTTGCCTGTAAATTTTGTGGACAGAGATTTACCCAACAGGCCCATTTAAACACACACATAAGAATCCACACAGGACAAAAACCATTTGCTTGTGAACTTTGTGGACAGAGATTTACCCAACAGGCCCATTTAAACACACACATGAGAATCCACACAGGAGAGAAACCATTTGCTTGTGAACTTTGTGGACAAAGCTTTAGCCAACAGACCAATTTAAACAGACACATGAGAATCCACACAGGACACAAAGCGGTGGTTTGCAATGACTCATAAAACACATAAGAAACTATACACATGAGGGAAAACAACTGTGTGTTAAACATTAAGAAAAGTCCTGAATACACAAATAAGAGTTCACACATAATCAATAGTGAAAGATTCCACAGTTTGTTGATAACAATACAAGTACTGAAGAGGAATGCTGTCAAGAAATGAAATGGTTTTTACTTACATGTATATATTTGTTTTTTATATTAGTTTTTCCATTGTGTTCAAGTTTGTTTTGTTTCAAAATAATTGTCAAAACTTCTGTCACTACGGACCTCTGTTTACAGCCAATTGATTTTGGTTTTACCTGAATGAGTTTATTGTTGCAGCCAGATGTTAAATGGTGTAAACATTAAAAACATTAATGTTTTTATGTTCAAATTTGAATAACTTTCTGAAAAAATTTTCTACATTTTAATGTAATAAATAATATACACAAAATGCATTTTAGTTCATTTTGTCCTGATTAATTCTTTTTTTTTTTATTTATTTATTTTTTTTTAATTAGGACAATATTCATCTGACAACAGTGGTTTCGGAAATATAGACAAAATAAAAACAATATGTAAAAAAAAAGTGTCATAGAATCAAACTTAAAATAAAGTTTTGTTTAAATGTTGCTGTTGAACGGTCACATGGTGAGACTTGAACTCAGCCGAACAGTGCAGCAAATTAAGATTAACTAGTGTATAAGAGCAAATAAGTGACTTTACTCTAATTTGTGGTGGGTAGCACGTTTGCGTAGGCTTATATATTCAGGGAGCCATTAAATAGGAGAAAACAAACTATAGGCATTTAACCACTCTTACCAAAATGAACCTTTTCATTGTAAAAATAATTGAAATTGTAATTCACTTACAGTTTACAGAAGTCCCTAGTTTATTGCAGGGTTCCCATTGTTTCTAAACTCTAAATGCTCTAAAAGAGCACAGCATGTCATGATTTCAGCTGCACTCTGCCACCTGCCAGTGCTCTCGGCCACACCCACTTCTCCTCTGTAGATCAGAGAGCACGACATGCTGCAGGAGGGAGCTTCTCCCTGCACCTGTGGGCTGCAGATAGGTGCAGGAGGTGCTAAATAATTTAAAATAATTCATTTTAAAATTTAAAAAGCCATGCCTATCATGTGGCTCATCTATCAATCAGCCAATTTGTCACATCCAATATTACTTTGCAAAACCATGAAAGAATGTGTTGTGAAAGTCAAACTGTGAAGTAACGAGGGACTACTGTAATCCAAATCTCATCAAGTTTATGCTGAGAAGAAATGGCAGTTGGCAGCAGAGGCCACAAAGGTACAGGACTTCAAGTACTGGGGTCAACTGTCCAGGAAAATGGGGACTGTTGTAAAGAAGTGAAAAGGGGAGTCCAGGCAGGATGGAGAAAAGTTTCAGGAGTAATTTGCAACAAAAACATGGCAGCAAAAGTCAAAGGAAAAGTTTACAAGACAGTGGTGAGACCAGCTGTGTTGCATGGTTTGGAGACAGCGGCAGTGACAAAAAGACAAGAGAATGAACGGGAAGTGGTAGAAATGAAGATGTTGAGGTTCTCCTTGAGAGTGACAAGGATGGATAACATTTGGAACGAGATCATCAGAGGTACAGCACAGGTTGAACAACTGGAAAATAAAGTTAGAGAGACCAGACTACTGAGATGGTTTGGACATGTGGGACAGTGGATATATTGTTAGAAGGATGTTAGAAATGCAAAGTAGAAATATATGGATGCAGTTAGAGAGGATAAAGACGTAGTTGGAGTGAGGACAAATAGGATGTAGGGGACAGAGTGACATGGAGGAAGATGACTCACTGTGGTGACCCCTGAAGAGGGAAAAGCCAAATAAGAAAAAAGAAAATGAGCTATCTGAATGCAAATTACTAGCAGGGTAAAAAGAACAAAAAGGTAAACCATCCCAAATGTATATAAAAACTTGTAACTGTAATAATACCTGAAGAGGTTTTATGATTTATGCTACAGCAGCTTGTCCTTAAAACAATAAACAGCTTATTTTGCAATTGAGAGTGGTCTCTGAAAACACCAAATAATACCATGTAATGACAAAAACACTATCTGTTGCTGCATTTGAGTTAAATTCTGTTAGTTTATGAAGAACAAAAACAACCAATTTCACTAGTAAATTATCCTAATGGTTAAAATGTTGTTTACACATAGGCTTTTTTTTTGCTGCTACTAATAATATTTTTAGACATAAACCACTAGAACCAGTACAACACGGTAAAATGATACACTCCTCGGTGAATAAGAGATGAAGACTCCTGCATATTTTTATGAAAACACTAACACGATACAAGCTATTTGGTTATTTATTTATTTAGCTTTTGTATCATTTGACTAAAGTTATCTCAGTGTTGTCTGACACCTTGTAGTTACTCAAGACAAGCTTAGTATTCATACAAAAATAATTAGATCATAAGTGGACGGAGAAATTTCCCACAAGGTAGTGAAGGATTGTTGGATAATAAAGTTAGGTTTCTATGGCAACTGCCAGCACAGATACAATATCAAGGAAGAGTGAAGAGCAGGGGGGTGGGGGGGCACCCATTCATGAGTCTGACTGTGCTTGTCTTTCCTCCAAAAACTGGCTGGCTTCTGCAGCCACACACTGTGTAATCACAGATTTGAAGATTTCACTGAGCACTAATACCATTTACCTACCTACAGCCAAGATGAAAGCAAGTAAGCTCTCATTCAGTTTTAAGGTTTTATTAAACACACACACAAACACAATGCATAAGAGGAAATACTGAAAGGCTTTAATTATTTTCTGTTGTTCTGGGTCAGGTTACAAGGTTGCTTTCTGTGATTAAAATTTTATTTATTTTTTTTTTAACTGAAAAAGATCATTCCCAAGTGAGAAATATTCAGAACAGTTGTCCACTCAGCAGTGGACATCAATGCTGGTTCAGCTCCCATTTTATATATGTTGTATATTTCATGTTCATGCTCTGTGGGTTCAGTGGTGGCTTGCTCATTCGAGCCGACGCACACAGCCTGCTCTCAGTCTGTCCCTCCAAGGAGCGATGGTTCGCTTAAGGACCGTCAACAAATTACTGTATTTTCAGAGTATTTGTCAAAGCAGCACCATGTATCATAACTAAAGTTTTCCTATATTTCGGCATGGCAATTAATCATGAATTTTCCCACCATTTAAAATAAAAAAGAACAAGGCTATGGAAAACAACAACAGTGAGAAGAATGTTTACAATTCATCTATAGATCACTTGCTCTATGTCAGGGGTCTGCAAACTTTACGATCAAAAGAGACATTTATGCCCTTTGTTCATTAAATTATGTGTCTGGATTCACAACAGTCTGGCACAACTGTGATCTCCAACAAACTTATAGTGGTCTACGGGCCACCAGTTGATGGAGTCTTTTCTGACCAGTGGGGGTGACGTTATTAAACTAAAAATATCATATGGTTTTAACATTTGATATTTGTACAGTTTAAGACAAAGAAACAACTGAATTATTGGAAAGAAAGAAAATAAAAATATAGATTTTTAACAATTTTGTAAAAATTTTAAACAATGAACTATGCAGGCCTATGATTTTATTTTTTTAATTGTGGAAAATTTAATTATCCTACTTTAAAAAGATAAAAGCCTAAAGTGAGTATTCTTTACTCTTTGTACTGTTCTGCTATTCACATACTGTATTTGAAAAAAAAAAAAAAGACAGGAAGACTCTTAAAACTACTCTTTATTTTAGTATAACAACCAATAAAAGTCAGTTTTATATTAGTTTTGGTCAAGCCTTGAAAAAGCTGCTGTAGATGGACCAAAGAGCCACTTCAGGCTCCAAAGCTGCAGGTTGAAGACCACTGTTCTATGTTAAGAATTGGTAAACAATTATGTAATATACTGTATACTGTATTTGCTATAAACATGTCAAGCCACATGTTTACTGTGATAATAAATAAATCAACATAATAAAATATCTATACTGTTGCTCTATAAAGGAACTGTTTGGTTTCATTTTATTAATATAAAGTGGTATTTTTAATTCAACTCAATTTTCAATTCAGTTTATTTACATAGTGCCAACAGAAGTCATCTCAGGGCACTGAACAGAAGTATTCATATATGAAAATAATAGTTTAACACTATTTGTCTGAGGAGCAGACTGCTTTGAA
This sequence comes from Hypsolebias longignatus, assembly GCA_031762435.1. Classification (NCBI taxonomy): domain Eukaryota; kingdom Metazoa; phylum Chordata; class Actinopteri; order Cyprinodontiformes; family Rivulidae; genus Hypsolebias; species Hypsolebias longignatus. Next base: position 12,143,385 of record JARVGV010001030.1, on the reverse strand, counting down.
TTTAACTCCATCGCAGAGCTCTCATCTTGAGCAAGCACGAAGGCGACAGTGGAAAGGAAAAACTCCCTCAGGGGGAAGAAAGCTTTAGCAAAACAAGGCTCAGGACAAGCGGACATCTGCTTCGACCGGCTGGGTAAGAGAGGAATAGGAAACAATGGCAGGTCAAGAATCACATGTTAGAAAGAAATAGTGTCAAATGAAAACAATTCAATTTTAATAATCCATTTGGGGAAATTACACCAATTTTTCCTCTAGTAGTCTAAGCCTATAGCAGCATAACAAACCAACCCTAACTATAGGAGCTATCAACTTGAGTCCAGTCTTAAAACTGGACAATGTGTCAGCCTCACGGACAGAAAGTGGAAGTTGGTTCCACAAGAGGAGCCTGAAAACTGAAAGATCTTCCTCCCATTCTGCTTTTGGAAACTCTAGAAACCGCAAGTAAGCCTGCAGTCTGAGAGTGAAATGCTCTGTTAGAAAAATATGGAACATTAAGATCTCATATTTAAGACGGAGCTAGGTTGTTGAGAGCTTTGTAGGTTAGAAGTAACATTTTGAATTCAATTCTGGATTTGACAAGGAACCAATGGAGAGAAGCTAAAATTGGAGAGATATCGCTCCTACTAACACCAGTTAAGACTCTGACAGCAGCATTTTGGATTAACTGAAGTTATTTTAAAGAAGTATTTGGACACCCAGATAATAAACCATTGCAATAGTCCAGTCTAGATGTCGCATGACAAATGCATGAACCAGTTATTGAAAATTTTAGAAAACTGGATTAGGCTGAGACTACATGTGTTCAGGCAAGAGTTTTAATCACACAAGCACAAGCAGTAACAAGTGCTTGATCAACACAGCCTGAAAACCCTGTATCAAAAATAAAGTGCCTGTTTAGAGAAACATAAACATTAGGAAAATGATTTTTCAGCCACTTTTGAGCTGATGAAGGCTGCAAATCTGCAGCATCATTGTTGTGACTGCTGAATACACAGTTTCAGCATTTGAACAAAGCACTGCGTGACATATTCTCCACCTCTTTTGTTTTTATTTTGTAGGTCAGATTTTGTTCACATAAATAACAGGAATTATATTTTTCATTGTCTAACCGTCTAAAATGAATTTGACCTGCCTTTTTTTTTTTTTTACTTTAATAAAAAATGGATGACTACAGTAGAATTGAAAAGGATTCTGTCTCAGTCTGAAATAAGCGATTTGAAGCTTATCAAAAATCCATTAGAGAGAAGTGTTTGTTTCAGATGATGTAAATACTTGTAACTGCATGGAAGATTTTGTCTGAATAGTGTTCAGTTCTCATTTGAAATTAAATTTTTGGGTGACTGATCTGCAGCTAATTTTTGTTAATTAATAATTATTTGAAACACAAATTACACAATTTTTGCAGTTGCATGCATTATAATACACATTTGCATGTCTATCTGGTCAGTTGTTATTATTATTTTTTTGCAATTTTCTTTTTTAAATGCAGTGCACAGTTTTAAAAAATAGTACACCTGGTAAATCTAATCGCAGCTAGCCAAGGGACATAATGCATTAATCAACAATCTGAAATTCATGTTAACTTGTACCACCCATTATTTTCATGGGCCATAAAAAGCGCTTCTGTCGGTTTTAATTAATTAGCAGGTTGCCCCACTTATCACAGTAGAGCTTAATTATACTCCCCATTTGCATTTGTGCTCAATGGACGTTTGATTAATACAGGCTTTTGTGGATAATTTGGATGGTATGTACCACCAAAAGCAGAAAATACATTTGTAGTCTGAATCATAAATCTGAGAGTCTGAATGATCATTAGGCTGAGCTAGAACAGTCTGTTCATTAAGGCTTCAATCAGTAAATGTAGACGCGCCGATCAGTGAAAACATGCTTTAAATCATTTATCTATTCATCTTTTTTCTTTCTTCACATTTTTCTTTCAAAGTCACAAGACAGCCGTTGTCTATGTCCAGCGGTCATTGTGCGAGAGGAAAGACATACCCTGGACAGGTGACTTGTCCATCAACACTTATTCTCTCACTCATGGCTCGGGACAATTTAGAAATCCACCTCCACTACGGCTGTCCAACGTGCGGCTCGCGAGCCATTTGCGGCCCTTGGAATGATTTTGTGTGGCCCACAGCTGCAGTTTAAGAATGGTCTCATTTTGATCAGCAGGCTGAAGAGGTCGATGCAGACTTTCTGCAAATTTGTTGGTAATCCTTTTTTATGTAATGTTTAGTTTTAACAGATGAAAAATAATCTTAATAAATGAGCAATACTAAACAAAATACAAACCTTTGGCTATGATCTTTTTATTTTTCACATCATGGTACAAAGCACCAAAAACCTTTACTGATTTCCACCAGAAAGGAGACTTTTGGACAACGATTCATAAAACTTGACTAGATATTGCAGTTGATAAAATAATCAAAAGGGACAGTGGACATTTTTTTTTTTAATGAATATAACGTTGTATCATCTACATACGAGTTGATAACTTTATCAAACCTTCTATGAATCTGTTGTAGCGACTGACAGCTGGACGATTTTTCACAACTTCGATCGGCCTTTTGGGCCGTCCATGGTCTAAAGGGCTGATTGAACCCCTTTTAAAAAGGACACTTACTCAAATTACGCTTTTGGTGCTGAGAACAGACTAAAATTAATTTTCCAAACACAAGAAAACAGCAAACATAGAACAAATCAAATAAATAAAATCATTTTTTAATTAAAGCAATATAAGCTTAGTGTTTGTGAGGCTTTGAATGTTCTGGATCTACAACAATTTAAAACTCTTTCTCCACCAACATTAGTCAACTTTCTCCAAAAATATTGTTGACATTGAGAGTTAAATTCACATATTTGTGTCCCACTAATTATTTCATCTGGATAGTTTTGGCCCACATATGAAAACATTTGGACACCCCTGCACTAAAGTAATCCAATGCACACAAGTCTTGAGTGTTTAGTGAGTGATTCTGATTAACCCGGAAGTTGAATCTATGACACTGTTGCTGTGTGAGCACTAACCGCTGCCCCACTGTGCCGCCCTGGTTAAACTCAAATGACAAAAAAACAATCCCCAAACTTCAGAGCTAATAAAACATGAGCTGCAACTTGTGGGGAAGTAAACTGACAACTCTGGCATCTGAGCTATTCTCACACTGAAGTTTGACACAGTGTACAAAGTGCTAAATTACCTGCCAAACACTCAGATATCCCATTTTCCATTTTCTACAACACATGGAGTACCATTCACACCTGTGGAGTGTATTTATTTTCCCACTTTGTGTCTGAGTTACGAGCACCGCGTGTACCAAGAGAAGAAGAAAAAAATAAAAAAAATGCAACAAAACCTTGAGCAGAAAGCCCTGAATGGTTGTTGGAATTTTTATTCTCCAAGAATTTGAGACTTTTTTTTTTTAAATAAACTTTTTTTTTTCTGAATGCCAAACCAGCGATTGTTCAACTATTCAATGAGATGGACTCTTTTCTGAGCACCTATTGTCAAAACCAAACTACTGCTTTGATCCGAGAGGCAGAGCCACCAGTGTTATTCATGCAATACTGTGACTTTTAAAGAATCACAACCTTTTGTTTACAAGCTTGAATGATTTTGTTCAGGTTTTATTAAAGGTCAGTAACAGGCAAATAGCACAAAGATACATAACAGCTTGTTTTTCATTATGACTTTTGAACTTTTTCTTTTTTCAGTCTGTTTTAAGGTCCTGAACTGGGATTTCACTCCACTCTTCTGTTCTGTGAGGTGTGATTATGCACCCAACAAAATTGAGATAAAATACACTTTAAAAACCTCACATCATGTTCTTACTGTAAAACGCTACGCATGATGAATAAATTTAGATTTTCAGGCCGACACAGACCAAACAATTAAAAACAGTGTTTGACCTGCATTTTTACTTTCAAACACTCATAAATTATAATTTGGCTTTCAACATCTACTTTACCTTGTTAGTGCAAAGCGTTGTGACTACACAAAACTCAGACTTTCTAAATAAAATTATAATATTTTATTAATTTATTGTTGAATTTATAAAATTGCATTGTTAACGCACCAAAAGGTAATGAGACAAAGAAGAAAAATATTTAAAAAATAAAAGCAACAAGCACAATAAATTCTGAACTTTCTGCACTTTTAAAAGTGGGGTTCTGTGGATAAAGTATAACCAAAACATGTCTTACCTGTTGTAGAATTTTGAACAACCTCAGTTTTGAGAGATAATGCAAAATTCTGATCAGATCAATGAGCTTATACTCAGTCACAATCCTTATTTTTTTTTTTTTGGGGGGGGGGGGTGTTTTTGTGACTTTTTTGTGGGTGTGGGATTTTATTTGTTTATTTATTTTTTTGGTCCCTTTGTGTTTAATGTATTCCATGTCCCTCAGTATTAGAGCTGCGATTTCTAATCCAAGCCCGGGCCCGGCCAAAAATATGTGCTTGATGGGCGGGCCGGGTCAGTCTCGGGCTTTTATGGTGCAGTTTAAGTTTTTGGTGCAGCTGGCAGCACAATAGACCAGCATGCAAAACCATGTAAGTAGAACACAATAACTTCTTGACAGATTTTTTAAAATACATTTATAATTTTGTATTTAGGCAACTTGGGGTCTAATTCCAGCTGTATTTCACAGGTTCATAGTCGAAGAAGCGATGCTGTGGCGGATATGACTGCCTTTGACCCGACACAATGCCAACTTTAGATATTAAAATTTTATTTTTT
>JARVGV010001030.1:12080398-12091086 GCA_031762435.1 Hypsolebias longignatus | reverse complement strand
CGCTCCCATTGCCGCCATTTGAACTTTGGCACAACACCGGCCCACATTTCCAGGTTGTCAGCGATGACGCGTAACAAACATGACGCAGTAGCGGTGACACATAATAGATACAACTTATACGGCAAAGTGACATTTTTTTTTGTTTGTTTCCACTTTATTAGACATATTTGGACTGATGCGACTTATACGGCTGTGCGACATGTACGGCAGCAAGTACAGTACGGCACATGGATTGTAATACATTATTTTCAGGCTTTATGCATAAATATTAGCTAAATCATGACCATAAATTTCCCTGGTATCAAACACTCAGGTTTCAGTTAGAATGCAACAGAAAATGTATTTTCTAACAATAATATTCTCATGTTTCTACCAGGATAAATGTGATGCAAAACTATGGCAGCAAATTGATTTATTGAATACTGTATTGTTAATGTAAAAATGTTTGTCTTGATTTGTTCTGAGACGACAGCAATCCACTTTGGTCTTGGGCTTACTTTGGTTAGCAGTTAGCTCATCAGGCCAGCCAGAATTAAAAAGTTCCAACTCATATTATTCCAAGTTGTATACAAAACAAGTAAAACTTCAATTGTTCATAACATTTGCAGATAGCCCCACTTCAGATGATTTAAATTAATGCTTTGAAGATAAATTTTGATTTGCTGTTTTATTTACAGCCTAAACCCTGAAATAAAAGCAAAATCAATAATCCTTCTTCCTAGTCACTGTTTTAGCTCCACTGGAAATCAAAACAAGGAGAATTGTTGCACAAATGTATCTGGTTGCATTTATTTTATCACATTTTTCTCTCCTGTCTTGTTTATCCTGCCAGCCGTGGAGGGTGAAAGCTGGAAGGATTCAACTGCTGTTGTCAAGTTGTGTCTGCAGAGCAGTAGGTGGTGCTTTATGGATTTGCTGCTTCTCTCCTATTGAAAACAATGAATGTCAGGTTTTCTGTCTACCACATGCCAGCAAAATATGTCCATGTTTTTCACTTTATAAGTGCCATAAAACAACGGTGGACACTGCAACCAGTTATAGAGAAAAGTTTTACCTGTTTGTAACCTCATATAATTGGTTGTTACGTGTGTTTTAAATTGACATATATTTTTTTATTATCGCATTAAAGCATTCATTACTTTGATTTTGAGATCCTTACGAGTGGTTAGACAACGTTTAGGATTCTGTTTTTGCGCTGTGTTTATTTAAATTTATAGTTGTGTTAAGACAGAATCTGCATCTGTTTCAGTTCGTTGTTATGCACTTATGATCGGGCTGATAAATGTTATTAATAATTTAGATAAAAACATATTTATAACTCTATTTATTACTTTAAAATGCACTGCTTTCCTATGCATTGCAATGGCAGCCCCCTATTAACTACAGTGAAACAAATGAAGACCTTTTAATATGATTCTATTTCTTTTCAATTTTGACATACAGTAGAAGCATGTGGTTTTCCCCTCCTCACAAACTTCAATGGAATCACAGAGATGAAAGAAAAAGAATACCAAATTGACAAAGATAAGGAAGCAAAACCTTGTTAAAAGTGTTTCAAAGCTGACAAAATGACTTGTGAGAAGTTCAATATTCTGTTGAAATGCAACTGCTGAAGAGAGGAGCTCTGCGTGAAGTTGACCAAAGAGGCAGTGTTTAATGAGAACAAAACTCTGTAGGTGATCAATATGGTATATCAATTTAAACTTTAAATGGAGTGTGCTCACCAGGCCCTCATTCCATCAATCTGCACGTTGGACTTTTAAACAAGATTCACTGTGATCATAAACCTCTGACGTATGTTTATTTTCTCTGCTTCTAGATCAGGGGTCTGCAACCTTTTTGATCCAAAGAGCCATTTCTAACCTTCACTTATGAACAAAATGTATCTAGAGCCACAAAACCTGCTACAACAGTGATTATCAACTGGTGGCTCATGGGCCACTTCAAATTTGTACGACCTTTTTTTTTTTTTCTGCCATTGGGGGCGACTTTAGAAAACAAAAATCACATAATGAATTTAAACATTTATAAATATTTTTACATTTTAGGGCTAAAGAAAAAACTGCTTTCAGGTGGGGGGGGGAAGTTCATACCAGTTTTACCAAATACAATTTAACCTTGAACTCTGCAGTTTTTTTTTTTAGTCTTCCTTTTAATTTTAGAAGAAAAAAAAGAGTATCCCAATTCAAAATAATAAAGCATACATTTGAAGTGTGTCTAAATATTAGACAATGTTGATGGATATGTTAATGTGACTAAGTTTTTAATTTCAAAACAACTTTTGAGTGTACTTTAACTTGAATTAGGTATATCTGTTAATTATTCACCTTATTTCTTCTAGGCAACTTGTCCTAAAGGTCTTCTAAAGAATGTCTGGTGGATTTAAGAGAATGTTCCCACTTTAAGGCCGGATGTTGAGTAAATGAAGTAGCTAAAGCTAATCATCATTATTTTCTTTAATTTCATTTAATAAACATTTGCAGAAAAACTGATAAAACTTGCCATTTCTCTTTACTGTGATTATAAAAACCATTGACTTTACATTTTGAATTATGGTTGGTCAAAGCTTCAAGGAGCCACAGACCAAGGACCAAAGAGCCACATGTGGCCCCAGAGCCACAGGTTACAGACCCCTGCTCCAGATCTTCTCAGAAAAAAAATAATAAAAAATTGCAACTGAGTTCATTGGTAAATCTCTGAAAAATAGTGTTTACAATAAAGAAATAGAAATCCATTTTGAAAGAGCTTTGCTACAAATGAGGGGTTGCAGAGAGAAATCATTGGAAAGTGCAGGAAATTGTGAGAGTGTCAAATATGCAGCTCTGAGAGCTGTCAGTCAAGCCTGTCAGAGACAGTGGGGATGGAGTTGGATGATGAGAGTTGCTGTGCGATAACTGCAGCTCAGAGTCTAAGGTCAACACCGAACTCCCTGCCCACCCCCCTCCATTTTCCGTGAGGGCTCTTTGTGCAAGTCGGCAGGCCAACCATGTCCCCACTGACCGCTGTGATCTGCGGCCAAGTAGCGTCTCCCTCTGTCCGATCAGACCCAGTACCTCTTGTTCATCGGCCAACTGGCCTTCTTCCCTGCAAGCTGGGTCCAGCGCTTCTCCTGGTTCCGTATGTTGTGTGTGTGTGTGTGTTTTTTTTTAGGTCTGTGATGGATGCCAGCCGTCCCTTGGTGTCCTCCGAAGCTGCATCAGAGAGGGGGATTAAACAGATTTCTGCCTTTTTTTTTCCAACTTTTTTTTTTTTTTTTTTTTCAGAAAAAGGGATGGATGAGTGTAATCACCTATAATCTCAAATTCTAGGCCTCTTGATGATGAACCAGGGGCTGTTTTGGTCATTTGGATGGGCTCCCTGCAGCCACCTACTTAAAACCATGAAAAAAGCTTGTAATAACAAGCTGAAATTGTGGAAGGGAAATCCAGTGGAAGTGCATAAGCATACTTCTTCTAAGTTGTATTTTCTGTTCACATGAGCACAAAACGGAGGACGAAAGTCACTTTGACCGGTGAGCCTTTTTTTTTTTTTTTTGGTCACTTTTTTTCATTTCAGGCTAAATGGAAACTTACAAAGTTAATCTTTTGCCCTACTTGTAATGCAAAGGATAAAAAGGCAGACTAGAACATGCACTCGTGCTAATCTTATGTAAAAACTAAGAAGTGGAGCATTTTTTTTTTTTATTTAAAAGCTGAGAAAGAAACGAAGAATGTTTATTCCACCCTCCTTCAAACAACAAACACGAACAGATGGACAGCTCTAAATGGAAAAGTTGTGTGCAAACCTTTAAATTTATCTAACTTACCAAAAAATAAAAATAAAAATGAAAGCAGTCACTGATAATTCAAAGCTTTTTTCATATAAATAACAACCAATAAGAAAAAAATAAATAAAATAAATAAATAAATAAATAAAAAACTATTTTTTTGTGTGTCAGGCAATTATTAATCTTTTTTTTTTTTTTTTTCACATTTACTCCACACCAAACAAACAGGTATTAAGATGTAATTAGCTCATACAGTATAGTTTCATCTTCTGGGTAAAAGACTGAAGAAAGAGATGGAGCTGTGCTCTGCACACAGGAGGAGCTATCAAATGCAGAAGTGACATCATATTTTAACTCACCTTTGTCACAATACATTGTTATTGGAAGACATACAAAGATTGTGGGGGTGTTGTGGTTGAGTTAAATGCTTTTATACTGTCAGAGATATCGATACTGCCAGACACCAATGCACCGGGGGTGTGCTTGAAAATAAAATTCATGAAAGAGAAAATAGCAGAGAGGAGAGGTGTGAAAATTAAATGTCATTTCTTGACAGGAATGTCTGAGAATTAATCTGGCAGTGAGGTGTGACAATGTTGTTTGGTGACAAGGCAGAAGACAATTGTCAACACTTCTTTCCTCCCAAGTGCTGGCACCCAAGAAGTGGGTGCAAAGCTAGAAGATGTGGCAGAGCAGGAGACAGAGGGGAGAGATGGGTGACTGTGTTTGCCTTTTCGGGGGGTCGTGTGTGTTGGCATGTGTCTGGTGAGTGCCTTTGAAAGGTAAATATAGGAAAGAATTATGAAAACTTTTTTTCTCTATGCTTGATATATTTGCAGGGGTTTTTTTTTTCGTTCAAAAACATACATGACAAGAATCATAAGGAAACTGAATCTTCATGATTACCATTTAGTTAGGCTTTCATTCATTCAACCTTTATTTATACAGCCTAGTCTCATAGAGTTAGTCTCTCTCGGTTGGTGTTCAATAACAAATTGTATCTCATTGCATTTGATTGCTCTTATAGACAAAGACCCACTCATCTACAAAAGGGACCTGTTCCAGACCGAACGTATAAAGTACAGACAACAATAAACAATAATAAGGTTGATCAATAGTTTCATTCCTTTAAAATTGGGGTTCAGTGGACATATTATAAATAAACAACATCTTGGCTGTTGGAGACAGCTAAGATATCTGAATTGATCGCTGTTCAGATAAATAGCATTTCATTCAGAGCAGATGGGCTAGCTAATGTCTAGTCCCAGTTAGATGAAAACAAAGTGGATTGCTGCCGTTTTCAAACTCTACCCAATCTTCAGTGACACAGGTGAAATCTATTGTATAAGCATGCACATGTATCAAAATTATTCACGTCCTACATCCCATACCTCCATTTTCTTTACCTGCTTTTCCTTTTTGGGTCACAGGGAACTGGTATCTTTCTCAGCAGTCACTGTGAGATGATTTATTTTTCATCTAATGAATACAAAGTTTCAAGGGTCAAGGATTCAAGGTTCTTTATTTGTCACACACACTACATGTGGAATGACATTGTGTACACAGGGTCCCAGTTGCATCCAACAAAAGTATAAAATGTAAAAGAAAAGAGCGATACAGAGAGCGATACAGAAAGATATACAGAGAGCGATACTGAGAGCGATACTGAGAGTGATACAGAGAGAGATACAGAGAGCGATACAGAGAGCGATACAGCGAGCGATACAGAGAACGATACAGAGAGCGATACAGAGAGCGATACAGAGAGTGATACAGTGAGCGATACAGTGAGCGATACAGTGAGCGATACAGAGAGACACAGAGAGCGATACAGACAGCGATACAGACAGCGATACAGACAGCGATACAGACAGCGATACAGAGAGTGATACAGTGAGCAATACAGTGAGCAATACAGTGAGCGATACAGTGAGCGATACAGAGAGACACAGAGAGCGATACAGACAGCGATACAGAGAGATACAGAGAGCGATACAGAGAGATACAGAGAGATACAGAGAGCGATACAGAGAGCGATACAGAGAGAGATACAGAGAGCGATACAGAGAGATACAGAGAGCGATACAGAGAGATACAGAGAGCGATACAGAGAGTGATACAGAGAGAGATACAGAGAGCGATACAGAGAGATACAGAGAGTGATACAGAGAGCGATACAGAGAGCGATACAGAGAGAGATACAGAGAGCGATACAGAGAGAGATACAGAGAGCGATACAGAGAGATACAGAGAGTGATACAGAGAGTGATACAGAGAGCAATACAGTGAGCGATACAGAGAGCGATACAGAGAGCGATACAGAGAGTGATACAGAGAGTGATACAGAGAGAGATACAGAGAGCGATACAGAGAGCGATACAGAGAGTGATACAGTAATTTCTCTAGGTTCTCTCTAGATTGATCCTTTTTTTAAACATTTTTTTTCTTTTATCCATAATATTTCTTCAGTCTGAGGAGCTGCAAGTAAACTCGGTCTTATAAGCAGCACCTTCTCATAGTGGATCAACTGGTTTGCTGGTGGTAGCCAGAACCAGATTTTCACATGTAAAAGGAGGAGATTGCGTTTTTTTGGGATTGACTTTATTTCCAAGTGAAACTAGCTGATTATCTCTCCCGCTCCACACAGTAAAGCAAAAGGTGAGTGGAAGTGGGTTTTTTTTACCTTCCACCCCACCCCCCCCCCCCCCCCGTTTCCTGTTTATCGCTCCTGCTCAAGTTGGCGAGGTGACAGGCGCATACCCAAACACTCGTGCTGACCACTAGGGTGCTCCACTCACACGCAGATGTCAGGATGTCTTGTTTTTAAAAAAATGTAGAAAAAATATGATTTACATATTTGTTGCATATGAAAATATATATTTTTAATTAGTGCTTAAAAGTATGTTATTCAAAGTGTTAAGCATAATTTTGCTGTTGTTTATGTGTAATGCCATAACAAATGTAAGTTATACTGTTAAACGGCCTCTGTTTTACACAGTGTGGTGGGTTGCCAGTTGGGCTTCTTTTGGGCTTGTTTTCATAGAACTAGTTGCTTGTTTTTATTGTGAGATCTGGCAACATTGGCCAGAGAGACAGATAAGTGGGTGAAGAATTTGTCCAACAAACAACTGTCATGGGAATTTAGGTAAAAGTTATGGATGTTTATCAGTAACTAATGTTAAATTAATGTGTGTGAGTTAGAGTTCTTTTGTATCCTCAGAGAGGAGCCTGCAGGCACAGAGATGTGCCTGATAAACTCCAAGGCCTTCTCCGAGTCTGTAAGCTGGCAGACCAAGGTGATCAGTGTCTGTCTTATAAGCATTATAAAAAGCACTTTTTTATATTTCCTGATGCATGCTCAATAATCCAGGTGGAAAAATCTAAGAAAAGTTAAATTTGGCCCTCTGGACATTCAAAAAACAAATAAAAATAAAAATAAAAAAAATGTAGAAACGTTTCGTCTTTCCTCTGAAAGACTTCTTCAGTCTGAGGTGCTGTACTCTTCCAGTGTGTTGTCTTCCACTGAGTGTGTTGCTATTAGGATTGAGATGGGCCTGAAGAGTTGCCAGTAAATGAAACTTCTCCTGTTGTTGGATCTTGAACTTAACATGTTGTGCTGTGTGCTTTTTCTGTGAAATCCATCACTTGCTGAAATGTGGTCTGATCTAGGCGTAGTGTTAGTTTTGGTCAGATGTACTCTTCTTAGGCCTCTAAAGCCTCATTGGTGAAATTGGTCTGTCTCACCCATTCATTCAGCAGCTGGGTCTGTGCCTTCTACAGGATCTTACTTGGCCAATGTCCAATAGGAAATTTGAGTTGCAGCTCTTGGGAAAGGTACCACTTGGTTGGTTGAACTCAGGTGGCTCGTGTAGTCTGTCCTCTTCCTTACTGTCTGCTCAAACTCTCAAATTAGTTTGAGTCAAATGTCCTGATGGATGCTCAGTAATCTTGGTAGAAAAATCAGTGGATAGAGAATCTGCCCATTGCTAAACAGGGGTAGAGCGCTCTGTGTTCATCTGTCACCATCTTACAATGCAGTTATTGCAGGTATCAGCCCTCTGTGAATAGTAAACAGCCAAGGCACTATTGGTTGTTAGGCTGATGGTCTTCATTTTGCATGTGAACAACTAGTTTTGGCTGTCACCAGCAAACTGGTTAATCTATCATGGTAAGGTGTTATTTATAAGATTGAATTTGCTTGCAGCTCTTCAGACTGAAGAAGTCTTTTGGATAAAAGACAAAACATTTCCCAAAGAAGAACCCGTCCAGAGAACCGGTCTCAACCTTGTTAGATTTTTCTACCTGGATTATTGAGCATGCATTAGGGCAGATAATCATAATTAAGCTGTATTTTTTTAATAACTGAGCTTCTTCCATGAGCAATGTACAGCAACTATATCAGTTGTTTATAACACTTTTACAGATGACCACTTTTAAAAGCATGAAGTATTACATTGCTAACTGCCACAACACTCTTTTGGATATTTGTGCTTTTTAGGTTAAAACCAGCAATACGAGATTACCACTGTTATAACTCAGGATTCTGTTAGAAAATATTGATCAGCACGTCTCGCTGCTTTTTAGATTCACGCTAATGGGAATCCTGAGAATCATGTCAGTCTGTGTCTACTCTCTTCCATACAGCTGATGCATCTCATGATCATATGCCGAGTCTCTCGTTGATCAAAGTCCCTTGTAAGCAGCCAGTTTCACCATAATGGCCTCATTCGATTACAATGTGTAAAGTACTCCATTAGTCTCCCAGTTCATGAATCATTAAGTGCCTGGCTATGATCAGCCAGCTTCATGATGAACTGCAGATTGAGGAAATGGAAACTACTCGAGCTGCTCGAGGTCATAGGTGGATATAATATTCTCAAAGGCTAAATGAACAATTGCATATTAGCCTGTAGCCTGTAAGATGAGTTACTGTGTAAAAAAAAAAAAAACAGAAAATCTCATGTCAAAAAGGTATATAGCAATTTATTGTATTTTAGACGTACAAATTACTAAAGACAAGATGAAGACATAACTATATATTTTTACAAAAACATCAATCATATTTGCACTGCTGTATGCATTTTCAAAGTCAAAACTTTGGCAAAGGAAAATCCGAACGATACTTCTTCAGCAAACACATTTATTTTTAACTGTTTAGCGGCCTAATTTGCAAGTTCTGCAGCCACAATAGCTAGAGTTGCTTTTCTAAAAGAAAGTTGAAAAGATGGCAGCAACCTTGTTTGGATTAGAAAGTTAGACTTTTAAAAGGTTAAATGAAAAGGTGAAGAAGTAAAAGAAAAGGTGACAAGAAGGTGTGAAAAAGACTGAGTCACAGCAGGATAGACAGTGACTGTTCTCCGTACTTGATGTGCGATGCTGAAGAGACTGAAACTGATGAGTTCATCTTCAGCTCATTATTGTCATGATGGATCAGATTGCTGACTTCCCTCAAAGGCGGCTTAATGAGTCGTTGACACAAATCAGAATGACTGGCTTCACCGGTGGCATCCATTAGTGTGCTACACAATGCTCTAAGATGTGCTTAAGCAAAACTGATAATTACAAAGAGGTTTCGTCATTGTAATGAAGGGATACAACAAAAGGAATATTCATGTAGCGTTCAAGGCATTCTGTCCAGCCACTAAGAAGGCTTTTAAATCTGATTCCTCGTTTCTTTGTCTGATCCAGTCATAGATTATGAAAATCCTTATCGAGTGATTTCTCTGATGTATTTGTCCAACTCAACAGGAAGCCAGGTAAGGGTCTACCAGAATAAATGGATTTGCATTGACTCAGCATCCTTGATTGAGCTGTTTTCACAGCCAGGCTTTGCAGAACAGGATATAATAACAAGGTGGCAATATTACAATAATGACAGTGCCTACTCTCTGGTCCAGCCAGTTTATTTCCTCTCTTCCTACATCCCTCAACCCTCATTTTGGTTTGTGTTGTTTCTTGCCTTTGTTAATGCTCAGGCTCTAATGGCCATGGCGTCTACTCCACCAAGGCTTAAAAACGTTTGTCTGCCTCCTCCATCCTCTTACTTATTTAATAATGAGACCACAGAAGGCAGTGTCTCTATTCATAATGGGGCATCAGCAAAGCCACGCTAGTTGGCATACAAATCTGAACGGACCAAGGAAATACAACAGGAAAGATTTAACTGAGAGGTAAATTAGACCTCTGCTGCTGATTGACTTGAGAATTGAGCTTGGTCCCTGTCAGTGGGGGAGCCTGGGCTCTGGGAGTTTGCTGAAACTCGCTGCCTGCCTGCTGTGCTTTCACATGCCGCGCGTAGCTAAATATGGAGATCTGAAGGCATTGCTGTGTTTGTGCCGGTGTTGTTTCGACATTCTGATGGTTTTCTGGGGCTATGACAAGCCCACACTGTTGTTTATCTCTCTCTATTTGTGCTCGAGAGTTCAGGATCCCATGCCACCTTGTCTCATCACATCTAAAGGAAAACAAGAAATCACTTCTCCCAGTTTGAAACAGCACTCTGGCAGAGGGGCGGGTGAGGTGGGAATTATTTGCTCAAAGTAGGATTTCAGCATGTTTGACTGACATCCTCACTCTCATAGGTCCTTGTGCACGAACACACCAAAACATATACTATCCCAATATACCACATTTTTAATAAAACACCTTTATTTATCCCAGAATTGAAGGACAAGCCAACTGTAATCTTTATTTAGAGTTGTACAGTTTAATCCCATTTGCACTGTATGCTATTGTTCACGAATCACCTTGTGCTTTTTTCAAATAGGAAGTCGGTTCCAGCAGTTCTCCCTCTGATTTTTATCCTCAAATGGTGTCCCTATTGAGTTTGTTGATTCCTATAAATGTTTGGGTATCCTGGTCGATTCACATCTCTCTTTTAAACTTCACGTGGAAAACCTCGTAAAGAAATTGAAAGTTAAAC
>JARVGV010001030.1:12027759-12042459 GCA_031762435.1 Hypsolebias longignatus | reverse complement strand
ATAGATAGATGATGATATATAGATAGATTATATATATATATATATACTGTATATATATACTGTATATGTATGTATGTATGTATATATATATATATATATATAATGTATATATATATATGTATGTATATATATATATAAAGTATATATTTATATATTTGTATATGTATATATATACCCCCCCCCCCCCGCTGCCACCCACACAGTTTTTTGTGTGAAGTGCTGTGAAGACCGAAGATAAGAACCTCCTAATGCCAAAGTCACAGAACGTGTGCAAGAACTTCTTCCTGCATGCGTGACACCAAACACTAACCGACTCGTGCTCCCACTTTTAGGACACAAGATTAAGCACAGCTAGACTGTAGAGAGCAATTAATCTTCCTTCCACATCCAGGCAGCAGCTTTAATTTTGGTGTGGGCTGATCACTGCCAGCGTGAGCTGTGTGAAAAAGTGAAAACACACGTGTTTGACCTTCTAACATATGTTAAAGCTGTCTGTGGTTTCAGAGGGCAATATCACCGTCGAGGAGGTATTCTGTGCAGTCAAAATGAAGTCATCACTCTGGGAGAGACAGCTGTTCCCCGAGATATGAGCAGTTCAGGACAAAAGCAGTTTTATTCTGTCACCCAGCTCTGCCCTTAAGGGTGGCACCCAGCAGTCCACCAATAGTCTGCATGTGTTGGTACACGACCATTTGACAGCAAACTCTGAGGAAGCGCCTGCGCTCTACAAAAGGACATGACCATTAATAAACTGCAGCCAGTGGTGGGTGGCGGGGACAGAAAGAAATAACAGGTGTCAATCTTTATTAAATGTGATCTGCCACCTTTCAAAATTTCAAATTACTCACCAATTAAGAAGAAAAATGAAGGCAAGGATGCTCCACGAGTTTGACATCCTAATTAATTACTTCCTTCGTATGAAGAATTGACTCATAATTCATGTCACCTTGGAGCACTTTTGTGTATTCTGAATGGTAAAATGTTCCTACAGAGTTAAAATAAAAGTTGTGAATAAAGAAAGAACTTGCTCTGACAACTTCTGATACGTAAGGTCATGAGACAATCAGTGTTTTGTGGTTTAATTTTGTTTAATATCCCAATAAAAGGATAGGAAACGATATTTCACATCGTGAAGCGACAGGCAACACATTGGTTGTGAATATGCCGCACGACTGATTGTGAAGCATAGATCTCCCACAATCACGATGGCAGAACTCACTGAGGACGTAATTGGCTATCCTGTGAAATGGGCTCGAGTTTTATTATCAAATCAGTTGCGGTGAATTAAAGCTGTTTCGTTCATCCTGTCCTCTCATTTGTTATTTAGTTCCCTTTGGCCATCCCCCTGGCAATTCTACTCCAAATTGTGAAGCAATTCCATTCTTACAATCAATTGCAGGTTGATTGTGAATGACTTACTATATGGGGAATATGTGTAAAAGCTGGAAATATGATGTGACTTTATAACCGACTGTAAAATATGAAAAAAAAAAAAAAGAAATTTATGACATGCTCATTGTCTTTCTCTTGAATCAAACATGACATTCTGTAGGACACAGCAGATTTTTGCATAAATTGGACTTTTCATTGGAAGTTCTGTTCTTGTGAGCTGCACAGTGATAGTTTGCAGCATTACAGATGGCTTGGTACAAAACACTCGAAAAAGAATTCATGAATGCGTCTGCAACGTGACGATGAGAGGGCAACACACTGAGCATCATTAGACGACTCGGGTTTTCTCAGGCTTTCTTCTTGAAATAACTCAGTTTGGAAACAGTTTATTTCTGACTGAACTCAGACTGCTAATCTGAGCAGCTCCAAAACCAAAGTGGATTCCTGCATTCAAACAACTCCGATCTCAATTTTTATAGCGACATCTGCTTTATAAACTTTACAATTACACAAGTATAGGTGTGGGGGTAGCTGGCAGTCACTCACAACACATCCCCCTAAGTGCTAGGTTTGATTTATTTGTTATATGCAAATCAATGCAATGGAATGCTCAGGACATGAAGAACTGTCTCGACTCGCCAAAAAAAACCCAACAGGAACAAGAAATACCAAAGCATGCAGCAAAAATACAAAAACAAAGCACTAAAAGTGAGAAAGAAAGAAATCTACACCAGCATGGTACTGTTAGCAGTGTGGTTCTGTTAGTGGCCTGGTTTTGTTAGCCATGTTAGCAGGTCTTGTTGGAATGTCCCGTTAGCAGCTTGATGTCAGTAACGACCGCAGCAACTGTCTTCCCAGACTGCCCTCCAGAACCGGGTCTGGCAGACAGAGAACATCCAACGATTCTCCGTGGAACCGAACTGTCTGTAGAGTTTGGTCCGTGCAGGCAGATGGAGGATGGCGGAGACGGCAACCATGACAGGCCGAAGCATGAGCCTGAAGCTGGAAGGACTGAACCACGATGGCACGATGGCAAGGCAGAGACACAGAAAACTCCAAAGTGTGTCACAGTCATGCCCTTAGTGTGGGTGTACTGTGTAGGCACTAAAAATGTTAAAACAAAAGAAACAGGAATACAAAAAGATTTAGTCAAAGCAGAGCTCTTGTCATTGTTACAATTCACATCAGAATTATGTGCTAATAGATCATGGACGATTGCAGAAGATACTACAATATTGCATGAGACTGCACAAAATGTACATCTTTCACCTTACAATGATCTCTGTTTCAACTTGAACACAAGTAGCACTCTTGTCAAAGTGATTCATTTGTAATGAATAATGGTCATCCAGAAAGCATCAGGGTTAAAGCTGAATTCATTTTTCTTATTTTGCATTCTAGCTTCCTGATATCTTGGTAATTTGATGGCTGGCTAATAAACAAATGGCTAACAGCTGTAGATCTAACAACCACGATGCATTTTTAGAGACTGCAAATATATGCATTCACAGGTTTCTGCACAAAATATACTACCAGTATATAAAATATGATTAACAAAGCCTTTCACACTGGTTGGAGAAGCTCTTGTGCAGAGAACACTTTGCAAGCTGCAGCTCCTCTCAGTCTTCTTGTGCCCCTGATTCCACTGTTTAGCAAATTGTCAGACAACCCACAAAGAGAATTATGGGCCCTGAGGGGTCTTGGGAAAATTGCACCACAGGCAGTTTTATCTGGGGGGAGCTGCAGGGCCTAGACAATGCTCCACTTAAGTATGATGACAGACTAGAGGGGATGTATCCAGGTCCTTTTTATAAACTTCACAAAACCCTTACAGCTGAAAACTAACATTTCTGGCATCTCTCGCTGAAGTTGTCGCCACGGGGCAAAAAAGTCATCTTCTCTAAATTTCGGTTATCAGCCAACATGAAGCAATAAAGCAGACAGTATTTGAGAATTAGCGTCATTAATGATGTTTTCTAAAATGTTGATGACATAGTTTTATGACATGATACAAAAAAAAAAGTTCCTCCCATTTTTAGCACAGAGACGTGTAAACCTGTTCACTGATTTGATAAATACGGTAGGTGGAAATCTTCCATCATAAAGTATTGGCTTCTGCATCAAAACAAATCAAATAAAAATAAAAAAAAAGACTTAGAGGATGACAGCCAGCAGGTTGGCATGAATTTCAATTTGATATGTTTACATGAGGTTTGCTTTGGGGGGTTATAGCAGAAGAAGATAGACCTCCAAATGGATGCACAACACATTTAGAGGAGCATATTCACTTTGAAGTGGTTATTAATACACAGACAGAACATTTCTGCAGGGACTGAGACTAGACACCACAAAGAGACAGTAGCACTGTGCTGGTGCTCTCAAGGAAGCTCATTTTTCTTGCTTTGCTAGGTTTACATGTTAGCTTGTTGTTATTGCAGCTTGAATGCAATTTGAATTAAACACTGCATGTGATAGAAACAGAGAGGCAATAGATATGAATGAATGAATTCCCTCTGAGGTGTTTGTGTGTTGGCTTCTTTATGAGGGTGTTTCTTGCATGTCACATCACCTGTCACATTGGTGATGAAACTCTGCCTGCAGCTCCTTCTAAATACATTTCCCTTTTATTCCCGAAATGTGCTCTCGCTGTGTGTTCTGTGCCGGGTATGCAGAGGTTTCTCATTAAATGCAGTAATGAACAGGAGTATCGGGAACAGGCTAGGTGTTTTATCAAAACCAGAGGAGGAGAAGTGAGCCAAGTCACATGGCCTCACTTCTGACACTGAGGAGACAGCTACTTAAGTGAACATTGGACTTTTTCCCCCTCGTTTTGGTACTCAGAAAGAGAGAGAGAAACTGAGAATGGAGCAGACTGTGTGTATGAGCTACTAGGGAAGCCTCTTGCTGCCTGGCCCTGTCCATGGTGATGAATAATGGATGAGCAGGACAGAAGCAGTTACCATTTGGAGACAGTTTCCTGATGAATGATTACTGGCTCCATTGGGTCTGTATTTGCATAGGAGATGAAAATGTCGAGGAGAAGACACATGGGTGTTACAGTAGTTGAGGCTGTAGTACTTTTGACTGCTGAGCATGCAGCTCTTCTAACGTTATAATCAACTAGCATGGCTGGGCATAGGAGAGCATGACTGGAGAGGAAAAAGGAGGCGGCATTTCAAATGAGACATGTTTATCTGTTGTTCTACTGAACAAGATTTCTGTTTGCACCATGCTTAGAGTTACAATTAGAAAATGAGGGGCACGTGAACAAAGCAGGTGCATGATGCCACAGAGGTGTGGGTGTGGTGTTTTGTTTGTATCTGTGTATTTTTGTTATATTCAGGTAAAAATGCAGGAAATGCTTGCACTGCAGTTGATCCATAGTCATATTCAAGCATGTGGCTTTGGGCAAATCTACATGGTAAATTACAATTTGAATGTTCTTATAAAACAAGCCAAATAAATGCAGTCATACAAACATAACTGAGTATGAACCTTGACATAATTGCACTCACTGACAAAATAGTGTAAATTAAATGGAACTGCAAGTGTTGAGAGGTCATGTGACTGTATAACAATGATTACAATATCGGGACAAACGAATAACAGGATATATGGGTACGTTGCTGGTTGAATGTCAGTAGTGTGTGGCATTCCCTCAAGTCTTGATGGAAATGGGAGTTTGGTGAACTGTCACACAGCTGTTGATCCTCTTCTCTGGCAAGTCAAACCCACAGCTGTTGCAACTGGCCTTTGAGATGCAGTAGAACTGCAATGTGTCAAAGTTGTTGTCCAAGTTGTTTTTACACAATTTTAATTGGAGAAAATGGAGGAATATAGTTGGCCATGAGAGGAAATTAAGATGATGCAAGTGGTTAATAAGACACACATGATAAATGTCAGTCATTCTTGTTAAATTAAATTCAAGATTTATTACTGAGCACAATACGAAGCCATTTGTCATCTTTCCATACGTCTCAGTTATGGTATCTCTCCAAATGTACCACTCTCTATTCTGATCTTACCCTTGTGATCTGCTACACCTTTATGCACCCGCCCATTTTCTCAGGTCAACTAATCAGTTCCTCTTCAGAGTTCCAGAGAATTAAGTGACAGCTCAGCATAGAGTGTGCTGTTTCTCTTGCAGCTCCTAAAATGTGGAATGGTCTCCTGTTAGACATTCGTCAAGCCTTTTCATTGATTGTTTTTATATCACTTCTTAAAATCAATCTCTTTCCATTGTCCTTTAACACAATCTGTAATTTTTTAGTAATTGTTTTTAAATTTTATTAGAGGGTTGTTTTAACTTTGTTTTATGTTGTATTACCTTGTTTATTGTAGCTCCTGTTCTGCCTTAAGTATTGTTCTGTGCAGCACTTTAGTCCAACGATTATTTAAAGTGCCATATAAACAAATTTAGTGTATTGTAAGATATATGCCTTTGGAGGCATATAGTGCATTGTTTTAATGCAAGAAACTGACATAGTGAATATTTATTTCACATTTAACGTGTCCAAACTGTGTCTCTTTGAACAGAAAAATTCTCTTCTGAGAAAATTCTGAGAGTTCTGTGATGAGAGTTAAATTTAAAACAGTCTGCTCCTCAGATATATAGCGTTAAATTATTATTTTTATATGAATGGTTCTGTTCTGTGCCCTGAGATTATGTCCTCGAGTCTCAGTGGGACTAGCCTGTCTAAATAAAGGTTGAATGAATGACTTGTGTTGTGACTACTGTGTAAATAAACTGAATTAAAATTGAATTGAATTGAAAATATAAACTATTGCTTTCTGTATGACATATTTGTTTTATGTGAAATATTGTTTTAGCACTATAATGAGGTCAGTCCTGATAAAGATCAGGACCTTTGTCAGGACTATGGAACTTTCTGGCAGTGTCCATGGACGATGACAAGGAATAGACCTTGGAGAAGTTGTGAGCTTAACTCGTGCCATACTTGGCAACACTCAGACTATGACAATAATAATAAAGGAAGGAGTGTGGTCATGCAGTAGGTCGGTCAGGTATGGAGGGACCAGATTATGGAGGGCTTTGAATGTGATGAGGAGGATCTTGAAATGGATGCACTGAGTGATGAGGAGCCAATGGAGTTTCTACAGGACAGGAGTCACATGTTCACAGGAGTGGGTGTGGGTGAGAAGACGGGCAGCAGAGTTTTGAATATATTGCAGTTTGTTGAGAGTTTTGGATGGAGTACCATACAAAATATTATTGCAATAGTCAATTCTGGATGTGACAAAGGCATGGATTAGGATTTCAGCAGTGGAGAAAATGAGTGTTGGGCGGGGTCGTGCTATGTTTTTGAAATGGAAGAATGCAGTCCGAGTTATCAAATGCGTGGGTATGGAGTGAGAGTGATGTTAAAGTTGAGGCAGAAGTTTTGAATGGATTTGGTAACACTGTTTGGACCAATGACGGGTATGTCAGTTTTGTCAGTATTTACTTTGAGAAAATTGTGCTTCATCCAGATTTTGATGTCATACTATGCTGTGTGAATTATCTGTGGACCTGTATCAGAGCTGAGATGGCTGATAGACATGTAACGTCTCTTATAAATGAGTCCTCGAGGCTCAGTGGGAACTAACCTGTATAAATAAAGGTTGAATGAATGAATTGAGATCAGTCAAAACGGAATATTTTTGCCACAGTTGACTATTTAGACCAGGGGTGTCAAACTCACTTACAAAAGGGGGCCAAAATTAAAACCCTATTCAAACTACATTAATTTAAGTTAGACACCCATCATCTCTTCTTGGTTGCAGGTTCCTCAACAAGAGTTTGATTGGTCTCATTTGAGATTCTCTGTTGCACTTTTGACATCATAATCAAAGATTACTGAAAAAAAATTAAAGTGTTAAGTATTTTACATTTAAAACGTCATCTTGGGGGCCAGATAAGATATCAACGAGGACCACATTTGGCCCCCTGGCCTTGAGTTTGACACATGATTTAGACAGAAGAATACCATAAAAACACAATGTTGATGCAAAATGTTTCTTGAAGTTAACTTTTCTTGGTAAAGCCTAGTTTGATAGAGAAATGTATGTATGTATGTATGGATGGATGAATGTCAGTGACAATATCTGAGTGCTTTGTTTACATTGAATGTGTACCCTCATTTCGGAATTGCATGTCAATCTAGATGAAAAATCACTTTAAAATATTTTGATATTATTCAAAATTACATTTTTATGTTTCATTTTATAGTTTGCAATGAGTGTCTTCAACAGAAAATGTCTGGATATTACCAGCTTTTGAAACGCAACACACTCGCATCACAAACAGCGGAACTCAACCACCAGCTCTACATTCCAGAGTAATTCAGTGGGGACGGACATGTGTCATGTTGTCACCAGTGTTGTACAGGACAGGCAGTCTTGATCAAACCTGAGCTCTGTCACAACACCCCCCACCCTCCCAGATAATCTAATTAAATATTTGTGTATGTGTGGACAGAGTTACTTGCCTGAAAACAAAGAGCAACACTTCCATCAAAAGCAAAACCAAATAATTATTGTTTGTGTGCAGCAGATTGGGCAGCTTGAAAGGGTTAAGCATGAGTGGATTAAAACGCCGGCACACATCCGTTTCTATACTCTAATCCTCTTAGTGCCCACTCCTAATATGTTTTTATATCTTTCCTATCTCTCACAGAGGTGAAATATCAGATTAGTTGCCAGGCTTTGACTATATCTTATTACAACCTTATCTAACGCGGAGAGGTTGTGATCTTCCTGCCGTGGTTGCCACTGTGCTGGGCACTAGGTTCAGGCTGTTTGCGTATAAAATTATAAATTAAGCTTGTTGTTTTCTTGTGTGGTGTTTTTTTTGTGTGCATTTTCCTGATTTGTTGTTTTGTGTCAGTTCTTAAACAGTAAATTAGCAGGAACCAAAGCAGCTAAATGTAACAGAAAATGTGACATTTCTCTTCTTTTCCCACCCAGGCAAGAAAAATAATGTTTTGAATACCTTATGTTATCGACTTTGACTTGCTTAAATTCACACAGACGCCCAAATGCACTCACGTGTGCATGCATCCATGTAATAATCCACGCCTTAGTGTAAAAACTGTAAACAAATAGTCTATCAGTGTATGACCTAAATTCAATTTCCCCAGCCGAACCAGATCTCACCCTGTTGAAATCAATCATTCTGTTGCAGGAGTTAATGAAACATATGAGAACACAGGAGTTAAATCAATGAAAGTGCTTTCATCAAAGGCGCTCTGATGCCATTTAACAGAAATCCATATTTCACAAGTAACATGCAAACAGGAAGGAGCCTAGTAATGCCAATGACAGTATGTTGATTCAAACTTTCTATTCTAGCATGATAAACTCAAGACTAACTTGTACAAAGTTTAAAGTTATAAATCCCACTTAAGAACAGCAGCAGCACAGAATACAGTAGGTGCAGTGCAGTGGTGCAGCTTATCCATCACACTAAAAGTTATGAGGTGCAGCCAGAGCAATGCCTAATCAAGTCACCTTTACAAAGAACTTTAAGGTTCCAACAGTAACATCATGCTGAGTCACTTTACTGTACAGTAGTTTGTTTTTTTTTATTTATTTTGCAGTGAAATGGCAAACACGATGCTGAGCTTCACGTTGATCCTTCAAATTAATCAGGATCTTCCAGTGTGACCCGTACCTCTTTGACAGTTTGAGATCCTGAGACATCGTGAAACTTGGTAAATTTGTGTTGTGAAAATTGAAAGTAAAAGAAAACATTTCCCAAAAGTGTTTTAAGACATACGTAGTAGCACCAAATATTTTGCTATCTTCACCAGAACGTCTTGTAAATGACAAAGAAAAAAAAGCTGCAATTACCAATTGAAATTAAACCCCAGTGCTGTTAGTGGACAAGTTAAACTTAAACGATTCAGTTACTTCTGTGAAAGTAACTGAATCAGTTGTAATTGTGTAACTACTGGATTCTGTTTGCACTTAACTGCCGAACCCAACTTTACAAATGTTGGTGTTTTCTTTCCAGCTAATGGGAGTTTTCAGCTTTCAGATACTGTAATGTCATTTTTCTTAGCGAGGCTGATGTGACAGCTTTTTTGTCTTTAACTGTGAAAACATCAGTTTTACAATCAAACGTAGATGACATGAATGCAGCATAGAACAGTTTTAAAGATAAATGCTGTATGTAAGTGATAATACCACAAGATGTTTAGCTATTTAGCTTCAGCTGAAGTTTCTCTTTGGTGAGCAATTTTTTTTTTCTCCAAAGGGCCACATAAAGAATTGGAAAATAAATGTTCTTTATGACAGATAATCTCAAATATATTTTTATGCTTTTTCTAATTGTAGCATGCTTTACAAAACATGCATTTCCCATATATTTTAAGACATATTCTGTGGGTCTTGTGACAATATGTTATATAACATATTAGTTTAACATGTAATAGACGTTAGCTTATCCTGTTGTACACGTTAGCTTAACATTTTATACAAATTAATGGAAATATGCAAAATAAACATATATTTGTGTTTCTAAGTCTTTAAGGTTCAGTCTAGTTATGCAAACGCAAAGACTTAAAAATGCTTTTAAAAAAGTTTTGCGTACAATGTTTAATTTAAAGTTCCTTAAATCTCATTGCTAAATTGCTGTTTATTTCTTTTTTAAATCTATCTTTTTTTGGTAAAAGTTGTTTTGTTTGTTTGTTTGTTTGTTTTAACAAAGGTTATTGGGTGCCTGGAGATTGTCCAAGGACCACTTTGGCACTCGGACCTTAAGTTGCCCACATCTGGTTTATGGGATGGGGCTGGCTAGTTTACCTATTGTACAATGACAATTAATAAACCGATAGATATGTTTGCTGCTGCACCTACAACACCCAGTCTCCATCATTTAGCAATTTAGAAATTCAATGTACAAATGTAATTCAGTAAACAATTTACTGACTTATGGTGTTTAGTGTCTGCCATGCTCATGTCAACAAAGTGGTGTTTTAATATAAGCAAAGAGCAAGCAGCAGTTAATCCGCGTTATGATAGGAAAAGTTCTTTATCCCCATTGACATGATCCTGCTTTTCCTGTCCGGGGCAGCACAGATATCAGGGGAGAAAAAATATGCATTGAACGGGCATCCTGAGGTCTGCAAAGAGCCAAGATGGCTCACACATAAACTGTGCAGAGTTGTGATTATCAGGCAGCTGTAGTGACAGCAGTATGAACACATATTGATGGGCTAGGTTAACAGTGTGGCTGCAGGATAAGCTGGAGGAAGCTGTTTGTTGTTCCAGCATTTGAGTGGACTTAATAAGCTGGTCAATAGTAGGAAACGGAATCCATAAGTTGCGGCAGCGTTCCTTTTGACGGCTTTGCTCAGACCGTCATGAACACAGAATTAAAAGGAAGAAATACTGAAGTATGCTGAATAAAAGTTGAATGTTAAAAAAAAAAAAAATACAAAGGTTCATGCTCAATAATCCAGGGGGGAAAAAAATCAACAATTTTCAGTCGGGTCATTTGGACGGTTTCTTTTTTTTTTTTTACTGAAATGTTCCATCCTTCATCCAAAGGACTTCATCAGTCCAAGGAGCCACAACAAAATCAGTCCCACAAGCAGTACACTCACATAGTGAACCAACCAGTTTGCAGGTGATAAGATGGTATCTGGGGCCCGCCCTCTTCCCTGTCGACTCCTCTGAGGCACCCATAGTCAACGTGGTTCAAAATATCAACATTCATGTTCAATAATTCAGGTAAACAATCCAACAAATTTCAGTCGAGTCATCTAGACTTTTTTTTTTTTTTTTTTTTTTTTTTTTTTAGAGAGACTTTTCATCCTTCAACCAAAGGACTTCATCTTGGATGAATAATTTGGACATGTTATGTGTTACGTGATGTTTAGAATCACTTTGGCCATGGCTGCCTCAGAAGAGTTGACGGGGTAGAGGACAGGCCCCAGAAACCATCTTATCACCAAACTGGTTGGCCCACTATGTGAGTGTGCTGCGTGTGGGACTAAGTTTGTTGTGGCTCCTCGGACTGATGAAGTTCTTTGGATGAAGGATGAAACAGCTCAACAACAAAATAAAATAAATGTAAAAAGTTTTAGATCTTTGCGGGGAAAGGAGATAAATGAAGAAAAGAGTTGGTTGCGTGTCAAATATACATATAATGAATAGTTTCTGTCCACCTTTAACTTATTTAGATTCAAAAGTTCTTGTTTCAGAAAATGCTCCTCTGCAACATAATATGGAAAAGCACACGAGTCATAAAATAAAACAGAAAATGTATCATGTTAACATTTCACAGTTACACAGTCAGTGGTCAGGTCTGAGTGAGTTTTACCTTTAGAGTTTCTTTTCCACTGTGCATTGATCCTGAGCTACATCTTGGAAAATAGCCAGAGCTCAGGGAGTGAGGGAAAAACTGTTGAGTAGTGTTTCCAGAGGTGCACCCCCACCTGCTCCTTGGAATAGAACTGCTGACTCCTTCTGCATCCTTTGACTTGCAGAGTTCTCATAAATTCAAATACACGGATGGTTGAGATCCATGAATGAGAAGGAACAACCCAGGTGGAATACAAATAACGAATAACAAAACCAAAGTATGAAGCAGTTTCCAGAACATCACAGCGCTGGAGTTTGCGAACACATCTTTTCCAGTCTCCCTCACTCTTTCTCGGGCTGCAGGATGAAGCTATGAGAAAATTGCTCATGAATGAAACAACTGTTGACACAAAAAGAAATATTGCATTTTTGTACCCTTGCTCCACTGTATGAGCAGAGGATTATGAAATCCTGTGATCCGGCCTGAGTCCTCAGGCGTCCGGTCAGCATAAGCCGACACATGGGGAAAAGGAATCCCCCTCATAGCCTGAGGACCAGATTGCCTCCTGCCAAAATAAACTGTTCCACACCACTACATAATGAACCAGATAATGAGAGGAAGGGGAGGAAGGGGGAAGGACATTCAATTAATCTGCCTTAATTTACCTGCACTGTAGATTGTACCAACCTAGAAAATAACAAGAAACAGCTTGCTAAATAGAAACAAACAAATATGTCAGTTGTAACAAAAGCTTTATGGAGGACAAACTTGAATGACTTGCTTTCCTCTTATCTTGTTTGTCTTTAATCAATAATCGAACACAGAGTCATAGCTAAACTTGTACGTTGTAGATTACCAACTGGTGGCCCCAGGGTCAAACTGGTATAAAAGCTCATCACATCTGATTAGCAAAGTATTAAAATATATAAATAAATAAATAAACACACAATCAATACAGAAGTCAGCTGAAGTCCAGCTCAGTAGGGGTTGATATTTACAGTATTTCAGCCAATCAGAGCACACAAATACAGCATCATCAGCAAAGCAAGGCAATGATTAAAGTAAAACAAATATTCCAACAATGTTTATTCAGATCACCTGGATGGTTTCTTTCTTTCTTTTTTTTTTTTTTTTTTTTTTGTGAGCCATTTCATTTTTAATACTAAGGACTTCCTCAACCCGAGAAGCCACCAATTAAAACTGATTCCCACAAACAGCATATTTCTTAGTGGAAAAAACAGTTTGCTAGTGCTAAGATGGCCTCTGGGGCCCGGCCTCTCCTCCGGGGCCCGACCTCTCCCTCATCAGCTTCTCTGAGACAGTCATGCCAAAGTGGTTCAAAACACCAAAGTTCATGCGCAATAATCCACTCCACTGTGGAGTATGCTGTTTGTGGGAATCAGTTTTCTTCTGTGGCTTCTCGGATTAAGGAAGTCCTTTGGATGAAGGACGAAATGTCTCTCCAAAAAATAATGAAACCATCCTGATGACCTGAGTGAGCAGGGATGGATTTTGTACCGGGAACATGAGCTTTGGTTAAACAAAAATTGTGTTTTTATAATTGCACTGTTATTGGTGTTTTATGCATTGGTAATGAAAAACTTAAAATTCTGAACGTTTTTATTTAATAATAAAAAAATTAAAAAATCATGTCATCTGGACCAGTTTCTTTAAGTGAGAAACATTTCGCGCCCCATCCAGAGGACTTCCTGCCAACCAGATCTGTCCCAGTCACTGCTGTTACAAGCCATCCTCCTGTTGGAATCTCAGAAACAGGCTTTTAACACATGCAAAACACACACATAAGAATATCAATCATCATGTACAACAATCAAATGTTTTAGGCCAGATGGCCAACTTGCAACATGCAAAAACAGCCTGAAGGCAACAAAGGCCAAAATGGTTCAGAAAAAGGTTTGTAAACTCAATCATCCAGGTAGATTTAAAAAAAAGGTAATTATTTTATTTACTTGTAGCAAAACAAGACAGCACTTGTTATAAGAAACTACAAATAATCCATATTCACATTTTTGTTCTAAAAAGCGGTATAGGGTATTTCCTATTCACCCATTCAAAACTCATCCTGCTGTTCTATATCTCCACAGTGGACCATATGCAGCATTTCTCTTTCTCTTTTTCACAATCAGACAAGACTGTTGAGAACAATAGACAGTATTGACTTCCAAGGACACTTGGCAGAGCTGCTGATCAAACACCCCAGTCTTTAAATTGGACAGTGTCCACTTCACCACTGAACCGTACATCACCTCTGGCAGAGCAGAAAAAGAATGAGTGTGTTTTACTTTGGAAATTCACGATTTAAAATGTTTTCACCTCAAATTATCTGTTTACAATCAACGTCAGACTGTTTTACCATCTTAACAATTAAACCAGCTTCTGAAACTAAACTAGCTGACCAGAAATGAAACGTTATTGGAGAAATGGCCTTTTCTGCAAAAATGCTTTGTGAATGCTGACTGCTGAATAATGTTGATCAAATCTGCTAAACAGTTAAATCTAGAAAAAGTCTTGCTAAAGGGATCAGATAAAAGGCTAATTACTTTGTAAAATCTAAAAGTGGGTAGCAAAACATTAGCTAAATGTTGAACGTAATAGAAGAGTAAAGGCTAATACAGTAGCTGCAAAAGGCTAGCTAAGAAAAATAATCCAATGGTAGTTAAAAGCTAAAAGTAGCAAAAGAAAACTAAATAAGTTAAACCAAGCAAAAGCACATTAGTAAAGCATAAAAATAATTTAACATATGATTGTGATGTGTTTATACGAGGACATTATTTGTGAATAAAGTTGAATATTTGGAAAAATATAAATACATGTATTACAATAAACAAAAGTCATAGCATTTATCTCCTGAATGAGCTGAATGTTTTTATACTGTTGATTACTATTACAGGTAGTCCCCGAGATACGAACGGGTTCCGGACCTAAGGACCGTTCGTAGCTCGATTCTGCCATAGGTCGGAGCCGAACGCACATGGCGC
>JARVGV010001030.1:11994502-12005072 GCA_031762435.1 Hypsolebias longignatus | reverse complement strand
GGAGATAAAAGGAAAGAGGCGCTTTGAATGATGACATAATTGATGTTGCTCCTTTCATGATGATGGTGAGCGGCAGACTGGAGGTCAGCAGTTAACCCAGTACCACACCTCCTCATATGGTGGAGCATCTTCATGTGACACAAGCTAATTACTCCTTTAATTGAACAAGTTGTAAAGACTGTCTATGATTATTCTGGTTTCGTTTAAAAAAAAATGTCCAGATGTTTATTTTTGTTTCTCCTTCTGGCCAGTTCACGTGGAAGTGCAGGCACTTATTCATTAATTGGAGTTTATGGATGACGTTAATGCGCATTAAACGCATGAGAGCCAGGTGTCAGGGTGTAAATGATGGAACATGATCGCTGCAGCCGCTGTCTGCATCAACAGGCCCTCACCCGAGCTTGAAGTGTGCAGGAGGAAAGACATGATCTCTGTTCTCAGTGTTTAACAGCAACAAGGCGGGGAAAGACGTGAAGACTGACACATTGTCATCAATTTATCCAACAATCAATATTTGGGATGAGAAGGGAAACTTCCGGAGCAAAGGCAGAAAATGCAGTTCCTTTTAATTGCAGGACGAAAGGATGAACCTGTTAGTTTCACGTGGCGCTCTCTGGTCTGCGCAAAAGTTGCAAAGCAGAAACAAACCAAAAAAAAAAAAAAAAAGATGCGTCTCCAAGTTGGAGAATCAGAGGAGAAAAAGATTTGGGTTGTGTCACACCTGCCCCGCGCCCTCGGTCTTCCTCCCTCCCATGGGGACCCCCCCCCCCACCCCCACCCACACACACACACACACACACACACACACGCCAGGCTGCTCTTGGAAGCAACCCCAACTAACGATCATCAAACCCTCCGCATCGTGTTTTCAGCTGTGTACACCATAATTGCCGGTTGAGTCGCCCATCTGCAGCAGAACAGGTAGTTGGCCGCGTTTCCTCGCTCGCGCCGAGCCCCGCCCACCAGGAGCTCCGGGCCTCCTGTGTAACCCCTGATTGGCTGAGGGGATTGCGGGTGCTGAGACTGAGCGCTCGGCTCGGAGCTGCGCGTCTGCCAGTGTGCACCAGTGGAGCGAGAGGAGCGCTTGTTGGAGTCAACTAGACAGCCACTGGCAACGAGTGGTGATTTTCTTTTTCCCCCCCCCCCCCCCCCTCCACACCACGCCCCCCCCGCCCTCCCCCCCACCACTCCTGTCTCAGCCAGGCTGGATTTAGGCTGCTGTGCTTCAGTTTGCTGCAGCTCAACACGAGATGCGTTCTGAACGCGCAGAGTGGAGCTCTGGCGCCGTTTCATCCCACTGGCTTCGGATTTCTCTCTGTTTGTGTTGCACGGACTCCTAACTGGGATATGCTTAGCCGTTCCAAGTGAGATACGAGGAAATTAATTAGTAAGTGGAAGCTTGGAGACTTGTGGAGGGGACCAAGAGACTGAATCTGCTGGAAATAGAAAGGTAATCGGGACTTGGGTGATGTGGTAATACGCGCAACTGCGCCCCTCTTTTACGCAGAGATCCGGACTTGGGCTGTTGATTTTTTTTTTTTCTTTCTTTTTTTTTGTCTCCAGTTCGTTTCCATCTTTCTTCTTTAGCTTTTCAAACCCCCCATCTGTCGACTGAAGAGGAAATTTAATCAGAGCTTGTAATAAACGAGCTATTTTATCCAAAAGGCGACTTAAATATTGATTATCACCAGGGCGGTGAAATCCCCAGACTTTCCAGCTTCATCACTTCAACCGCACGGAAGAGCAAGATTGTTGTGGACTTGCTCACAGGAATTCAGATTCTGAGTCAGCCTTTCACCCCCTCCCTAATTTTCTGCCGAGTTGGAAATGGACACTTCATCATGCGCGGCACCAGTTTGCCGCCTGTTACGAGGCGCACGGATTTAAACGGCTAAAGCACAACTGTGAGAAGATTCAGCATGTGCTCACCAACCTGTCGTCCTCAGTGTTTCTGTCGCTGCAGCAGCCCCGAGGACGAGCTGTGCCTGAGGAGAGCGAGATAAGCTGAGGCACTTGTTAAGAGTGTTGCATCTCAAATTATGATTTAATCTGCAGAGAGAAGAATCTTTACCAACCCAAACACTTTTTAATGGACTATATAATGCGATGATTCGCTTGCACATTTATTTCTGTTATTTTTGACGTGCGTTTGTGTGTGTGTATGTGTGTGTGTGGGTGTGCGTAATTTTCAAGATTATTATTATTATTTTTTTTTTCATTTTATTTTATTTATTAGGGACCAAACTTTTCAACAGGTACAATGCAAACCAAGGAGATGGAACTAATACAACTGACTGCTGCGTTCCTCTTATTTTGGGTCGGGACTGAGGCTGTTATCAACCTGAAATATGGAATAAACGAGGAGATGAAGCCCGGGTCCGTTATTGGAAACGTGACAAAGGACGCGCTCAAGCAGGGATTTCAAATTGCACCGTCGCCCCCTTACTTAAGGGTCATCTCCAATTCAGAGCCAAGATGGGTGGAACTCAGCCCGGCCGGAATCCTTACAACCCAAATGAAAATAGATCGGGATGTGGTCTGCCGACAAACCCCAAAGTGCATTATTTCCCTGGAAGTGATGTCAAACTCCATGGAGATCTGTGTGATTAAAGTTGAGATCGAGGATTTGAACGACAACGCGCCCAGGTTCCCAACGAGCCACATTGACTTGGAGATTTCAGAGAATGCCTCCCCTGGTACCAGGTTTCCCCTAGAGGGGGCAAGTGATCCGGACTCGGGGATCTATGGAGTGCAATCTTATTCCATCACTCCAAATGAGCTTTTCGGACTAGAGATAAAAACAAGAGGGGATGGGTCCAAAATTGCTGAGCTTGTTGTGCAAAAATCCCTAGACAGAGAGACCCAGTCCCATTATACGTATGAAATCAGTGCAGAAGATGGAGGAGACCCCCCAAAGATAGGTGCGGTCCAGTTAAACATTAAAGTCATTGATTCTAATGACAACAACCCTGTGTTTGACGAACCAGTGTACACCGTTAATGTCATGGAGAATTCCCCCATCAATACGTTAGTCATAGACTTGAATGCTACAGATCCTGACGAGGGCACTAACGGAGAGATCGTGTACTCCTTCAACAGTTACGTCACAGAAAAAACAAGGGAGGCTTTCAAAATCGACCCCAGAACCGGGATCATCACCGTCAACGGAGTTTTGGATTATGAGGCAACGCAAATCTACGAGATCGATGTCCAGGCTAAAGATTTAGGTCCCAACTCCATCCCAGCTCACTGCAAAGTGACAGTGAATGTGATGGACACGAACGACAACCCACCTGTGATCAGTTTGCTCTCCCTGAACACAGAGATGGTGGAAGTGAGCGAGAACGCGCAGCGTGGGTATGTCATTGCGCTGGTGAGGGTGTCTGATAAGGATTCTGGGGCAAACGGCAAAGTGCAGTGCAGGCTGCAGGGCAACGTTCCGTTCAGGCTGCAAGAATATGAGAGCTTCTCCACCATACTTGTCGACGGCAGGCTGGACAGAGAGCAGAAGGACACATACAACCTGACCATCCAGGCTGAGGACAGCGGCAGCCCCCAGTTACGTGCCACGAAATCTCTTGTTGTCAAAGTAACGGATGAAAATGACAACCCGCCCCACTTTGTTAAAGCACACTATCAGGAGATGGTGATGGAAAACAACCTCCCTGGTTCATGTCTGCTGGCAGTTTCAGCAGAGGACCCAGATCTGGGCATGAATGGTACAGTTTCATACTCCATAGTTCCTGGTGAGATCAAACACATGGATGTAAACACTTATGTCAGCATAAACCCATCAGGACGCATTTACTCCATGAGGTCGTTTGATCACGAATACACCAGGACTTTTGATTTCAAAGTTTTGGCAAGAGACAATGGCAACCCCTCCCTATCCAGTAATGCCACAGTGCGCATTGTGGTGCTGGACGTGAACGACAACACACCTGTGATGACAAATCCTCCACTGGTTAATGGGACAGCAGAGGTCTCTATCCCAAGGAATGCAGGGGTGGGTTACATGGTGACCCAGGTGAAAGCTGATGATTACGACGAGGGGGAGAATGGACGGCTGACCTACACCATCTCGGAGGGGGACAGGGCTTTCTTTGAAATTGACCAGGTGAACGGAGAGGTGCGCTCCACCAGGATGTTTGGAGAAAACGTCAAATCCACCTACGAGATCACGGTGGTGGCGCGGGACCACGGCAAGCCTGCCTTGTCTGCGTCGGCCTACATCGTGGTGTACCTCTCGCCAGACCTGAACCCGCAGGAGACGATCGGACCTGTCAACCTGTCTCTCATCTTCATCATCGCACTGGGCTCTATCGCCGCCATCCTCTTCATCACCATGATTTTTGTGGCAGTCAAGTGCAAGAGGGACAACAAGGAGATCCGGACGTACAACTGCAGGTACTGACTGAATTCAGAGTATGTGTGTGTGTGTGTGTGTGCAAGCGTTTGTGTGTGCCTGTATCTGCATTGCTTTTATCATGCAGCATGTAGAGGCCAGGCCCTGAGTGAGGACTGCAGATCCCCCCCACCCACCCAATCCCTTGCTTCCCAGCCCCACAGCAGATATACCTAAATGAACTGGACTGCTTTAAATCAGAGCCATTCTGCTGAGGCCCACTGTTCTGTGTTAGGGAAACACTGATTGATGGATTTAATCCTCCCTTTGTAACCAATTGACTCATAAATACGATGGTTCAGCTGTCATGTTCAATTTGCGGATGTGTTGCCGGACAATTAACGTCCCACTGACTCAACGGCAGTCCCAGACATTTATTATTTAACGTCCACCGAAGCTGATTGGCTGTGATCAGCTTTAATCTAGCGTGATTATGGACAGTGCTCCAGGATCATTCAGATTTCTCTCTGTTTTCATCTAAACTAGAGCAAAACGGAGACATTAAGCCTGCACTTTAGAAGATCTACTATCAGTTACATCAGTGCCATGAACTGTTACAGCAGGTTTATGGATAAAAGCAGATTGAAATGTTCCAGATTTTCTGTTTTCTTCATCAATCTGAGCATCAGTTCTGCCTTTGATTTCCCAGCTTGTGCCACATCACCACTGTAAAATTTACATATAGATTGAATTTGAGAATTTAACCCGAAGCCATAATCATTTTTTTTCCCTCCTCACGTAATATTGTTGATTTGAGGTTAACTTCATTTTCAAGCAGTGGTGGTCATGAAAAAAGTACTGACATTTCCTCAATATGACTAAAATAAATCTCATAATATTTTTAAAGATACTTTTAAAGCTTTGAATTGGTTTGCTAGGAATTTCTTTTTATTTTTTGTGGTTACAGTCAGAATTAATTGCTTTTTCTCCTTAAAGTTGACATGAGGAGCTCATGCTTCCTGCCTGTCTAAAAATACTTTGCTGAAAGTTATTTTATTTGACCTTGGCTACGTCAAGAAGAGAAATTTAATAAGTGGCACTTGATTAAAACATTTGCCCAGCTTTGAATGTCAGTCATGCATTTTTATTATTTATTTATTTTTTTTTTTTTTTTTTGCAGAAAGAGAAACAATGACAGTCAACAGCAAATTCACATTTTCAAACTGCTCCCAGTACTTTCCTCTTCCATTGTGAGCCTGTGTCCCTGCTGGGAGCTTTAATCAGCACTGATGTGCTCTGCTTCTCAAGTCACCACCTCAAATATGAGGAGCAGTTATCTCCAATTTATTTCCTAGATGTCAGTTTCCCAGACTCTGAAGTTGTCTTCTCCCAGATCTGCTTGGGCACAAAGCAGAGAGACAAAAAGTTAAAATGCTGATTTTGGGGAAAGAAAAAAAAAAAAAGAATACAGTATTGTTCATGTTTCCATTTAATCAAGTGGGAGGAGACTGTGGGTAGAGGCTGCTTTCAAGATGCAACCTAGAAGATAAATTTAAAAAGACAAACTAACATGATAATTGTAAAACTGGCAGAGGACTGAAGCTTCTTTTCAGTTTAAAACAGAGGCCAGCGTTGTATGGCAATATATATTTCACAAAAGGCAAGAAACTGTCACAGGCACATTCCAGAGACTGCAATTATACAAGACACAAACCACATCCACTGTCCCACAAAGTTAGCCTTCACCAATTAAAGTTTTAAATAACAGAGATAGTTTAAAAAAAAAAAAACTCACATGATCTAAAACATGTTCCTCAGGGTTTGCAGAGTTCTGTTACTCGGTTAAGAAAACTGCAAGGCTGTGCAAAGAGTGAACATTTCCCTCAGTCTGAGGATCCTTTGATAAAACATGGCTACATAGCTCATTTGCTCCCATTAAAGTCAAAATACCCAGTTCACGTTTCCAGAGGTCTCAGAGAGCAGCTAAATGAATTAGAATCTGCAGTTCTCCTGCTTTTGGTCTTGCTCATGGGCTTCCTTGCTCAGCAAAGATGGAGCGAGGGCTGAAAATAAAGGGAATTCATGTTCTGTGTTTTGAATATGATTGCATATACCGGTAGTGCTGCTCGGTATTCATGTGCTCTTTTGCTTTGCTCCTGTGGTTTTGGCATGTTTGCATTTTGTTAGCCTGTTTGTGACAAGTTGATTGTTGCGCATGCAAATGCAAACAAACAAGGGGTGATAGCCCCACAGCAGGATGGGTGTGGAAGTTCACGTAGGTGTGCAGCTCCACGGCGCCCATGGTTGAAAAGCACCCAAGCTGGCATGACGGGCGAGCTTTTTGACTGTGTGTGCAGGGTGGGGGAAGATGGAACACTGCTTTATTGAGTCTGTTCAGTTTCTTCTACTTGCGCAGGGTGGCAGAGTACTCGTACGGCAACCAGAAGAAGTCCAGCAAGAAGAAGAAACTGAGCAAGAACGACATCCGCCTGGTGCCACGAGACGTTGAGGAGACGGACAAGATGAATGTGGTGAGTTGCTCATCTCTCACCTCCTCGCTCAACTACTTCGACTACCACCAGCAGAGCCTGCCGCTGGGCTGCAGGCGCTCCGAGAGCACCTTCCTCAACGTGGAGAACCAGAACTCACGCAATACCGCTCCCAACCATGGCTATCAGCACCCATTCACAGGGCAGGGTCACCAGCAGCCAGACCTCATCATCAACGGCATGCCACTGCCAGAGGTGAGATACGATCAAATGTGCGCTCTCCTTGATCCTTAGCTGCATTGCTTTGGCTGTCAGGAGCAGAATAACAGGGGAGATTGATTTTTTTTTTTTTTTTTTTTTTTTTTCAAAATTGCTCCAGTGCAATGTAGCTGCAAATAAATTCTTAGCTTAAAAAAAGTTTTTAATTACCTAAAAGTGAAACACTGCCCTGATCCAAGTGAATCCTTACAATGCAGAGCAGCTACGAACGATATTTTGCATTGCACCAAAGAATAGAGTCAGTTAAAAGAAATCCTTCACTGTTTGATGGGAACGCTCAGCTATTTGAAATGTGAAAGTGTCAGTCGAGTGGAATCCTTCAAGGTGCCCAAGCGCCTGCGCTGACCTGTGATAGGAGCGCTTTGCCAAGCAGAATTTGGAGGCCTGACAAAGTGGATTATTTGGCCTCTTCTATTGCACTTGTTTCCTTTGTGTGTCTGTGTGTGTGTGTGCTAAGTTGCTGCAAAACGAACAAGAGTTTGTGCACCTGCCAGATGTATTGACTCTGCTAATCAGCTCCACCACACATCATTTCAGCTGCTAACAGAAAAGAGTAATCATTGCTTAAATCTGTGTGTTGTCCATTTGGCTGCAGCGTTGCTGCATGGCTGCTCAGCACAGCGAGCCTCTGAATTACCCTGACGTACCCACGCACGGCTCCAGCTGAGCAGCGAAGCTCTCACTTGAAAGACTATTCAAGCTGACAGGTGTATGCCGACCAGCTGATCTTTGGTTTATGGATTTCTGTATGTATGAACTCTTCAATTGGATTCTTTTGGCAATCTCCCCTCTTTCTGTCCGTGACCCACTTTTCTCATGGGAGAACGATATTTATGTGTATGTGCGAGAATGTGCATCAGTCTTTTGTGTTTCTATGAGCTTGTGTTGTCACGCTTACTCATATAGACAGCAGCAAATAAGCTCAGTGTACGCACACGCACTCCTGAAATTGATGGGTCCAATCTCCGTTTGACATTCAGTGAGGTGAGAGTGGGGTGTGTTGGCTTGGGAGTGGGGGTCTTAAAACAAGAAACACGAGATGGATATTGATATATTGACTGGGTGATCCGGAGAGATCCAGGCACTATTGGATGCTGAGGGGTCAATGAGACCTACTTACAGGCATGCTGATTTACCGGGCCTGTCTGAACCGTTTGCTGTGAGTGCGGTGTGTGTGTGGTGGTGGGGGGTGGGGTGTTAACATCAGTGAAAAGAAAAGGAAGAGTCATAGGGTGTTGAGGCGTTATGTGACCACGAACGTGAGAGATTCAGCACATGCATGTAGCGACCTGCACGCTTCGATGCTGTGCCTGCTTGTAGCAGGTGTTTTGCAGGTCACTGCCACCAGTTTACAGCCAAAAGACAAACCCAGTACCGAAAGACATCCCACAAATGTTCTGCTTTTCTATCCATGTGTGGTTGAAACATCCATTAAAGCCACATTAGA
The DNA here is from genome assembly GCA_031762435.1 of Hypsolebias longignatus. Classification (NCBI taxonomy): domain Eukaryota; kingdom Metazoa; phylum Chordata; class Actinopteri; order Cyprinodontiformes; family Rivulidae; genus Hypsolebias; species Hypsolebias longignatus. Next base: position 11,996,512 of record JARVGV010001030.1, on the reverse strand, counting down.
TGGAGATTTAGGGGGTTCATTTATTTGATTCGGCTAATGAAAACGAGAGGGAGAGAAAAGCAAAGGAAGATTGATGGAGATGATTCATTATGCAAAGTTTGGAGTTGTCTTGATGGAGTGGTGGAAGGGCAGATGAACAGATAACGAGGGGGAGCCTTGAGTCTCAGTGCCAGGTGTTTTAGCCCAGATCAGGCAGTTGATGGCCTTGATAGAGGCTGGAGCTGCTTAGCATGCAGCCTCCACCTACCTCCTTCTTACACTTGATGTTGACAAACATCTCTTTGACCCAGTCTTTGCACAATTTATCTGGACCGTGAAAAGAGGAGTATGTGTGAGCGTTGGGGGAGTGGATAGAAAGATGCAAAGAGGAAAAAGGGAGCAGCGGTGGAAGGCGCACACTTTATCCTTCGACAAAGTAACCCCGCACGGCACCAGTTGTCATTGTTTTCCTTCCTCCCCGCTGTGACATTTGCACAAGACAGAAGCTATCCAGTGCGTACAGATGTTGCTCTTAAATAAAAAATGGGTTTAGTTTAATTTAAATGCCATTTATAGAACAAACAAACAGCAGTGAAGTGACTGATAATTGCATTGTTGCAGCGAGCGAGCGAGCTCGGGCTTGAAACCGTTTGACTCCACAAGTCCTCAACCCATATCCCACTGACTGGTTGGGACACACATGTGGCTGTAATGCTGTGATTACCGCAGCAGTATTGTCCCCTCAAAATTACTTTCATACTGAGGGCAGCCTTAAAATAACCCATGATTCACTCTTATTAGAGGAGTTTTTGCACAGGGGAAACTTCTATTCTTTGAGTCAGAACATTCATCACCATTTGTTTGCTGAAGAAATAAAATATAGTGTTTATTTGTAATTTTCACCCGCCACCAAATTTGAGGGCAAAGCAATAATGTTTGTGCCTGTGTCCCTGTGTGCAGGTGTGTTTGTCTATGTTTTCAGGACGATATCTCAAAAACCAGAGGAAGGATTTGAATCAGACAGTTATAATCATTAAATAAACATGTGCAACTGACCACCATTTAAAGTCAATCACATTCAAGTAGGCCGCCACAGCTAAGTGACCTTAGCAAACACATAAATGGTTATGACCTACCGGTAGTCACGTTTATGTTTGGCTCTGATCTGGTTTGGTGGAAGCTCAGAGTTATTACTTAAAATTATTCTTGAGCTAACAAGTTGAACGAGCTCTACTCTTTAACAAAATGTCTCATGGACCATTGGAAGGATTTTAATACAACTCACATAACATCAAAAAATGTTCAATACAGAAACAACTGGACTTTATTTGTAACAGAAGACGTTTTGTTCTTCATCCAAGGAGCTTTCTCAATATTGGGAAAGCTCCTCGGATGAAGAGCGAAACGTCTTTTGTTACAAATAAAGTCCAGTTGTTTCTGTGTTGAACGTTTTTTGATTTTATCATGTACTGGATGTCTGAGAATCTTCACCAGCATAACTCACATGACACAATCACCTAATTGACCCAGCATAGTTAACTGAACTTAGGAAACACAAACATAACCATGAGTTATTGAATTTTACCAAATTTGAGCTCAAGTTTGCTGTGATCGTAGCTGTGGATTGTCCCCAACACGTGCTTTAAGTGCAGCACACTGCACAGCATGTTTGCTGAAAACCTTGGCATTATCTAGAATTAACCTGGTTTGTCTGTTTGTAAAATATCTTGTAAGCCACTGAACTGATTTCAACTCATAGCAGTTTGTCTTTCTACAACGGATTGACCTTTGAATTCCACATAAATTAAGAATGGCCACCATAGCCAATCAACCCTGTTTATATGACAATGATCCAATGAAAACATTTTTTTTTTCATTTCTATTAACACATTTAAATGAAAACATTCTGATTACAATTTTTGTTTACACAGCAATGGCAGACGAGGAAAAGGTGCAATTCCCACTCCACGCCACTAGTTGGTGCTATGTTCTTTGAAACTTGAAACTCTCAAATGTGCATGCATAAAAAAA
>JARVGV010001030.1:11972204-11985534 GCA_031762435.1 Hypsolebias longignatus | reverse complement strand
GGGGGGGGTAGTGGTATTTTTTTATGTATTTATTTATTTTTTACTAAGTACTTTATAACGGTGGCCCTGAGGTGGTTTGACTTAATGTAATTCAATTTTTTCCAAATGTGATTCCAGCCACTTCCACTTTGGCCACTTCTGCTTCGGCTTAATGTAATTCTGTTTTTTGTTTTATTATTATTTTATTTTATTTTTTAATGTGATTCTTGTCACTTCTGCTTAAGCTTAATGTAATTCCGTTTTTTTTATTTAATTTTTTTTATTTATTTATTTATTTTCAAATGTGATTTTAACCACTTCTGCTTTGGCTAAATGTAATTCCATTTTTTTTTTTTAAATGTCATTCTGTTATTATTATTATTTTTTTTTCAGATGTGATTTCGACCATTTCTGCTTTGGTTTAATGTACAGTAATTCAGTTTTTTCAAACGTTGTTCGTTTGCACCTCAGGGCCACCGTACATGTGTCCTCTGACGACGCTCTCGGCGCTGTTTTCAGATTAAATCAAGCCTTTTGTCGTCTCCTGTCTCTCATGTTCCTCTTTTTGCTTTCTCCTCTTCTGTTCTGTGTCCGTCCCCCACCGTCTTCAGCTCACGTGGACATGTCCACTGGGGGGTTTGACGCTGAAACCCTTGACCTGGATGCCGAGGAGCCCCCTGAGTCCCAGGGTGACCCTCGCTCCCCCAAGGCCATGTCAGGCAGTGTAATATCCCCCCAGGCCAACGCCCACCGGCTGCCCTTCTTTAAGAAGGTAACAGGGGTCCTCCAGGTCTTCCTAACCCCCCTCCTCTGTCCTGAACTTGATCCTGGATGTGATCAGGTGTAACCTCTCCCACTGTTCCCAGTTTGTCACTAACAGCTCGCAACTGAAACGCCCCGGCTCCTGAATCTAACCCCGTTTGGCTCCTGAGACGTGTTTTTATTTGATAAAATCAGCTGTTCGGGCCCTGAAGTGGCCGCTGCTTGACGTCCGTCTTTAAAAATAAAAAAGACAGCTGAGTGGAAGCAGCCTGTGGAATAACCAGTAACCAGCTCGTCGGCTGATTGTTTCCTCTAACTTTAACCAGTCAGTGACTAAATGTGCTCCTGTTTTTGTGCTTTTTGTTGTTTTTGTCTCTTTCGGCTTGTCTGTGGAATGATGCTGTAGGTGGTCCGGCTAAACAGAAGCAGAAGTCGGTGAGTGTTTGTTCTCATTACTAACGTTCAAGGAACTCATTGCAAAGTCGTGAAAACTGGACCAGAACCAGCACGAAGAAACAAGCGTTTCTCATAATGACGGTCAACGTCTTTACATTAAAAATCCGTGTCTTTTACCTGCAGAAACAGCCGAAGTGGCTGGAAATTGGTCAAACTTCTCAAGCGCATTTGTTGACTGATGTAGGTCAATCACAAAAATCAAGCTTTGCAAATCAGCACATCTGGAGTAAGCTCTTTCCAGCTGCAGCATTTAGCTCAGGAAGACGGTTTTATGTTTGGTTTCATGTTTTGCAGTGAGTACCTTTGTCTCTTGCTCAACTCTTCCAGCCTCCGAATGCAAACCGAAGCCGTTATTTTCTCTGAATCACGTAAACCACGGTGGATCTGTCACCCCCGATCCAGAGCCTGTTTCACAGCTGTCGGCGTGCACATCTGTCCCGAGCCCTGTCCGTCAGAGTGAGGCTGTCATGCATCCTGACACGCTTTCATTTTCATTTCTAACGGCCAATTTGAGCCCATCAGCTGTGCTTTCCGCTCGTTAGACGCTGTAATGGTGGTTATTTCTGCAGCGAGCGCTAAATGCACATTTTATACTGGAGTTTTTGAGAAGTCGGCCACAAACAGGAAAACGAAAGGAAGCAGAGAGAAAATTTGTTCAGATTGAGTAAAAGAGAAGAAACAAAAAAGAGAGATGCTAAATATTTACTGATCATAAAGTTCAGTGATTGATAACCAGTAATAAATCCAGTTTGAGCAAATCCACCACTTTAAATTTCCAGATATTTACAGAAACTCACAAACACGTTCAACCAGCAGTAATCTTTGTTTTGTTGCCTTACTTGGACTTTTATCCACATTTTCAAATTGATGAAAATCAATTATTCTACAGAAAGTACTTCAGATCAATGAAGATAAAAATTTTGTTTTATATAAGTCTAAAAAATATAAAACTGAAAAATGGTTTGTGCTCAAACCCGTACGATTCAGTGTTTTGTGTTGCCTCCTCTGTAGCTGGTCTCTTCAGGTCCGTCTTCGTGGTCTGGGTCCCTCTAACCTGGACTTCCTGTCCGTTCTTCGCGACCAAACTGCTTCATGTTGGATGGTTCTAACGATCTTTAAATCAAATCAGAGATTCTGAGGTCTGGGCTTGGACTGGACTGCTCCAGGACCTTTAACTGGTTCTCCTTGAACCAGTGGAGCGTTGTTTCAGGCTCATCGTCCTGCTGGGAGGTGGACCTCCTTCCCAGTTTTAAATCTCTGGAAGACTCCAAGAACTTCTCTGAATTTAGCTCCGTCCGTCTTTCCTTTAACTCTGACCCGTTTTACAGTCCCTGCTGATTAAAACCAGACCCACATCATGATGCTGCTGCCACCGTGCTTCACTGTATGGATGGTGTTCTGATGATGTGGTGGTATTTGCTTCAGACAGGGCATTGTCCTGAATGTTTGGTCTCACCTGACCTCAGCACCTTCCAAACAGTCCGGTTTATTTTTTGACTTTGAGTCTTTTTCCTGCTGCTCGTCCATGAAGCCCAACTCTGAGGAGCCTCCAGTGGTACAAGAGCTCCAGGACTTCTGGTAGATGAAACTCTCTTGGCTGGTTTCTATTGGTGGAAACATGGTTTTCCATCCATCCATCCATTCCTCCATCCATCATCTTCCGCTCATTCTGAAGTGATGTTGTGGGCGCTGCAGCTGGAGCAGGGAGGTCCAGACATCTCACTCCACCTCTTCCAGCTCTTCTGGGAGGACTCCATGATGTCTCTCCAGCGTGTCCTGGGTCTTCCCCGCGGTCTCCTCCCAGTCGGCCACACCCGCAGCACCTCCCATAGGAAGGCCCCCAGGTAACATCCTTACCAGATGAACCACCTCAACTGGCTCCTCTCGATGTGGAGGAGCAGCAGTTCTACTCCGAGTCTCTACTGATTACTGAACTTCTCACCCTGTCTCTGAAGGAGAGTCCAGCTACTCTGCAGAGGAAACTCATTTCAACCTCCTGTATCAATGATCTCATTCGTTCAGTCACTACCCAGAGTTCATGACCAGAGGTGAGGGGAGGAACGTAGACCGACCAGTAGAGTCCCACAATGTTCAGTCATCGTTTTGTGCTGACACGTTTCGCCCTCCATCCAGAACGCTTCATCCGTCTGAGGAAACACCAAACAAAACTGATTCTTCTCCAACAGCCTGCTTCAAAATGGGAACAAAATGCTGTTGGGGGAGGATCAGTGTTGTCTGGTGTTTTCTCAGACTGATGAAGTCTTCTGGATGGAGGGTGAAACATCTCAGCACATACAAAAAGAAACGACCACATGACCTGACTGAACATCATTGGATTTTGTACCTGGTTTATTGAGCATGGACGTTGGTGGCGAACAGAGAGCTTTACCTTACAGCTCAGCTCCATCTTCACCACAACGGACCGGCACAGAGTCCGCAATACTGCAGACGCTGCACCCGTTCGTCTGCCAATCTCACGCTCCATTCTTCCCTCACTTGTGAACAAAACCTTGAGATACTTGAACTCCTCCAGTGGAAGCAGAACCTCACCCTCGACCTGAAGAGGGCAGTCCACCCTTTTCCAGTTGAGGACCACGGCCTCAGATCTGGAGGTGCTGATTCTTGTCCCAGCTGCTTCACAAGCATCGTTTGGTTTCCTAATAATGGATTTAACTTCTCTGTGGGATGTTTAGGATATTTTTCTAACCCAACCCAGATCTGCACGACTGCACTACTTTGTGGAGAATTTTTTTGTCTCCATTTTGTTTCTTCAGGGTGGAAGGCCACACCTCGCTCCCGTTCTTCTCTTCTGGATTGTTTTTGGTGAATTATTGCTTTTTAAAAAAATCAAATATAACTGCAGCAACACAGAATGCAAAATGACCAAGTGGGCAGATGTTACAGTGTGTCTATAAATGTTGCAGTTTCTGACTCAGTCAGGTGTGCACGTCCCTGCTGTTACTCACCTCTCTGAACTGTGCGTTTTTGAGGAGCGTCGTCATGTTCGGTACTCCAGCTCTGCCCTCGTTCAGAACCCTTTGAAGCTTTTAAGTGATGTATTTTTGGCTCCTGTGAATATAAATAAGGTGAACGAGCCTCAGCGGCTCAGATTTTATGTAATCAGCGGGTCACTTCAGTTCTTCCTGCTGCCTGGAGCGTTTTACAGAAACATTCCGTCTGATTGTTGGACGTACCTGTGAATTTTTTTTAAAACCTGATTTGAACTCATTCCTGATGTTTTTATGAATGTCATCGGATGAATAATTCATAATTAGTAGAGTTAATGTGGGTTGTCTTTAAGTGTGGGTGTTCAGTGCAGGTTTTGTTAAAATTGTTTGGTGTTAAGCGCTCGTTGTTTAGTTGTTTTTCTGAGGGGGAACTTTATTCTCATTATTCAACTTGTTTACAGTACAGTAGTTAGGTGTTTGCACATTTGAAACAATATTTAATAAATTAATTTTGTCCCTGCATGACAGAGCCAGACTTTCTGCTCTTACCATATTTTTCAGACTATAAGGCGCACGTCAAATCCTTTAATTTTCTCAGAAATCGACAGTGAGCCTTATATTCTAAAAAATACAGTAATCAAACACTTTTCAGGTTTTCTGAAGGTCTTTTAAAGCATTTCTTTGGACTTCAGCTGATTTTCCACTCATTTACAGTTTAGAGCTCAACTATTTTTAGATTATTTTTTCTAATTTTTATATTAAAGACAAAGGAGAAGCAGTAATTTGTTGACAAATAACAGAAAACTAAGAAAATGTTGCACCTTTCTTCCCCATAAAAACACAATTAGTTCCCATATCTATCATCAAATCTATATACTGTATATATAAAAGGTTTGAGACATTTAGTAATATGAGTGTGAACAAGTTGTTTCCCAAAGAGGAATTAGCTGAAGACTAAAGGATGAAGCATCTCTCAGGTCTTGAAGGACTAGTGTTTTTGTCTGGACCCTTCATATTTTGTCTCCCTTTAAGGCGCACACATTGCAACATGACCGAACAGAAAATGAGCCGGAGAATTAAAGGATTACAGGAAAGCGCAGACGTTCGGAGTGTTTTTAGCTCTGTAGTTGTAATTCAGTGTATTTGTGCTGTGAAAACCCTTCGGCTGCCAACAATCCTTTGACAGTTCCTAAAAAGAGAGAGGTGCGAAGACGAAGAGTGACGTTTGTGTTGAGCAGCAGCTCTCCTGACACGCCGCCGTCTGGATGCATTACAGACGCTTTATTAACGCGAGACGGCAGACCGGGAAACGGAGGCCGGTTCTGAACCGATGAAACACAAGGAGTCAGCCTCTGAGGCGTTCCTGCATGACTGTAACCCCTGACCTGTGTGTGTATGTATGTGTGTGTGTAAACACGACAACATGGCTCACCCTGATCCCTTCTCTGCGTCAGATGGAGCACGTTCCTCCTTACGACGTGGTTCCCTCCATGAGACCCATCATCCTGGTTGGACCCTCGCTCAAAGGCTACGAGGTGAGGACGGAAAAGCAACGCATGCTAACAGTGCTAAGGCTTCGTGCTAACAGTGCCAATGCTTCGTGCTAACAGTGCTAATGCTTCGTGCTAACAGTGCTAATGCTTCGTGCTAACAGTGCTAATGCTTCGTGCTAACAGTGCTAATGCTTCATGCTAACAGTGCTAATGCTTTGTGCTAACAGTGCTAATGCTTCGTGCTAACAGTGCCAATGCTTCGTGCTAACAGTGTGACTGTTTATGAAGCATCCACACTGTGGTGATCCATATGTATTTCAGCATCTTTCTCTATCTCGTCCCACAATTTTTGTGATATTTCAACAAATCATAAATCAAAGCTCTTTCAGGACAGTCCTGCTATGGGTTTTGGTATTGGTGCAACTTTAGCTTTTTGAAATATTTAGCTTTTTCTGCCACGTTTTCCTCATAGAATCTGAATTGAGCTCATTTTACGTCCTTCAAATCTTTAGATCTGTTTAAAATATTTTACTGCGTCTTTCACTTTTTGTTTTGTTCAGCTTTTTTCAGCGTCCTTGTGCAAATTTAAACAAATTTTCAGCTACTTTATTTTTTTTTGCCAATTTCAGCTTTTTTCAGATAATTTCCACTTTTTTGTGCTAATTTCTGCTTCTTTCAGACAAGTTTTTCTTTCTTCTGCTAATTTAAGCTTGTTCTAACTTTTCAGCTACCTTTTTAGCATTTTTGGCCAATATTAGCTGTTTTCTGTGAAATTTAAGTTTTTCATGTTAATTTCTGCTACTTTCAGCCTAATTAACTTCTTTATGCTAATTTCAGCTTGTTCTGCTCCTTTAAGCTTATTTATTCAAGTTTAAACTTTTTCTACTATTTCAGCTACTATTTAGCTGGTTTATGCTCATTTTAGCTTGTTCAGTCAATTCCACACTCTTGGCAATAAGTTCAATATTTTTCAGCCTAATTCAGAAAAAAGCATGCATGCTCTCTCCACTTCCTTCTAAAAAAATTAAGCTTCTTTAAACTTTTTAGCTACTTTTCAGCTGTTTTGTGTTGTTGTTGCTAATTTCAGCTTTTTCGACTAAATTTCTGCTTCTTTCAGCCTAATTGGACAAACATGTTTTCTTTCTTCTGCTAATTTAAGATTGTTCTAACGTTTCAGCTAACTTTTTCTTATTTTTAAGCTAGTTTCAGCAGTTTTCAGATAAATTTAATTTTTTCACGGTAATTTCTGCTACTTTGAGCCTAATTAACTCCTTTATGCTAATTTAAGCTTTTTTTCTGAAAGTCTAAAGTTTTTCTGCTCTTTCAGCTACTATTTAGCTCTTTTGATGCTAATTTTAGTTTTTCCATCTAATTCCACATTTTTTTAGCTGATGTCAATTCTTACCATTTCCGTCTAGTAGTTTAAGCTTCTTTCTGCCTTCTCAGCTACTTTTGAGCTATTTTTTTGTGCTAATTTCAGCTTTTTTAGCTAATTTCCTCATTTTTGTGTTTATTTCTGCTTATTGAAACCCGCTTCAGCAAATATGTGTTCTTTCTTCTGTTGATTTAGGCTTGTGCTTTCATTTCAGCTGCATTTCAGAATGTGTTTTTTAGCTAATTTCAGCTGTTTTTCAGGAAGTTCATCTTCAATAAGCTACACTGCATATTCGTAGGAAACACAATTTCTCTAGTTTCAGCCTATTTTTACTTGGCTTGTGTCTTTTTTCATTATTTCCAGGTCACAGACATGATGCAGAAAGCGCTCTTTGACTTTCTGAAACACAAGTTTGAGGGCAGGTAAGAGTTAATTTTATTTACGGTTTTTAAGGTGTTAGCTCTTTTTGCACTCCACCGCAGAAAGAAGAATGGATTTAAAATGTCGTTCTGTCGTGTAATCTTGATAACTTGAAAAATAAGCAGGATACTGACTTCCATTTGGTTCGTGGCTGAATCATAAAAAAGGTTCCAGCTGAAAACTGTGTTGCCACATTAAAAACCAAGATGGCTGCCACCAAATATATGTTTTATATAATTTCTGTCTTTCAGGATTTCCATCACACGCGTGACGGCTGACATCTCTCTGGCCAAGCGCTCGGTCCTCAACAACCCCAGCAAACACACCATCATCGAGCGCTCCAGCACGCGCTCCAGCCTGGGTGAGCAGCAGCTGCTTTCATGAAAACAACATTCAAAACATTTGTTGAACTTGCACAGCACGGTGTCGAGCAAGGAGCAAACATTTCCGGTCGTTGTGGTTTTGTCGCGGAACATGTTTCACTTTGTGTTTCACGTCTGCGTTTTGGTTTTATTCAGTTCAGTTTTTATTAACTGAACTCCAAACAGCCATTTTTACTTGAACTGCAAAAAGAATTTGAATGAGCAACAATTTAAAAACAAGCAGCGTCTCTGAGTCAGGATGTGGAGCAGCAGCTAGGCTCGAACGAGACGCCAGATGTGAAGCTTTTCTTAAACTTTGCACATTTTGTCACAAAGCCGTCTTTGGTGTGCACATCTTTTTGAAATGAAAAGTTAAACAGTAAATATTAAATCAACTCCTCGAAGTCCAGAGTCATCGTTCTCGACTGGAAAAGAGTGAAACGCTGCGGGGGCAGTTTTTTGACTCGGGTGGAGGAGTTCGAGGATCTGAGTGCCTCGTCCTCAGTAATGAGGCAGTTGCTTCGGTCATGGTGAAGAAAGAGCCGAGTCGAAAAGGCAAAGTTCTGGATTTACTGCTCTGTCTATGTTCCAACCCTCACCTGTGGTCATGAGGTTTGGATCAAGACCAGACAAGCAGCCGAAATGAGCTTCCTTCATCAGGTGGCCGGGCTCAGCCTTGGAGACGGGGTGAGGAGCTCCATCATCCGGGGGAGCTCAGAGCTGCTGCTCCTCCCATTGGAGGTTTTAGGCATGTCGCACTTGGAAGACACCCCGAGAAAAACCCAAAGCACGCTGGAGGGATATTATATATAATAATAATATATATTAAATATAATAAATTTTATATATATTATATATAATAAATATTATATATATTACAGATATTATATATTATAAATATTATACATACATATATAATAGAATACATATTATAAATATTATATACAGTATATGTATTACATGTATTATAAATATTACATATATATTATATTACATATTATATATATTATACTGTATTATATATTATATATATTGTAAATATATACATGTATTATATACTGTATATTATAAATATTGTATATTATAAGTATTAAATACTGTATATTGTGAATATTATATGCATTATATATATTATTCACCACAGATAAGTGAAAGAAAGTAGATATTTAACCTGTAGGCCAGAAAAAGAAAATATTTTTAAAAAAATCATAGCACCCCTTTATCTTGTGATTTATTTTTGTTTTTTGGAACGTTACAAAAGTTTGACCTTAAGATTTCGCCTCCTAAACTGTTTTTCAGTCCAACAAAGTTACATCAGGTCCTCTGGATGATTTATTTTTGTTGAGACATTTCGTCTTTCATCCAAAGGACTTCATCAGTCCGAGGAGCCACACCAAACTCAGTCTTATAAGCAGCACCTTCACATAGTGGGCCAACCAGTTTGGTGGTGATAAGATGGTTTCTGGAGTCCACCCTCTCCCCTGTCGACTCGTTTGAGGCAGCCATAACCAAAGTGGTTCAAAACATCAAAGTTCATGCTCAATAATCCAGGTACAAAACAACAACGAAACCATCCAGTGGACCTGACTGAACTTTGTTGGATTTTACCTGGATTATTGATCATGAAATTTGATGTTTTTCATCCATTTTGCTGATCGTGGGTCTATAAGTCTGAAGAACGGGGCCTCGCAGGCTGTTGATCCATCATAGCTGCTTTATTTTTATGGGTGTTTGGCTTCCAACGTTCACCGTGACTCGTTTTCACCTAAACAACCAGGAAGAAGAATAAAAAAACATAATGAAGGCGGTAAAAGTGTGTGCACGATATGCATCCATAACGTGGTGCACGGGGGTCGTTCTTTGATGTGCACGGTCCGTCACACCTGCGGTTGTGAAACTCTGCAGCCAGGTGAGAAGTCCAGGAGTTTGAGACCTGTTGGGACTTCCTGGACGTGGACACAATAAGACGTCGGTCGCTCTTGAGGCGTCGCTGTAACTCGTCTTTTATTCCAGCTCTGAACGAGTCTGATCTGGCATCCTCTCTTTTTTTTTTTTTCATCCTGTCATTCCTGCCCTCCACCCATCCTCCTCCTCCTCCTCTGTCTTTTGATTCAGACGTACTGGGTACGTATGCTCTGCTCGCAACAAAACACTGAAGCCTCCCCCGCCTCCCACCTCCTCCCCCCTTTTCTTTCTTCTAACTATTTTCATCCTCTGCTCGTGCTCTGCTTGTCTGCCCGTCTGCTTGCCTGTCAGTTTCTCTGTTCCTCATACTTCTGTGTGACAGCCTGCAGTCACGTACAAAAACAAAAGGAGCACAAGAACCCCGAGCGGGAGGAGATCCGTCAAAGAGCGGGAACTACCGGTACCAAGCAGAGGGAACCGTAACGTTCAGCCGTAACGTTCAGCCGTAACGTTCAGCCGTAACGTTCAACTCAGTAAAATGTAAATAAAAACAGCAACTTGCAAATCTCTTCAACTCATAGAAGACATATTTGAATTTTATGAGCAGCACATCTCCAAAAAAAGACGAGGCAGGACCATGTTCACCTCTGTGAAGCGTTCTCTCTTCTTTAAACAGTCTGTAAAGGTCCAGGACCAGAGGAGACCAGTTTCTTGTCCCGTTCTGACCTGAGGCAGGACCAGCTCTTTAACAAGTACAGGAGCAGATGTTCTAAACTCTGTATCAACTTTTCTGCATTGATGGTGTGTTTCCAGATGTTTAAGCTGCCCCGTCCAGAGGCACTAATGCACCCCTACAACATCAGAGAGGCTGTTTTTTGTTTTTTTTTTAGCTGCACACTGGTATCAGGGTAAGCGGTCCATCTGTGCGAAAGAGTTGGTGTCAGTGGTGTTCAAAAATAATTTCTGTCTTTGATCGGAGCTCAGAACAGTTCTCCGCTTCGCCTCAGTCCATTTAAATCAGTTCTGGTCCAGAGAAGACGGCAGCGGTTCTGGATGGTGGCGTCTTCTTTGTGCGATAGAGCTTTAACCAGCCTTTACGAGCGTCACGGTGAACTCTGCTTACAGACAACGATTTTGTGAAAGTGTTCCTGAGCTGTCCAGAACAGAACCAGGCCTGTTTTTAATGCAGTGGCCCCCAAGGGCCTGAAGGTCACGACCATCCAATGTTGACTTTCAGTTTCGTCCTTTAAGCTCAGATTTCCACAGATTTTAAAAATATATACAGGTAGTCCCCGAGATATGAACGGGTTCCGGACCTAAGGACCGTTCGTAGCTCGATTCTGCCGTAGGTCGGAGCCGAACGAACATGGCGCCGTAAGTCCGCATTTACGGCCGCAAATTGAAACCGAAACTAAAACGCGATTGGTCACGTCTTTTTAAACACGTTTTTTCAATGTAAAACAACTTCGAACGACCGTTTTGTTTTTTAATGTGTTTCTAAGCAGTTAGCTAACAAAATACCCTAAAAAAAAAAATGCTGCATAAAAAAGGCAACGAACGGCGCGATGACGTCACTGGGGGCGGAGCCGTAAGTACGGAGCGCCATAGGTCGGTGGCGCCGTAGGTCGGGGACCGCCTGTACTGTATTTTTCACCCTATAAGTTGTAGTTTTCTGCATGATTTGCATGCCCTGTGACTTATATGCCGAAGCGATGTATTTGTGGATTTTTTTTTCCATTTTTATAAACCAATTTTTGGCTGACACATAACTGTTTTCATTCATTATGACTGAAAATATTGAACACTACCATTTTCAGCTGCTAGATGGCACAAGAGTAGTATGGCATGTGGTTGTATTATGTAATAGGTAAAAGTGACTATTTATGACACAATCGGCTTGCCACCGTTGTTTACCTGGATCAACCTTCAAATCAGCTTCATTTTGCTGTGCCGCCCCGGCAAAATGCAACTAATTTGACCAATGAAGTGCATTTATTAAGGAAAAGTTAGACTAGTCCTCCCTCGCATGCTCCCGCGGCCACCATTTGGCAGCCAATCGATTTTTGGCACAACACCGGCCCACATTTCTGGGTTTGGCTCACATTTTCAGGTTGTCAGTGGTAACTCATAACAAATGCGACGTGTCAGCAGTGACGCATAATAGATGCAATGTATATGGTGAAGCGACATATTTATGGATTTTTCCACTTCATTAGACACTGTATTTGGACTGATATAACTTATAGGGCGGTGCGACGTGCACGGCAGAAAATACAGTGTATAGATAGATACAACTTTTAGGATACTTTATAAAAATTTCCCCTGCTTTTTAGCATTGATTCAGCGAAAGTAAAATACTATTTTTCCTTCCATTTAAAATTTAAATATTTATTTTATTTAAACATACAAGACTAATTAATTAATGAAAATCATTCTTTAGCTTGAGCTTTTCCCTGAGTTTCAGGCTAAGTCTTTCTGTTGTCTAAATGTTAAAAGTGTGGCTTTCTCTTTTGTGTTTGTGTGTGATAGTACAGCAATCAAAATGCCAATAGTGGTGGGGGAGGACAGACATGCGAGTGGTGTTCTGACTTTTCATTTGTTCGCTACCCAGTAATGATTATTTTAGCCTCTAAGCCGCAGATTTGGCCTTGTTTTGCTGTAGGAACCAGCGTCAGCAGGGACAGAGCAGCCTTGCCCTCGCTGAGAAGCTTGTCTGCAGCTAGGCTGGTTGGCAGCGGGAGTCAGGTACACAATATGGATGACACTGTAAATGTTGTCACAAGAGGTCAGCTGGGAAGTGACGAGGTTGATGGAATATTTTTTAACGTGGAGATGGCTTGGGTTTAGCTACAGTTCCTTTGTGAACTCATATGGTTGCTGAGAGTGAATATATTCCAAATATAGACCATCATTGTTATTTGTAGCCAGGGCTGGTAACAAGCCAGTTGCCAGCTTGCATGAGCAACTGCCGTAAGCTGACTTTTGGTTTAATTTGGAAGACTAGTTATAATCCAGACTTAATCCCCTAAAGATGAAGCCTCCCCCCCCCTCCTCCCACCACTGTTGGATTACTGGAGTGTCTTTAAACGGATGAGGACATGCTTATCACTGCTTCCTTCCCTCAACACTTGTCTGGGAGGAGGGTCCATCATCACTCTACGTGACCAGTGTGGTTATGAGTCATAGAGATTAGGCATCTGACAACTGCAGATCAATGATAATCACAGTTTATGGTGTTTAAACTCCAGCAGTCGCAAAGATGTATGGATCTTAGCGTACGCCTCAGCTCCCACCCCGTAAAATTCATCTGCAAGCTTCATTTGACTGATGAAAAATGGCAAAATTACATGTCCAATAGCTTTAAGGTGAGTTAGGTTCTTGTTAGCTTTAACTGCTGTTAAAACTTTATTTATTTGCACGTCAGCTTCGCCGGTTGTTCCTGAATTATTTTTATTAAATAAATAGTTATGACCATTTTTTATTTATGGGGTTGTCAGGCAACCAAGACACAAAGTGTCTGCTGGATGAGTCTTGCCCAAGGAATATTACGGCACATCACATTCCATTAAACCTTTTTATACTTGATTTAACCATCCATCCATTAACTTCACCCACTTCTTTTTCTGAAAA
>JARVGV010001030.1:11954183-11968774 GCA_031762435.1 Hypsolebias longignatus | reverse complement strand
CACCCCCCCCCCCCCCCCCCCCCGTGACTGCATGGGGTGTGTGTGCGTGAAAGGAAAAGTGTGTTCCACTGTAAATTTGTGACGTGTTTATCTCTTTCTGACTCACGCAGAGTTTATTCCCCTTCTTTTGTTTTGTCCGTGTGTATGTATTTCTTCAAAAAAACTTTATTTTTGTGTGCATGTCACATATTTTATTTATTGTTCCTGGCTTATTTGCTTATTTGTTGCTGTTGTTTTGATGTCTCATCCATATATATGCAGTTAAATATAGGACTCAATGGTTTTATATGCTGGCTTGTTTTAACGGCACACTAAAAATAGTGGTGTAATTGAAAGCGAACAGCAGCGCCGAACCACGAAGCATGGGCCATTGTTTTGTTCTGATTACACCCTGATGCCGGTCTCTCGCAGTCCTGCTAACAAGCTGGATTTACAGATGCAGTGATGATCTGCAAGCAGTTAATACTCTGCTGTCAGATTCAGCACTGACAGATGCCTAAAAAGACAACCCTAAACGTTAGATGTGCTTAAGGGTAAAGTCCTAGCAAACAGGATCAAAAACGATAGAAAAGCTTCCAAGAATGGATATTTTAAAAGGGTTCAAAGGATAAGTCTTAAGCTACGGGATTAATAAAAGTATAGTTCTGTGCTTTTGAAGTTGGATTCTAAGGTAGGTTATTAATAGTTAATATCTTACCGGTTGTAGATAGCTCTTTGAATGACCCCAGAACCAGTGTTTTCTTAACTGGTCCGATAAGCTGATTAGTCTGAACACGGTCAAGAACAAACTAAATTACTGTCGTCTTAAACTGAATTAAATTCTCAATTTTTAAAGCGGCTCATGCAAACATTTTTATAATTTTTTACACCATTGCCAATTTTTCATTACAGTTACTCTGACAGAAAAATGTTATTTTCAGAAGTGCAACAGCTGCTGCTGTTATTTGCATGTGTAAAGGTTTAGAAAACTGCACTGGCACAGACCACTGATATATTTCAATCTGATGTTGTTTTAAGATTTGTTTTCATTCATTCAACCTTTATTTAGACAGGTTAATCCCAAAATGATGACAAAAGTTGACAAATTTGGGCCCCACTTGAATAATTGCTTGTCATTGCAGTATGAATTAAAATCTACATCACCAAACTCAGAACTATCTACAACAGTGAAGATGGTTATTGTTTATGATTTTTTTCCCCCTAAACCTCAATTCAAAAGATCTGAACTATTAATTTAAGTAAAATGATTTATTCTTTTATGATTTATTTTTATTATTTATTTATTTATTTTTGGCAGGGGGGGGGGGGGGGCATCAAGCTGCATCATCTGCCTCTAATTTAAGGACCAGCTTTGATTAGCATGACACTGGTGAACTATGATATCATTTATGGTGTTACGCAAGACTGGATTTTTTTTTTTTTAATGATGAGCTGCAGCCTCAGTGCAAGTTTGCATGGTAGTTTGCGCATGTGTGCCGCAGCGCTGATCACCTGCACACATGCCCTTTGAAAGGCTCCGTCACCCCTCCATCCTGGCAGCATGCAGTGTAAACATGGTTTGTTTGAGCGAGTGGCCTGGGGTTGTTAGATTAATGAGCGCTGATGAAGTTCCACTTGTATCCTAGGTGCTGCCTCCCCTGTTTGCTAGAGTGGCTGTGATGTGGTAGCGTGTCTGGAGGCGGTGACTCATTCCCTTTACCCAGTGTCAGATTAAGGCATGTCAATAAACAGACCCACTCAATCCATCTCCGAGTGACTGCATCCGCTCACAGAGCCTCCCAGTCTGTAATGAGCTGCTGCAAATCTCCATCAAACTAAAATGTCTGGAAAGATGTCTTGTCACAGTGAGCAAGAGAAAAAACAGAGAGGGAGGGCAGGGGAGACAAAATGACTACAGCTGCACTGATGTGAGTGGCAGCCACCTTTAAGCTGCTGAGAGAAATTCCACCAAGAAACACTCCTCCATGCGGCTAAGAGCGAGCTAATTTGCTCCGCTCACATTTCTCATTTCTGTTGTCCTCGTTGTGCATTGAGTTTATTAAAAATTCATCCCTTGCTTACTGATTTCAACTGTGAGTGAAAGTCACGCTGTTTATTCAGTCACTGCTCTCATGTAAGCATTTAAAGCAAATGTGTTTACATAATCCGCAGTGTTTCTGAGTGTTTATTTTTAAGGCCCAGCCCAGGGGACGTAAGAGAAACCTTTGGGAATATCTTGTGCACAAATTTAACACGCTCCCCCGTTACTCTTCCTCCTCTTCAGCAGTCGCGGATGTAGGCCACAACTGAGGGGAGAGACTGCTACCTAGCGATTGTCCCAGTAAAATTAAACGGCTGCTAAAACCATTTTTGTAATGGTTTTTCCCAAGGGAAGGACGGAAACCACAAAATCTACCTGGATTAGACCGTCTCCTTATAGTTTCCGAAGTCTATCCAAGAAATCACCACCTACCAATCTTGCGGCACCATACATGCACATTAACGGATTTGGAGATGAGAGGAGAGCAAAAACTTTTCAGTTTGACGTCCAAATTAAAGAAAATCCCTCAAGACTTGCCCACAGGGGTAGTTCCTGCTATTTGAGTTTGATTGGGCTGCACAGGCTTTATGAGAAGTAAGCCGATTTTTTTTTAGGAAACCGGCATGGATAGTCGAGTCTTTTGCTTCCTTCCTCCTCCTTTTCCTCATAAAACCATAAACTATATGTAAGTTGTCTGTCTGACCCAGAAAGAGATTAAGTCAGAAAACAAATGGAGGCTTGAACACTGACCAGGTGTTAAGCGAAACTTTATCCTCTCTTATGAGCCTGATTGAAGCGGTACACTCTCCTTCTCCCTAATGGACACCATAACACCATCAGAAAGGCTTAAAAGCACCAGCCTTGTGCAGACAAAGACAAAACAAAAACACCAGACCCGGACGCAGCCACCAACAGTTTGAAACGCCAGAGCAGTGATTCCCTGTAAGACAACAGCTCTCACTTAAGCCTCTTTAGCGTCAGCCGTCTCCACCGGAATGCAGACGTCTGCAAACAGCTCCTATTATTTAAAATCTTTTCATCATGCCGATAGGGAGGGAAATAGCTTTGACGTTGAGAAGCTCATGAATAATGAATGCTGTTTCTATCAATGTATGTATAATTCATCAGAGCTCCACTAACCGGACTTCTGTGGAGCCTGTAGTCCTGAGTGACGCGGAGACTGGTCTGCACCATTGTCTCCGCTTCGCAGTGAAAAGATCGGCAGATTTTCACGTGGGCGGGAGGCACAGGTGGCGCAACAGCCTCAGCACCTTGGCCTCCCCCCCCCCTCCCCCTCACAGAACAGTGTCTGATTGTTGTGGTCTGAATGGGCAAATATTTGTTCAGTTTCACACAGGAAAGACAAGAAAAATGAGGAGGAAACAGAAGCAGGAAGTGGCGTTGTGATTCATGTATCTGTTTCATTGTGTTTTTGAAAACCTGTTATTCAGTACCCTCACACAATACTGCACATTTAACACTCGCGGTCAGGGACGTAGCTGACCTCATGGCAGCGTTTAGTTCATTGAGTTTATTCTTTTTCAAAGTGGAAACAGCACCAAGGCAGGGAAATCTTTTTAAAACCTCTCAGCAGAATCCTTCACTTTCATAGCATGATGGATTTCCCAACGAGCGGCTGGGTTTGGGGGTGAACTTATGGGTGATGAAGTGAAATGATGCAGAGAAAGTGGCAGGTTATTCGTCACACATGAACCCTTCCGTCACAATTGATTGTGTATAATTTGAGTTTGCAGGGGAGCCAGTTGATATTAAATGGTAACAACTCCCTGTATTCATCATGCCGAGCCTCTTTTAGGAGGCAGAAATAGAAAATGTAATCCCATCCACAGCACGGCTGCGCCTCAGGCACTCTTTCACCCTTTTTACCGCTGATCCTCCCTCTGGGGCCCTGCCCTCTCTAAAGGAAGAGGGAAATCTATAATCTAGCAGATGGCACAGGGTCTATGGGAAATCTTATAATCAAGTTGAAGGTGTTGATGTTAGTCACCGAGGTAGGGAGCAAAAAGGTCTTCAATAGTTGAAAATCATTTCTCTTACAAGAGGAAGAAAATACACGTCCAGCCCAAACAGGTGAATTCATCAGCTACATCTTGGCTGTGGGTGTCACGCTGACTGATTCGGAACTGCTCAGAGGAAATGCTGGGTGCAGACCGAAAGGCGGGGACCTCAGGCGCCAGCACAGACTTGTGAGTCAGGGATTGTTGCAGCAGTGCTTTTGTGGCAAATAGAAAACAGAGTCTGTCTGTGTAAAAACGAGAATGTGCAAAAGACTGAAAGTGAAGCATTTCTTTTCGCAGGCTCAGTGTATCCTGCAGATCCAAGCACTTAGTATGTCCTATTCACACAGCAATATTACATAAAAGGTGTACACACATTATTGTGCTAACCATTACTTGTCAGTTGTAATTTCTCCTGCAGTTATTTTGTTGTTTACATGCTTTTTAATTCAAGATTCGAGATCTGGTACCTCTAAATATGATGGGACAATCATTATCCCTCTTTTTATAAGTACTTTTATGTTTAATTTTTGTAAGTCCCCTAAAATTATTATCATTATTATTTCTATTGCTATTATTAGACCTTTATTTATACAGGTTAGTTCCAATTGAACTTCCAGGAGCAGTTTGAGATATTTGAGATAAGTTGGCCTGTCCGAGGCCAGCGGGGAGGCCAAATTCTGATAAACAACAACTGTTTGGGCCGCCAGACTTTGTTTTCTATCTTCCTTCAAGTTCTGCTGGTACACTCAATGGAAAATCCAAACAGCCAGAATTAGTGGACATTCCGCCCAGTCCGTGCTTGATTTAGCATTCTCCAAGATAGAATTCTTCATGCCGGTGAGTTCCGGGAGCCGCAAGTGGCCAACGATTCTCAGACAGTGCATCCAGCTTGTGGTTGAGCTCGGTAAGCACATGAGTTTGAGAGGTTGAGGCATGAATTAATCCTTCACATAAGGCTGGCAGCTTTACCATGGCCTAAACTGCTGCTGCTGGTGTCCTACTTTGTTTATTTCCTGGGTATCCAATGATTCCAAAACGCAGAAACCCTATTATAAATCTAATATTGTACACATCTTCTACGTCCTCCACCGACAGCACAGGTAGGCACATCAACTTCCACTCACCCCAGGAATCAATGACATACTCGGCTGCGTTGGTCCATTCAGGGCATGAGGGCTCTCCAGCACCATGTCGTCTGGTGGAAATTTTTTTTTATCAATTGCGTTGAGGGACCAGCTGACCAAATCCATAATAATTTTCAATTCAGAAGAGAGGCTGTGAGGTTGACATGACAAGAGAGCAACAAAAGCAGGAGGAAGAGAGGGATAGAGTGACCATCTTCACTAAAGGCAAAAGAGAGAATATTATCCAACTAGAGAGTGTGCACCCAAAATTATTACTCTGTATCCTTAAATACAGTGATGGAATCAATAACAACAGGCTTTATGTGGCAGATTTTCTTCCTGGTCAGAGGGGAGTCTGACAGCGCCGCAGTGTCGAGGCACAACCTTGTGCAGCTCCAGCACAAAATAAAGCAGACAAATTTCATCTGACAGTCCTAATTGATTTTGTCTCGTCTGTTGTTCTGTACATTTAAACTGTGCGTTTTCATCTGGGAGCGTTCTTTGTCCACAACAAGCCCGCCTGGATGTTTTGGGGGTTTTTTTGTCAGCTAAATTGATGGCATTATAGAGTTGTATCCATGACAGACATGAGTGAGTCTGTGTCACAATCAGTTTTTCTCATTCTAGATGTTCAGTTTTGTCATATAACACCCCACCCACCCCCTCCTCCTATACCCTGTGTCATTGTATTAGATGCAATTTATCTCAAATGCAATTTTCTTTGTAAGGTTTATCGTATGTGTTGTTCTGGGTTAGGTCTTCTGTGAATAAGCAAATCATTTTAGGTATTTTGCATATCAGATTGTTTAGAAAGAAAAGAAAATTGAACATTTTGTGCATTAATTTAAACTATTGTTAAGCTCAATCTTCGTAATTTCGTAGGCTAGCTTTCTGCTTTGAATCTTCTGTGTTAATCAGTTTCTAAAATACATACAGTAGACCAGCTGTGTGACTTTCTTTTCCCTCTCTTTTTCTCTCCTATCTGTGTGACATCTGCTGAACTTGTCGGGTGTTTACTGGTGTAACAACTGGTGTCTTCACCCCCCACCCCAAGCCACCCTTCCTCCTCTCTCTTGTGCTCCCTGCGCCCCCATACAATGAATACACTTGCATCCAGACTACCGAACCAATTGTCACGCTGGGAGGAAGGCAAATCAAATCTTACGGCAGCAACTAGGCGAGGAGATTGCTTTTTCCTCTCAGTCACAGAGAAGCAAGTTCGGCATCGCTGTGCCTCGGGTTGTGATGGAAAGAAGGAAGCAAAGGGTGAAAAGTGGAAAGCTACTGGGCTGCAGCAGCTGGACTGTTGCTCTCCTGTTGGTCAAGCTGAACCCATTTCCTCCCCCATCTTCACCATTTCTCGCTCTCCCCTCGCTCATCCTGACACTGCCGATCAGTCACCCGACGACACCAGGGACTACATTCCTGCCTGCAGTTCTTTAGTTGAAGCGGAACAATAATTATGGGGATCAAGTGGCTCTGGCCGCCAAACTGGGGCCGCTCAAATCACAACAACACATTGTCCAACCTGATTAAGTGGCCATTTGTGGCTTCCTCACTGTAGTTAAGCAGTTCTCGTCCTCTTGCCTGAAACTTGACCTCCCAGCAAGATATATTGACATGTCCTCCAATTTGAGGTCGCTCATAAATGTGGAGAAAGACATTACATTTCTTTACAGGAACTATGGGCTAATGCAGCTGATTCTTACTAAGAATAGGCCATCTTGAGTGACTCATCAGTGCCCAAAGTTATCCTGTTACATAATGATTTATTTCCTATGACAAATAGATAAACCGAAGAAAATAAACATGCTATGCTTGATGAGGAACTGTAAGTTTAGAAGAGGAGCTGAAGTGGAGTTGACTCAAACATTGGAGACCTTGCAAAAACACTGAGGGAGGACTGGTTTGTGAAATGAGTTCCACTTCAGGACAGCAGCAAGTTTTGAGAACCGGAGAGGGTTCACTGCCTTCCTGTTGAGGCTGTGCTCAGCCAAAACACGCCAACCAAACCAATTACAGACTGCCTCCAAAGTGACATTCACAATACATTTTCTATCTGGTCTTTTAAATGAAGTTTTCCTCTTGTTACTCATGCCACACATTTTCATTAGTCTCTCAGTGGATGTGCAGCCACTGTGGCAGATGAGGCAGTTTAAATTGTATGTGCTGGGATCAAAGTGGAGCACAAGTACAACACAAAACATTATGCATACACTATACAGTGTGTAATTTCTGTATTATATACACATTATTCCATCCTTGCAGCAATACCCATATTAGAAATGCTGCTGTTTAGGGTTATGCCAAGATGCATGCATTGCTTATTTACACCATATAGATGATTGTTTGAAAATATGCCACTATTTATAAGTTAATAAAATGAAAGCGTAAGTCTTTAATTAATAATTATTATGTATTGCAGTGTGTTGGCACTTCTTTTACCTTGATATTTAATGGAGTCAAGCTGAAGGGGAGCAAAAGGAGTCTAAGAACAAACACTGGTGCCCCAGATTATGGGATGATACTAAAATGTTAATTAGATTCCCTTTATGAATTATCTTCTGTATAGCAATGAGTTAAAGTGTAATTAGGGGTAAATAGCAGAAAGGAGACGCTATGATGATAACCTTCGGCTCAAATGTGTTGCATCATAAATTAACAAAGCCCAATCAGAGCTCTGACCTATGTTGTTGCTTATCTCGATGTAACTTGCATATAGAATAATGATGAGTCAATTAGGCGAGAAGACAAACTGTAATTCATTAAACGATTTAGGACTCGTGAGTACAATGGGAGATACATAAACCTCAGATATACAACCAAATCCATTACAGTCAGCTATACATTTACAAGAAACATGTTACATTTTTTTTCAAACCGTTTTTAAAATTGAACTAGCCAGAAACAAAATACTGTAATACTTAAAAACTTTGAGGTGAGGTTTTGTTAAAAAAAAAAAAAAATAAATAAATTAAAAAAAAATTACAATTATCGCGTCTCACCTGTTGTTAATTGAATTAACAGGAGTGGGATTAAACTACTAATCTGAAAAGAAGTCATAGCAACTCGTGTAAATGCAAAAAAATTACAAAAAATACAGAAATATACACCATGATACTTTTTCTACTACAAGGTTATTTACACTACAGAGATTTGCAAGTTTACAAAGTAGCAGCAGTAGTAGTATTTCCTGCAGGAATTTCATGACGTTTCTGAGGGAATAACAATGTAATAAGTTGATAGCAAAGTAAAGGTTTATAAAAAATAAAAAATAAAAAGTTTGCATGAACCACTGTGACATTTTTCACAGTGACAGTTGATTCAAGGTGGCATTAATTCATTTTGGTCTTAACCCCACTCAGAGGAGCTGTTGGCTTGTCAGTGGAATTTCTCCAAATTGATTATGCTCAGTCTATCTACAACATATAAGATAACGATTGCCTATAATAGTTCCACAGAACCCTCCTTCAAAAATCCTTTTAAAAAATGAATGCACCACAAATTGTTGCTTATCTGTTTATTTATGATTTTATTTATTCATTTATTTCAAGTGAGGGGGGGGGGGGGGAATAAAATGTTTTCTTGGATTTCAGGAAAATTCAGATCCAAAATAAATTTTATCATCACAATAAAAATTTAACGATGCATCAGGGATGAGCTGACCTACATTACCTTTGTAGATTATGAAGAGGGTGGGTCCTAAGACTGAGCCTTGTGGTACATCTTTGTTAACTGTTAAATAACTGGAAGAAGTTCAAGAAAATTAACATAATCAGGCAAGTGTTTGCAAAAATCAAACCCTGTTTCAATCCTGATGGGTTTTGTCACCATGTTTGACAGCAGACAGAACAAATTATTGGTCCCCTTGATAAAGTAAAGGGGAATTGTGCTCCAGCAGTAGCTTTAACTTTTCCTAACATCATGGCCGCTCCTTTGTTTTCTAACAAATCTTTGATGCTGTTTATTTTTCCCCCTGGATGTCCGCCAACAATACAGTTTTATCAAGATCCATTATCTGTACCATGGACTTTTAAAATACTATTGTTTTCTTTCTGCAGAAACACCTGCATCATATCAAGCTTTGTCTGAAGAGTTATATCTTAACCATATCTGGCATGGGAAATTCCTCTGAGAGGCATTATGAGAATTACATTGCATATGCCTCTGAGAGGCCATATCTAGTGTGAGTAGACGCTTGGCGGATGTGGAAGGGCCACCTGCTCCGCGTACATCGACTCCTCCGTCCGTGTGCGCTTCTTATCAAGCATTTTTCTAACTAAATAAAAGTTGGGAGAAATAAATGCCTTTGAACTGTGTTCTTTAATGTGGGTCAGAGATCTATTGCACACATCCGCTGAAAGCCTTTTTCATCTGCAGTTGTGGAGTTAAGATTCCCCTGGTACACTCTTAATTTCATCTACTTCTCTTACAGTTAGTTATTTAATATTTCAACATTAATGTCTTCTCAAACATCTTAGAAGTGAAGAGTTCAGGGAGTAAAAAGGGAAACTTTTTCTTCTATCTGCACGATAGTCTGTCCTCCCTAATGACTCCATTTTAAAGACAGTGGGCTGACCGGCGGTGCACCGGGAGGGCACACTGGATCGTGAGCGGGGAGGGTGCGGAGGAGAAGAGAGGCTGTGCTCACTGCAGCACTCTCCTCCACTCCCAGTCAGCCGCTCTGCTCCGGTGTGTGTGTGTATTTTTAAAAAGAAAAAAAGAATCAGCCCTTTCAAAGCAGAGGCTGCTCACCGGGGCCTTTGTGTAAAATAATGTTTCTACTGAAAGCCAATTACTGCTAACATTATTTTGGTTGCCTCCATTATTAAAAGTACCTCTCTCTGTTGCCCCCATCATCCCTCCAACACTCCCCCACCCTTCCCCTCATCCAACCCCTTCATCACTCTTTTACAGACGGAGAATTATTCCATTGATTCCAGTTATGTGAACAGCAGAGCCCACCTCATTAAAAGGTATGTCTTGATTAGGAATTGTTACCAGCGCCTCATTACCATTGTTATCTCTAATTGTTTTATCTAATGAGAGCACAGCCACAGTCGGAGCAGTTTGCATGTGTTACCTGCGTGTTTCTTCTTCGGCGTAATTGAAGTGGGAGGATAAGATTTCGGGATTAACAGAATTACTTTATACTGCGTTTAGTAGAGGCTTGTGGAAACGAGCAACAAGTGTTTTCAGTTGCTTCTTCGGCAAGAAAAGATGTTCAAGTTTAAAAATAAATATTTTTCCTTTGCATTGACTTGTGACTTGAATCACAATAACTAAATGGTATTTAAAGGATTTCTCTATAGTTATTCAAGATAGACGTTTTATTAATAGTCAGTGAGTTTCTTCTTTAGATAAGAAGTGAAGAATAAATGTCTTCATTGTGCATTGTTATTCAGCTCGCCCCTGTCGCATGATACTTGATAGGGTTGCAGGAATTCAGCGACATAGTTCTGATGGGGGTCATGTCAAAATGCCCTTCAGCAATGGTTTTTTTTGTTACCACCGTTTACTTTTCACCTGCAGCTGTAAAAGATTCAATGCCTTCTTTTGTTTGAGGTTAAACCCGCCTTTTGAAATCCCCCATCCCCTCTTCCAAAAATTCCTTGCATTAATGTAAACAAAGAGCGTTCAAGTGTGGGCCTTTGCAAGATACTACAAAGAAATCCCCCCAGGAGCCAGTGAGCCTGTGGTCTGGGACAGGTGCAATTACAGTGATAACATCAGAAAGTCGGCATTACCTCCGCTAGGCTCCTCTCTCCTTGGCTGGAAAATTTGTGGCTTTGGCTGGGGAATGCAGCTACCTTGTACTGTCCTTCACTGGCTCTTATTTTACCTGCACTTTGTTTGCACACTTTGGTTTACTCTTATTTCTCCTCTCTGTATTTCTTGTAACCTCTATAAGAACAAACTGTTTTTGTACCCGCACACGGTCACTCTTATTTAGTGTTGTTTATGAAGTAGAATTTTTTTTTTCCCAGTGAGATGGAACTCAAATGAAGGGAAATCACGCTGCTACAGTGCAGCTGTTGATTGTGCCCCCACACCCTGCCATTTTTATTGACTGTGAGCCCCAAACAAGACAGATGCTCCGCTTGCATGCTTCCAGCACTTCCTTCATCCATCTTCCTTCCAGGAATTCCTGATTACCGCGGTATTTGTTTGATTGCACTGAGTGAGTGCCTCCTGTTTGTTCGTTCCGATGTCCTTGAAGGCAGCGCGCCATCCAAAATGTCCCTGTCTGCAACAACCCGTAGCGTCTCCTCGAGGTACTTAATCCTAGAAAGCGCTCAGAAGATTTACAATTCCTTTTTATCCTGCGGTTACTGCAATCACAGAGTCAAGAGAGTCCTTGTTCTTTTCAGAGGTGTAGTTATTAATAAAGACTTCCAGCAAAAATGATTTATATTTTTCAGTTTTGAATCCACGGGGATGTTAAAGTGCAAACAATCATTGGAAAGCACAAATAGGGGCAGGAGTATAAAGACAGACAGCTCGTCACAAACCCCACGAGACTCAAGGACGAAGGACATGGTGTTAGAAAAGGTGACGTGACAGTTAATCAACATTTCCCTTTCCTCCCTGCTGGCCCCCATGTAGCACATCAACATTCAAAGACCTGGAGGGCAACAGTCTGAAGGACAGTGGCCACGAGGAGAGCGACCAGACCGACAGCGAACATGACGTCCAGAGAGGACACTATGTTGACACGGCTGTCAATGACATGCTGAACATGACTGTCCCCCCTAATGTTTGCCAACTGCCAGACCAAGGTAAGGAGCTTGTGTGTTTGTGTGTAGCTGTGTGTGTTTGTGTGTAGATGTACAACATCCTTTGGAGTATGTTTTGCTCATTTTGAGATAAGAACAGTATGGATTTGTGTGTGTGCCTTTTTTTTCCCTTGCTGGAACATCTTTTAAGATCCATTATGCCTATTGTAGATCTCAGATGTGTGTAAATAACCTTGCAGGTTTTTTTTTTTTTTTTGTCTTTGATGTCCTTCACTCAGCTAATGTGAGGAATCTCTGACAGTAAGAACATCTTTGATACAAGCTTAGGCACCTTTATTGACTGATAGTAGCCATGTCAGCTCTTGCAGCGGGGCTGACTTTAGATGTATGTGAATGGCAGCAATTAGGCTCACAAAGGTAGAGGGGGGAAATCTACATCTCCACGTGTCCTCATCCATTATTCAATGGGATCATTTAGCAGGGAATTAATGTTGATGTTTCATTTCTGACTCGCTGTTTAAAAAGACATCCACTTGCTTGGCAGGAGTCAGTAAAAAGAGGTCATGTTCATTCTTAACTGCTGCCAGTCAGACCAAAAGAACGTGATGGTCAGTTAGAGACGGAGAGGAGGAGAAACGCAGGATAACGATGTCTGAAGCAGACCAGGATGTTGCATTATGCACTCAAGGGTATTTACTGTGCTCAAAGGAAACCACATTCACAGGTGCACGAGCTCAGTGGAAAACAGGAGTCAGCATGTGTGAAAACTGGACGTTTTGGGAGCGTTCCCATTCACAATTAAGGGAAATCAACAGCAAATTACAAGTTATACTCTTGAGACGTTGCTCACTGTATCTGCTCCAATTTCTGCAGCTTGTATCATATGTAGGTTTTCTGTTGCAAAAATTCCTTGCCCTTCTCACTTTTCAAATATTTTGAACTCACACAGAAGAAAAAAATATCTACGAGTCAGAGACAACAAAAATAAATCATTTTTGAATTAAGGTAGCATTCCTGGAAAATTCATATTGCACACCAAATGTCAAAGTTAAAAAAAAAAAACACCTCAGTGCTAAGATATGTGCTGGGATAATCTCAGCAACTACTTCACAAAACTGTAGCTTGATATTTAGCTGTGTTTTAGTATTTTTTTTGTGTTAAGGTCAATTAGCTGTAGTGGCCATTTGAAATTAGGTTGATATCAAAAAACTTAATGAGTAGTTGATGCGCATTGATTGACTGCTTTCTAAGAATTTCATAAAAATCTGTTCAGTTGTTCATAAGATTTTTTTGCTAACAGACAGACCTCCGAACCCAAACACTGGCAAATAACGATTGCTCGCCTTTCAAGCAACAAAAAGCATTAAACATGAAACAGGTTATTAATATATACAGTATTTGTTTAATTATCAATTTTTGTTAGTAGCTTGTGAAGTGTGTGGGGGGTGTGCAGTAATACGACTCATTCTAGTCCAATCCCTGGCACATTTAACCAACCAGATGCTTCACTTGGAGCAATTTCACTATTTATGTTGTTTGTCTTGGGAAAAATAGCATTAGACAACCTGCATTTTATGTTCACGGAGAATGGCGCTATACAAATGCATCTGTCTTTCTGGCCGGAAGCTTCTCACTTTTTAACAACTTAGCAGAGAAATTCAGATTGAGGTGTCCCAGGTCAGGAAGAATGGTGACCATTAGTATCAACTTGTCCCGGGCATTTTTCCCCAGCGGCATCCAGCTATAATGAATGATGAAAAGTGAATCAGCTGTTTATTGGTTGCCAGCTGTAATTACTTCATAACCGGGGAAAAAATAAATAAATAAATAAATCCTTATATCTCCAAAGAATGCTTTTTGACAGGTCTTCTGGTAGTAGGATCTCATTATTGGAGACAATTAGAAGTGATGTACATGAAGAATATTACAAGGGGAGTGCTCTCTGAGGCAGTGGGTTTTTCATTAACACCACCAATGATTGTATCTGTTTCAGCAGAATGGATGCATGCCTCCTGAATGTGTAATGCAGCTCAAACACAGCTAGTAAACAGAACAAGGGGCTATTTCACAGTGCTGTCCATTCTTTTGACCAGAAAAAAAATAGATGATAACAAAGTGTCTGTTTGGAATTACAATGTGTTTGCTTCTTATTGGCTTTTTTCCCCAACTCCATTCTCTTTCATTGCAACATGCTCCAGGCTCACTTTCCACCCAGCAAATTTCTTCAGTCAAAGTCTTTAAAATGGGGTAACAACCTCTTGGGAATATTTCTGCCTTTATTTTGGAAGTCAGTGTGCTGCAGTGATCAAACCAAACAGGGCTGTTGACAGTCATTAAATGATGTAAGCAAAAATCTCACACGAAAACATGAAACGCTATGGTAAATGAAATTGTTCCCATAACCATCTCAATGGTCTAATTGCACAGTTAAAGGGCAGGGTGGGGTGATGGTGATGGGAAGAAGAGGATGCAGAGTTGAGACCATCTCTTCTGTTTTGTTGCCATATACAGTAGTCCCGGGGGATCTGTACCCAGAAGACTCGCAATAAGTGAAAAACCGCAAAGTAGGGATAGTAGTACAAGTAGTGAGTAGTAGTTTATTTTGTTTTGTCTATCTGTCTATCTGTCTATAAATACTTATTTAAATATATACTGTATGTATATACATATATATACATATATATATATA
>JARVGV010001030.1:11919010-11936790 GCA_031762435.1 Hypsolebias longignatus | reverse complement strand
TGAAAATATTGAACACTACCATTTTCAGCCGCTAGATGGCACTTGAGTAGTATGGCATGCCGTTGTGTCATGTAATACATAAAAGTGACTATTAATGACACAATCAGCTTGCCATAATCTGCCATCTTCATCCAGCTTGCCTGGAGCAACCGTTAAATCAGCTTCATTTCGCTGCAAACATGCAGCAAATTTGACCATTGAAGTGCGTTTATTGAGTAAAAGTTCAACTGAGACACATCTTTACTATAAAGTCGAGCAAACAAATAACTGTTTTAGATGTTTATCTTGTTAAATTTCAAAGCAATGCACAGCGAGTCCTCCCGTACACGCTCCTACTTCCACGTATCGGCTTTTGAAATACAACTGATTTGACCGTCAAAGTGCATTTATTAAGGAAAAGTTAGACTGAGATGCACCTTTGCTATAATTTTGAGCAAACAAATGATTGTTTTTACGTGTTAATCTTGTTCAAATCTTGTTAAAGTCCTCCTGTGTGTGCGCTCC
Organism: Hypsolebias longignatus; assembly: GCA_031762435.1. Taxonomy (NCBI): domain Eukaryota; kingdom Metazoa; phylum Chordata; class Actinopteri; order Cyprinodontiformes; family Rivulidae; genus Hypsolebias; species Hypsolebias longignatus. The sequence continues at coordinate 11,936,286 of JARVGV010001030.1, read as the reverse complement.
TGTGACTGCCATTTGGCAGCCAATCGATTATTGGCGCAACAACACCCCACATTTCCAGGTTGTCAGCGGTGACACGTAACAAATGCAACACATCAGCGGTGACGTCTAATAGACGCGACGTATACGGTGAAGCAACGTATATGGCGAAGCAACGTATTTATGGATTTTTCCACTTTATTAGACATATTAGGACTGATATGACTTATTGGATGGTGCAGTGTGTACGTTGAAAAATACAGTACATCTGAAGCACATTTTCAACCCTGAGCACCAGTTAGAAACAGACCCTGTGCTGCTGGTGTTTTTTTATTTTATTTTTTTTATCAGATTTATTTTTCCTCCTCTGAGATACTTTCATCAGCATCTGCATCACGGGTTCCATCAAGAATCTGTAGTAACAATTTAGATTTAATCAATCTTTGCCATGTGACTGCTAGGATGGAAAATTAATATGGAGAGCAATTAGAAAACAGTCATCTCAGTGTCAAAGATACTCCAGAATACTGAGACGAGAGCAGGAAATTGGAAAACATTACAGCAGCAAATTACAACTTCTTGCAGAGAGTTGGTTATCCAAAAACAAGACCCACAGATTTTTATTTTACCTTCTGCATGTGTTATCCGTTTAAATTTTAAATGTGTCACCTCGCACAGCAATGAACACACTGTCAAAAATCGCAGACAAGTTTGGCGTTCCAGCCAACAGAGTTTAATAACTGTCTTCTCTGATTTTATGCAAGCTCTGTGTGATATCTTTGTCACAGCATTTTAATGGGGTTCTGTATCAAAGAGACAGTGGAAACAACAGGAAATCAAAGAGAATCTGAAAAATCTGAGGCCACAGGAAAAGAAAAAGCATCAGCTATAAACTGCTGTAAATTATTTCCTTTTAAAACGCCAACATGACGAGAAGAAGCACATTACACCGCATGGCTGTTTGTACTTAAGAGTTTACAGAATCATGATATTATTGCTACAACTATGTCAGCTAACAGAAAACAAAAAAGTAGCTAAGGCCAAAAGTAGTTGATACGCTGCGAAAAGATTTATCACACCCCACCACTGTTCCATATTTTTCGTAAGGTTCATCTGTGTTGCAACCAGACTGACTGAATTGTGTCAGGCTGGTTGTGGTCTTGTCATTTCTGTTAGACTGCGACAACCAAAGTGAAGATTCTGTCGCTTGAATCTGGGTCCAGATGATCTTAGCCACCTCCCTTCTGTCTGCTTTCACTCAATTCATAAAAAAATCATCAAGGTTGAAACTGTGCTTCTGGGAGGATAAGAGCTTGTGATTTCCAAGACTGCGTCTGTGCGGTTGCCAAAAATGACACAAAATAGCCAATGAAAGTTTAATGAGTTTTCATCAACTTCCTCTGTGAGAACATCTTTTTGCCTTTGTGTCTGAGGATTTAATTTATTTGTATTTTTGGGGGAACATTAGCAATACACACATAACCTGCAGGTGTAAAGCCTAAAGGGATCATTAAACCAAGCATAAAAGGGTACAGTGAGCAAGGAGCTAGTCGGGTTGTTGGGTTTCCATGAAAAAGCTAAGGATCTCTGTGCTGTAATTTAAACATTACATGCCTTTATCTGATCAAAAGAAGAAGACAGGTCTGAATCTGCAGCAAGCAGGCTGCAAATGTAAGATAAAATGGCACAGATTGTGTGGGTTTGCTCCCAGTGCTGATGCAAAGGGATGCTGTTCGAGGTAACAATAAATAGGAAAACGTAGACAGCCGCATCGGGAGGACTGGGCTCAAGCATTTGAAGTAGCTTATATGTTGTTTTTCAAAGCCACAAAGTGCTCCCACATGGCTTTGACAGCTATTTGACCTTATTTTAATATTAAATGCAGTATGTCTGATTTGATGGCAGTTGGTTGAATATCCATGTTTTTTTGTTTTTTTTTAAACCCCAGCACTACTATATTCAATGAGCACAACACAGGAGATAAAATCCACAAGCAGTTTCCACCTTCCCGTGAACTGCAATCATTAGATATTAAAATAGTGATTGGAAATGATCCCAATGACATCCTGATTTGTCTTGTACGTTGATTCTGTTCCTAGAACTGATTGGCAAGCATAATTTCCTGACTTTTCTTGATGACTTTGAATGCTCGTTCTCTGCAGGAGGTGCCTTCACCGCCTTCTATTCTCCACCTATTGACTTCCAAACTAAGTGCTGCTGTAAAAGCCCTTAATTCATCTCTTTCCATCACACTTGGATCGTTTTTTTTGTGGGGGGGAATAGGAAGAGATTATGTTTTGTCAGGGGTCGATGGCCTGTCACTTTTTCTATTTAAATTTTGACTCATTTTTTTTGTGGGCCTTTCAGAGCAACATCTGCGTTTTATGAAGCTCTTAAGCAGAGGCAGGATGCTTGTGTGTTAATAGCACTTGGCTTCTATAACAATGTCATTTACAACCCGGTTGCTTTCCAATAGACCCCTAAAGGAAAGGAAAGAAAATGGCTTTCACCGCATATGCATGTAGAGAGCATGAAACTTGTGTATATTTCTTTGTGCCTTAAGGCTTTTCATGCCTTAGAGGCTGCTTTGGGCTGTAGAAATAAGCCAAAGTGTTCAGAGGAAATGGCATTAATTACCAAGATGCTTGTAAATTTTTAATCAGTGCAGAAAAATAAAGATCTATTTTCTCAAACAAGATTTCGCATGAAGTTTTGAACCCCTAAATATAGCTTGAACATGTTCCCTGACGTAAAATCATGTCGCAGATCAAGCCTAACCCGAAACTAAACTGTAAGTTTGTGGTGCTGTAATGACTGAAAATTTAAATATTGCTTCTAAATTGTTAGCGGCTGAATTCAAAATACAGTCACTAAAACAGCCGTTGCATAAAACTGAACAAAAAGCACTGGGGATTTGAAAATAACATTTAAAAAAGTGTGTTTATTGTGAAACATTTATCGTAGTTATGCATTTTTCCATTTATTTGTTTAGTTTTCAATTCATTGCCTTCCATTATGTTCTTAGTACATGGTGAAGACTTTTTCTTGTGATTGCATTATTACATACTGATTGCATATCTCAAAAAAAAGAGGGGAAAAAACACAGCTATTGCCTTTTGTCTCCTTGATTGCTGCCACTGCAGTTAGCTAGCCCAATCAGCATGCAGTTATATTACCATATAGTGGAGGGGGAAAATCTTGCTGTTGTTTGTTTTGTTTTTTTCCATTTTATTTAGCCTCATTATTTTATTTTTAACTGTTTACCTGCTTTGTGGTGTTAATTATTAATTTATGTTGTTGATAACATTATGCAGTTTTGTCTCATAAAGTTAATATTGTACACAAAACGTACTGAATTATATATCAACCCAAGTTGTAGTTTCACGCCCTCTTTGCATGTTATCATCCATTAAATGGCCATTATTAGTTATCATCCCAATAGGTTGCATTCAGACTGTCCCTCCTGTACCTCCTAGTAGGTTTAAGGTCAAGGTTCTTTATTGTCATTTGCATTGCATGTGATGCATATGGTGGAATTAAATTGTGTACACAGGGTCCCAGTTACATCCATCAAAAGTGTAAATAAATTTTAAAAAAGTAAAGGTATGTTCTTATCACTGATAATAGGGTCTGGGGCAGGGATCTGCAACCTGCGGCTCTGGAGCCACATGCGGCTCTTTGGCCCCTCTGCAGTGGCTCTTTCAAGCTTTGGCTAAAACTAACATAAAACTGAATTTACTGGTTGTTGTACAAACAAACAACAACAAAAGACGTGTTAGCAGTTTTCCTGTCTTTTCCTTTGCAAATACCTGGCAAAAACCAATGCAGACATGTTTCTGTTTTTGAATCTCTACATCGCCTTATAATCAGTCTGTTTTGCTACTTTGACATCTTTGTTTTTAACATGTTTTAAAAAAAAAAAGTCTATATTTCTCTCTTATGTTTGTCTATTGTTGATTGTCCAAGAAAAATCTACTATTGCTGTTGTCATCATCCTTAGTTTGTAGCCAGGTCTCTCTTGTAAATGAGTCCCTGAGGCTCAATGACATTAACCTGCCTAAATAAAGGTTGAATGAATGAAAATAGCAGAATGCTGGAACTAGTACCGTACAAGGATTAAAACATACTAACTTTATGCTTTTTTCCTACTAAATTATTTTTTTCCATGATTAAAAAAATCAATTAGATCTGACCTTTTTTTTTCTATTCCCCCCACTCTTTGCAAGAATCTGATCTTTTCATTTGTCTTAAATTAAATTATGTTAAAAGCTGAAAATATGTGATGGTTTTTTAACATGTATTGATATTTTTACTGGGAACAAAAGCCACCTCCAACAAGCCTAAAGTGGCCTATGGACCACCAGTTGACACTCAAAGTTAGCAAGTTGTTGCAGCTCTTAACACTTTTAATTTAGTGAACAAAGGTGTAAAAATTGCTCTTTTGATCAAAAAGGTTGCTGACCCCTGGTCTGGGGGTTAAGTTTAGAGTCAGTGCTCTGGGTCAGGTGTAAGGTTAGGTTTCAGAAAAGGGTTACATAAAGCTAACAAAAAACTTCTGGTTTTACACACGGGCAAAGCTACATATTATCAGCAATAACTATGTACCATTAAACCTAGGAGGGACAGTCTTAACACTACCAATGGCGAGAACAACTAATAATGCTCATTTAATGGGCTGATAACATTCAAATCTGCTGGATTTCAACTCTTGCTGATTTTAAGACCACATCTTGTAATAAAATGTTTATCTGTGTGCTAATTTTGTTAAAAAGTCACCAAAGCAAGCTTGTGTGATGCCTACGCTTTACTCTCAGTCATTCATGTTGGTCATTCTTTGCACAGATTTAAAAATGTCCTTTAGCTCCCGTTTACTCGCTCTTTCAGTCTTGCAGTTTCCATGTTGTCTGTCAGTCCCATCAGTTTATACTTTATGAGAGACAGCTCAGACATATCTGCGCCCGGAAAGTCTGTCTCCAATCTTTAAATATCGATCCCCAGAGCCTTAGCAGAGGTGCCTCTCATGAGTGCAGAAAAAAAGGAGGAAAACAGATCATTAGTGATTTTAATTAGGTGATCTTAAGCTGAAAATGCCAGATATAAGTATATGCATTTAGGTCGATAACATTCCTTCTCACAATTCCTTTTTTTTTTTGTCATCTTGAACCTCTAAAATGGAAGATGGCTGCTGTCAGGAACAATGGAGGGGCACAAAAATATGTCCCTGTGTGTATGTGAAACGTTTGCTAACAGATGCAAGTGGAAACATTTTAGAAAACGAACACTGAATAATCGAACATTACTTGCTCCATTTTCTTGCGTCAAGCCATTTAAAGTTACTTCTCATGTTTTACAAACTCATCTGGTTAGTCATCAACATTTTCCGTCAAGTCTGCAAAAGACAAATGAAAAGAATTTTAAATTTAGAGGACATTCGGCGTAGAACAGCTTTTTTGTTTCATCATAGAGATTTTTTTAAAATTGCGTCATTTAATTTTGGATGAGGGAGTATAACATGCTTTTTGCTCCAACTGATGATGCAAAATAATGTTCTTGAAAGTTCTTCCCCCAACACAACAAAGTGCAGCTCAGTTAGACCGACTCAGACATGTATTTTTTCACCCCAGCTTTAAACATCATTACATATTTATAACTCGGCGCCAGATGACAGAGACAGAGAGGGAGCGAGATATGAACCAGGCAGCAACACCGCATTCCGTCTGGTGTCTTTCTCTGAGATATCTGATTGCTCTGTTTAAACCTACTTTTTATCTATCAATGCTAGAGAAAACACAATTACACAAGAGCTGCAAATGGACTTTTTATTTGACAATACATAATTTAATTGGCACATTAGATGCGCCCCAAACACCCAGCTCAAGTTAGCAGGGAGTAGGGTGAAGGGGACTGCAGTGTTGAGTGGATGCAGATGGCCTTCAATGAAAGAAAAGCATATCCCCATGAAAGGTCTAACTTGACCTGTTTGACCCAAGATAAAATGCATTGATTTTATTATTCATTTCCTCTATTGTTTTATGAAAAATGACAAACAAAATCAAATTAAAGCCATGTGAAGAGCAATGAAGATGAATTCTGCTTTTGAGACTAATCTAACTACCGGTATTTGTTTTGTTTCTCCTCCTCTACAGATCCAAGTGAGGGCTTTCACTGTCAGGATGAGTGTCGCATCCTCGGTCACTCTGATCGCTGTTGGATGCCTCGCGTTCCCATTCCGGCACGCGCCAAGTCCCCCGAACATGGCCGTAACGTCATTGCTTTGTCTATTGAAGCCACCACAGTGGATGTGCCACACTATGAGGATGGCACAATCAAGAGAACTTTTGCCACCTTTGGCAAGGATGGTTCTGAGGATGTTGAGCGGGGAGAGATGAAGGGAAAGCGGACTCAGGAGTCTCAGGTGTGTAGCCCTAAGGCTAATGGCGGGGCCATTCGTGAAGCTGGTAATGGGCGTGAGGCTGCCAGCCCCATTACCTCTCCTGTGCACCTGAAGAGTCCTGTATCTAAGCCGTTTTCTGCCTACAACACACTGAAATGTCACGATGCAGAGCGAATCGCCAACCACAGCCTGCTCCGGCAACCTGAGGGCAAGGACAGTGAGCCGGCAGTCAGGGAGATCAACACGCTTCTCCAAGATGGCGGAGACAAGGAATCCCCCAGCAGCAAGCGCCTGAAGGACATTGTACTTTAGCAAGCATCTCGATGACGCATACCCAACAACACACGCGTACAGTGTAAACCCACATATATATATATTTACCCCGCAATAGCTGTGTGTACACAGTCAGGCTGTGGATGTGCAGAGACGCACCCATTTGCTGTATACAAAACTTGTGAGCCAGCTTGGGCTGGTGATGATGAACTGTAGTACGCTGCAGCTCATTGTGCTCTCGAGCCCAGGTAGTGAATGTGGCTTTGTTGTGGTCGCAGTACTTTTCCCTTGTTTGCGTTTGTTCTATTTTATTTTCAGTCTGCAGTGAGTGAACAGGCAGGTTACTGTTGACTGCGTGGACACGGCCTGTGGAGCTCTCCAGCCCTTGAGCCAAAGCAGGACACTTACATGTTTGGACACCTGAGGTGCCGGTTCATACGTATACTTATGCCTTTTGAACTACTTTTGTATAACAAACTGACGTTTGCCTTTGGTTTTGCAGTCTGTTTTAGCTGCTAAAACTGCTCCTTGTTCCTTTGTATAGTGAGCTCTGACACTGTAATAAACAACCACAGATACACACCTATTCACACAACCGTTCGCAAGAAGTAAGAAGAAGAAACGAGAGGCCTCTTGGGTCGTGTTTGCCCCTCTTCCTGACTAAGAAGAGAAAACGTCTTTGCTTTTCCCTGAGGATATCCTAGTGTCATCAGACTGTGGGGTCTTTAAAGTATTTATATTTTATCACAGATCGAGCTAAATGAACTCCTGCCATCTGCCAAGCCGCTCTGAACACTGGAAGTGGGACAGATCATTGCGTTCAAAGCAAGTTGTATGAAAAAAGACTCTGCTTTTGAAGTCTCCTGTGCCCAACCTTGATTGTAGCAAGTGGAGCACAAATTTAGAGCTTTGTGCTTTGGTCTTGTACTTTTTATTTTACAGTATTTTATTTTATTTTTTACTTTTGACAATGGGGCTAGGATAGAAGGGATCGTCACTCATGTCTTGCTATGTGGAACTCTGTATAGGGTTACTATTATCATTTTTAATAACCTGTTGTTATGTGACAATCCCTTTAATGTTTTGTTTCAAAAGAAAAAAAAAATCAAAAAAACAAACAAAAAAAATAAACATTGGTGTTCAACTGAAGCTACAGTAGCGTTTGTTACACAAACACAAAAATTAAAAAATATAAGCCAAAATATATTTTATAAATAATTTAAAATGTATAATGAGAATATTTAATGCTGTGTAGTTCTTTTATGAGTAAGTTATACTTGAAATTAACTTACTTTTGTTCATTTGTCTTTTGCTTTTATATTACACTTTTGTTTTTCTTTTTAATTTGTTTCCAAAATTAATTTGAACTTTTTTTTTTTTTTTTTTTTTTGGTTTACTGTGTGATCCCTGGCAACCGTTGACTTGCAGTCTACCTTGTTGTAAAGAGTTTCTTATTGGTCAGTTCTTGTGCCATCCAGTTTCTGTGTGGGCTACTAGAAAAAGAAAAGAAAAAAAAAAACACAAAAAAAATAAAACAACAAATAAAACACAAAAAGCAATTTCAGCACCAACATTAGTGTATCAGTACAAAGAGCTTAGAGTGGGATAGCAAAAAAACAAAAAAGAAAACACAACTGTTCTGACTGCAAGGTGATGCTTAATCTTTGTTTCTCAGGAGGAGAAAGAACGGTTTCCAGCGTTCTTCACGATACAACAGGTTTCCACCTATGTGTTGTCGCTCCTATTGGACTCAAGTTCAAATACGATTTTTATCAGCTACCGCCAAAGCATTCTGACATGCAGACTAGCTTTGCTCAGCACTGCTGTCAACGTGCGCCATCTGTGTTCTGCTGATCTCCAAAACAAGGTTAAGACCACGGTGGTAGAAGCAGGGCTCTCCCCTCCTACGAGCACCACACATCTGACTGGGTGGAATCATGTTTGAACAAACTTAAGGTCTTCGAAGAACTGAGTTGCACATCGACACTGGGGTTTGATGTTGCTTTGCAGTGAACAGTATGTATAATGTGGATATACATGAATGGAAATGGATGAATTGCATACAACAAAGTAGATCTTGTAGCTGAATGTTTTGCTGGTCTCACCCATGGCTTCTGGCAACATAAAAATTGGAATAATCACTGAATGTATACAGCAGCTTATAATTAAACTATTCAATGTTTTCTTTATTGTTTTCCTGTCTTTACTTAACACAAGTGAAGATGAAAGCTGAGGTAAAGTTGGTTTAAAATATCACATATGCTGAAGCTGGGATTGTTTAGGTCTTTTGAAGTTGGTTTCAATGTAAAATACAGTACATGAAATATTAATATCATTGTTGTGGATAGCTCACTTAACAACCATGAGCGGTGCCCAGTCCTGGCCCTCAACAGCCACCATCCAGCATGTTTTAGTTGTTTCCTTGCTCTTCAGTGGGTCTCCCAAGTTCTACAGAAGCATGTTAATCGCTCGTTCAATCAAATTATCTGTGTCGAAGCCGATGAACATCTAAAACCTGCAGAATGGTGGCCCTCAAGAACCAGGACTGGACACCACTGGTTTAGAGAAAACAAATCTAAAGCCGACCAGAATTTTGAGTTAATAGCCACTGCAAGCAAGGCCACAAGCAAAATGACGTAAAAACAACTCCAATCTCTAATTTTTGTTTGCATTTCATTTGAATGCCAGTTTAACCTTTACACCACAAGTTGAACAAGAGGCACTGCCACAATAGAATTATAAATATCAATTGTAACTAAAAGTAATGTCATAGAACAGATAAAATTAAACATTATTTTTAAGTTGTCTTAAATCTTTAGGGATTGGTTTGCTCCTTGAGTTGGGAGCTTTTTATACCTAACTTATCAGGGACTGAACCAATAATAGAGCAGAATGGTGGCACAGTTGGTAGAGCTGTTGCTTCTCAGTGAGAAGGTTGCAGGTTCAAATCCCAGCCCGAAACCTTTCTTTGTGAAGTTTGCATGTTCTCTCCATGCGTGCGTGGGTTTTCTCCAGGTACTCCGGTTTCCTTCCGCAGACCAAAAACATTCATGTTAGGCTAGTTGGTAACTCTAAATTGTCTCTAGGTGTGAGTGAGAGAGTGAATGGTTGTTTGTCTTGATGTGTCACTGTGATGGACTGTAAACCTGTCCAGGGTGTCCCCCGCCTCTCGCATAAGGCTGGATATGGACAGCTGTGACCCCTATGACCTATAAAGGAAGAAGCGGGTGAAGATGATGGATGGATGGATGAACAAATAATCTGTGAAAGAAAGCCAAGAGGAAAAATAGTTTGCAGTAATGTAAACAGTTTAGTTTAAGGAATTGTTGAAATGAGTCAGACACTTTAGCAATACACTTATCAGCCAGCAGATCCAAGCAGCAGTGGAAGTACCAGCAGGGTAAAGTATTCATCAATGTTCATGCTCAATCATCCAGGTACAAAATCCAATAATGGTCCATCAGGTCATCTGGACAGTTTATTTTTTGTGGAAAGACGTTTCACCCTTTATTCGGAAGGCTTCATCAGTCTGAGGAGTCCCAAGTAAACTGTTTCCCCACTAAGCAGTACACTCCTTTAGTAGACCAACCCTTATCAGAGAGGGCGAAACATCTTTCCACAAAAACAAAAAAAAACAGTTCAGATGACCTGACCGACCATTACTGGGTAATGTATTCACTTTATACAATACTAAAAATGCACATTTCACCAACCAAGTGACCAAGTATACAGCTATTAAGATATGAGTCATGGTTAAGGGATTGCCGGTTTAAGCTAATGTTAGCTGCATCAGCTTGTTAACTGGTACTAACTAGGCACTTTGCAAGTATAACTTCTAGCAGTTGCAACTGGCTAAACTTGGAGCTGTGTTTGTGTTTCATCCATACATTATTTTCACCCGCTTCTTCCATTTTTGGGTCACGGGTTGCCGGTGCCCGTGTCCAGCAATCACTGTGCGAGGGGCGGAGTACACCCTGGACAAGTTGCAAGTCCATCACAGGGACACATAGAGACAAACGAGACAAACAACCATTCACTCTCTCACTCTAACCTGGGGACAATTTAGAGCCACTAATCAGCCTAACATGCATGTGTTTGGTCTGTGGGAGGAAATTGGAGTAACTGGGGAAAAGCCACGCATGCACCGGGAGAATATGCAAACTCCACCCAATAAGGTCCTTGGCTGGGATTCGGTCCAGCGACCTACTAACTGAAAAAGCAACCGCTCTACTAAGTGAGCCACCATGCCGCCTCATTTCTGTGCTGATACTAATATTTCTTTTGAAGGAGGCAGTGTAAAAAAATGACTATCTTCTTGAGAGTAGCTTTAATTTGAAGAGCATAGCTAAGTGCAGTCGGAGTGAACTATGCAGGTAGCATCAATTGAAATATAGTCTGGGTTCCAATACCACAGACTAATGGTTTTGTAAAGTATTTTAAGGAAAACTTATTTTAAATACAACTACATTTCTTTAATCCATTTAATACTGATGAAGCCTTTTGTCCTTTTCTGAGATATTTAAAATGCCTTTACGCCTCTCGGTGCGCTAATCAGGACCAGGTCGCCCGTCACTGTGACTCTGTTAGTTTTGTCCTTTCCTAGCTAACAATGTGATGTCATTAAAACACCAGATCCCACTTGAAATATTGATTTATCAGTCAGCATTTTTGTTGAAGGGTCTAAAAGCCATCAAACGGGTTGAAAGGCAAAAAGGAACCTGACTCTCTCTGCGAGTCTACAACACTTTCAATGACATTTTCACTCGATAAATCACTGCTTTCCCCCTCCCCCACAGACAGCAGGTATTTTGAGTAGTTTCGAATGGATTGATTAAAAAAAAGGCAGAAAAATAAATGTGGAACAGGAGACATTACAACACTAGAAAGAGAAGGAAGCAAACAAATGAGGAGAAAAACACAGCTGCCACACAGCTGCCCTCTATGATAAGAAAAACAGGCTGGCTTCATTTCTATAATTAATTTGCCATTCCCTCTGTACCCCCTGGTGGAGCCAACATGAAAGCTGGTCTGAAAGTGTACTTGCTAACACATCCATTAGTCTATAAGGAAGATCTTGTTTCTTCCAGCTAAGTTCTCTTCTCATGGGCAATGCCGCTATTCCAGCCCTGCCCCACTCATATGAATTACTCAGAGCCTTTCAGCTGTGTTTGGACCCCTGGGTTTCCATAACAAACTAAACCAAAGTTATAGTCCTGCCTCCAACTGAAGGGCAAAGTAAGCAATTTAAAATTAATTCTTAAGAAGCCAGTCTCATTATCATTAACCTTAAACATGAACATAACAGCACAATGTACAAAGTACAGTAGTAGATACCCGTCCTTAAATGTGTGGAGAACTTTTGCTAATTTAGCAAGCGAAAATTCCCCCTGGCCGAACGTCCTTTGCAAAATAAATAAATAAACAAACGTTTACATGTTTTATTTATTTATTTATTTATATGCTAGCTATAGAGTGTTTTACATTATGGTGAGGTTTATATTGAAGGTTATCAAGATACTCAGTCTGTCAGAATCCAGCTAATTCTTCAACTAGCATGTTTTAAATTGAGGAGAAGAGCAAACAAAGGTGCCTTATGGCCCTTTTCTATTAATAAAGGTACAGCACGGTTCAACTCAACTCAGCACGATTCCAATGCTTTTCCACTAGCAACAGTTCGTGGAACCGATCCCTTTTTCAGTCTTATAATCTCTGGGGTACCAACTGTCCTGAACTGCCCCTAAAATGTAACATCAGAACACTATTGGTCTTTGGGCAGGGGGTGGAGTCACTGGTTGTTTAAGACATTTTTACATCATCCCAATCCTCCATTTGCAATAACTTGATCTCGAGGAGGGAATGGACCTACAATTAAAATTTTAAAAACAATAATGACAACACTGTGGTCTGATGCTGAAGTACAGGCATTTTTTTTTTTTTTGTGTTTTTTTTTTTGTTTGTTTGTTTTTGGTGGCCGATGACAAAATTCTGAGCGAGCTAAATGGAGCTCCGCTGGTCCCCCCAGTCTTTTCCACCGGAGCCTCGGAGACCCGTCAGACCAGGCAGGGCATCATCTCCCCGACTCAGAGCTCTGCCAGTCACCATGGAAGATACTCTGTGCTGCCGATCCGCAGGAGCACGCAAGACCAGGTAGGCCCCAGCCTCACGCGCTCCTGCGGGCTCTGAGCTCCTCTGGTCACTGCGGAGGATTATATGAGCTGCCAACCTGCAGGAGCATGCGAAGCCAGGGTCCGGGCCCCGGCCTTGAGTGCTTCTGCATGCTCCAAGCTGAACCCGCCCACTAGGACCGTTACTAAAACTATAATGGAAACACAACTCTTACAGTGCCGAGCTAAGTTGAACTGTACTCTACCGGTACTAATGGTACTAATGGAAAAGAGGCTTTATAGTGACTGAACGTGCACTGACAAAAGCCAGGAGAGTCACAGCTCGACATTCCTTCAGTACAAAACTGTTTGTCGTCTGTTCTTTTGAGTAAGATCCACCCTCAACCAACCCCCAATCAGGCACACTGATAGTTCTTGCTCCGTTGACCTCATTCTATCAAAAGGGCCTGCAGCTGCTGCAGCAGCCTCATAATGACCAAGAACTCCATTCACTAACCTCTGGTGGAAGTTTATCAAAAGATTAGGGGACAGCCAACATGTCTAACTGCTCACTAAATCTTGCACTAAATTGGTTCAAGTCAAAACTGAACAACAAAGTGATAATATTTTGAATGTTTATTTAATGGTTTGTGTAAATCTGTGAATGCTTGACTATTTAGCATTAAATGAAAAGATTAGTTGCAAAATGTCTCACATTGTGATTGAAAAGCTAGTTTCTGGTCTAGTTTTCTGTAAATTGGGACATCTTTTTTATTTGATTGAGAATCAGCCTATAATAATAGAAGATACTTTCAAACACACCCTCTGACTTTTAATTGTTCAAGTTGACTTTCCCCCCTCGTTATTTTTTTTCCCTCTAAACAGGTAAAGCGGTCAAAATTACAAATCAATGCAGAGAAGTTGAGTCTAGCATAAAAATATCCTTTTATTTCTTTTACTTTGGCATCTAATCTTTACAATTCACTCTCATAATAGCTGTTTTGAAACCGTCATTTCCTAAGAATTGTGCAATATTTAATCTTGGTGTGCAGTTTGCTCAGTCAAGATTTTTTTTTTAATGTCTTTCAAAGGTTGGAAATTGAATAGGCCAAGAACTCTGTTCTCCAAATCTTTCATGTACTCCCAAAATCACACCTGCACAGGTGTGAATTTGAACCTGGATAGCGATTTGAATCCTTTGTGAATTCAGGGTTACACTAGACTATAGACGACATGTTCAGACTTTGTCAGAGTTAAGGTTTTGCTGCAGTCACAGTCATTCGAAAGTTGTGAGCTCCAGGAATAGGATATTAGCTCAGAGACTATAGTGTGGGATCTGAAAAGGTTTTTGAGAGATTATTGGTACTCAGAGGGATATATTTCTTCTGGTTGAAACGCTTGGCAATCTGAACAAGAAGAATAACCTTTTGTTATAGCTTTAGATTGTATTGAAGAGGTTAGTCTTTGTCACAGTGGTCATTGCTATCAGTAAGAAGACTGATTACTCTTTCTATCTCCCCACAGTAACTACATATCTAATAAGCCTGGCCAGCATCCACTTCCCTTTGTGAAAGTCACAATGGAACTTTGATCGCCATTGAAATGAGTGTCTCAAACAATAGTCCACAGACACTGAAACCTCAGTGAGACCGGATGCAACGTCTGCCACATTCCCCAACAAGCTTTAATTGGAAGCGATGCTAGACAGATCATATCATAACCATTAGTGATGCCCTGATAAAAACTGACCTGGGAGCTGCTCTGAAGCCTCTTTGTCTGAAAAGGGTTCGATGAGCCCCAGGATTCGTCAGCCGGCCATCTCCAGCAGCAATCACTGCCTGACCTTAGTCACCTTTCCCAGCTCTTAATGCCCAGATTGCCGGCTCTGGGACTGCAGAACAGGGGTAGTTGACCTCCCCCTCTCCAGAGGATAAAAACGCTGATAGCAGTGACTAGAAATTAAAGACTGTGGCCTTTGAAAGCCTCCATTATTGTCAGAGAGAGCACAGCAATGAATCTCACCAGCCTGTCCACAGACATGCATTATCAGAGGGGTGATTATTTGACCTAAAGTCTCTGCTTGCCCATGATTTACCCCAGCACAGGTATGTTCTTTGACCTCTCTGACTTTGTAAAGTGGCAAAATGCCTTCTATTGTTTTTTTATTTTTATTTTTTTGGATCATAGGTGATCTAAAATATATGGTAACTTTTAGGGAAGTTGTTTAAATGAAATGTTGGGTAAATCTAAAAAAGTTTTTTTTTTGTTTTTTGTTTTTTTTAAATCTATGAGATAATGCCATTACAGAAGTGTAATGAGATCTAAATTCAGTTGATTATTTGAACCACTGCTGCAATGACTCAGGAAAGTGGATTGCAGTCCAAACCTGAATGAGTTAAAATATGTGCTTAAACCAAATAAACAAATGAATAAAAACATACATTGCTAAGATATTTCTAAAATATGACAAATTTTCTAAATATTTACAGTACTTTGAATTCTTTCTTTACTGTTACAAAATGGTCTAGACCTTGTGATTGATGGATTTTTCTTTTCTTAAAAGAAAATAAATAAAATAAAATAAAAACTATGTATTGTTCAGCACTGCAGTCTGTGGGAGGGGTTTCTGTTTGCAAATACTGTATGTGCTTCAATATCCAATTTTTCTCCCCCAATGTTGTTTTGGACAAGCTGCACTGTTTATAAATTTATGTGATTAACTTTAGAATAACTGATTAACTCGGATGGCAAGTTTAGCCATCACATGTTTTTTTTTTTTTTTTGTCTAGCACTGCTGGTTCTAATAACCAGCACTATTTTTTAAGCACAGTTTTCAAAAGGCCCAGAAATACATTTGCTTTAATTAAGGGTTAGGTTGTGTGATAACAGCCTTGCATTGCTGATTGGATTGTCATTGTGTATTTTATCTCAATTCAGTTCAATTCAGTTCATTTATATAGCACCAAGTCACAACAGAAATCACCTCAGGACACTGTACAAAAATATTCACATATATTTAAAAAGGCCAATTAGTAAAAGTTATAAATCTAAGAAAGCCAGCAGATTGTGTTGAACCTTCACTTTGTCACAATCAGCACAAAGGCAACAGTGGAAAATACACAAAACCTCCAGCAGAACCAGGCTCAGGACAAACAGCCATCTGGTTCAACTGGTTGTGGTTTGAGAGGACAGGAAGGAGAAACAAACAAACACAATGACAGATCCAGGTGTACTTTTTCTTTTTTGGAAGAAAGACAAAAAATAAAATGGAATAAAACATGTTAAATAATAAAATAATTACATATACGGGTAGATTAGAGCAAGTAAAGACAGCAGCAGAGTAAGGAAATGTGGTCCGTTTGTCCTCCAGCAGTGGAAACCTATAGCAGTAAAACTAAAGGATAGCTCAGGAAACCCAAGCCAACCCTAACTATAGGATTTATCAAAAAGGAAAGGCTTAAGTCTAATACTAAAAGTAGACAAGGTGTCAGCCTCATGGGCAGAAACTGGAAGTTGGCTAATGAAGGATATTCTGCTATACATGCTTACTGTTCTACTATAAACTCACAGTGTAGAAGTACCAGTAATGATGAAATATTTTATATTGACAAACCCATTTTAGGTCAACAAGATTTTCAGGTACAGATGGAAAAACACAGAGTCACTTGTCTTAGAGTGATGAAACTGGACTGATGGATTTGGAATGTTGTTATTCTCTGAGAGGGAATTCTGTTGTTATGAAACTTAGAGATAAGATTAAGCTAAGAGGTTAGGTTGTTGGGATGATTTCTTTCTGTCAAACTGGTGTGGGCGTGAGAGATGTTTTCCTTACTGAGCCACCATTGCAGGTAAACACCATAAGCCCACGATGATGACTTTCAGGTGCATTGTGCATGCTGAAAAAAAATACTGTCCCACCTGGAGACGCTCCACCCAGATCTACCTACTTTCCTTTAAATTCCAGTCAGGGAAAGGCAACAGGGTACAGTCTGTAGGAGAATGGCACTGTGTTTAGTTGTTGGTAAGGAAAGCAGATTGAACCCCGAAGATCTCTGGATAATGCCTGTTTCTGAAGCTGTTTCTTTTTAATAAATAGTGTTAAACTTTTCTTAATGACTCTTCTTCCCTTCTGAATTAAAATGAATAAGTACTGAACAGGTTAGTATGCCATACCATACCTTAACATTTTATTTATAGAGCACTTAAAACAGCAACAAGGCCAACCAAAGTGCTGTACAAACAAAAAACAGGCAACACATAGGCAACATACAAAATGAAGTAAAAAACAGAATACAGACATAAAATCATTGCAGATAATAAATATAACGACCAAACACAGATCATCGGGTGTTGAAAGCAACAGAATAGTAGTGGGTCTTTAAATGGGATTTGAAAACCAGGAGGGAGGGGGCCTGTCTGACGAGCAGAGGTAACTCGTTCCAAAGTCTTGGACCTGCTACAGAGAAGGTCCTGTCACCTCTGTGTTTAAGACGAGTTCCTGGAACTGTGAGAAGTAACTGGTCCGCTGA
>JARVGV010001030.1:11908411-11918696 GCA_031762435.1 Hypsolebias longignatus | reverse complement strand
TCTTCTTTCTGCTCCTTTCATTTTATCCTATTTTTGTATTCTTGTATCTGATTAAACTGTTTTGTATTGTTCTTTTTTAAAATGGATAAATAAACATCAAATCAAATCAAATCAAACTAAAGGTCGCTTGCTGAAAACAACCCATTTTCCTGAACATCTGTCAGCAGCTTGTTCAATTTGAAACAGATTTTTGAAAAACGGAGAGTTGGATAAATCTTATTTATTTTCACTTTATTGTTCCTAATCTTGGGTAAATGTTTCAGTCAGATGTGCCAAAGTTGCTTTACTTAGTCAAGTGTCTGAGCAGTCATAGTCAACAATCTGCGTAGCGTTTTTATTTTATTTTATTTTATGCAAACTTTCTTAATTTACCATTAGCTTTGATCTGTTGTAGCTGGAAAAAACCTGAACACTTGTTTTAGTTATAAATTGTGTTGTGTAGGACTTTAAATGAACACACCCACACTCAGCAGCTTCTCAGAGTTCCCTTTCTTTACAAAAATCCATTTAACACCATAAAGACTCAAGTAAGGCATTGTTCAGTTATACAATATAAAAGATTTTATGTGCGGGTGCATCTAAAAATTTAGAAATTTGTGAAAAATGTCAATACTTTTTAAATAATTTCAGAAAGTGAAACTCGTTTATTACACTGAGTGAAATATTTACTCAGGATTCAAGCCTTTTCTCTGCAGGTTCCTGAGTCCAGGGTGGTGCCAATAAGCAGCAGCTGGGGGTTATCTCCTTGATGAGCTCCAGGAGGTGTGGAAGTGTTTCTTTCCCAGCTGGAGCATTTAGACCAACCGGTATTGCCATCAGCCCCCTTGTGATTATCTAACAAAAGAACTGAACTTACCTTGTCTTCTCCACCATGTTTCCTAGAATTTACCTCCTGAGACTTAAGTCCTGAATTTCTCATCTCCATCCTTGTGCCTCCAAGACCAGTACTTACCTTTGAATCTCTGATGTCTTGGCTCCTCTGCCACTTCATCACTTGCCCCTCTACTGTCCTTCTGCCACCCCTCAACCCTGGTCCATACCTACCTGAAATCCTCTGCCCTCCTCTCAATGCCATGAAACCTTCTACAGACCAGTAAGAGAGACAACCTGATCATTACCTGCCTTCCCTCCAGCAGTCATCCCATTCTTCCTTCTTCCCCGGGTTTCCCAGGTTCCCCTGTTTGTACAGATATGTATATAATCCCACACTGTAAATAAAGTCCCTTTTAATTAAAGAGCTTGAGTCTAATTACTCTGGGTTTACCTCTAATTGTGGTGGTTTCAAGCCTTTATTTTTCTAATTTTGATCATGGCTTATAAATAATGAAAACCCAAAACTAATATATTACATAGCCAGTTTTCGGTACATTTGAAAGTGTGGGCAGGTGTGAAGTCCTGCTGGAAAATGAAATCTGCATCTCCATAAAGCTCATCAGCAGAAGGATGCATGAACTCTCTAAAATGTCCTGGTAGATGTTGCATTGACTGTGGACTTCAGAAAACACAGAGGACCATCTCCAGCAGATGACATGGCACCAAACCATCACTGACTGTGGAAACTTCACACTGGACTTCAAGCACTGTGGATTCTGGACCTCCCCTCTCTTCCTCCAGACTCTGGGACCTTGATTTTCAAATGACATGCAACATTTACTTTAATCTGAAAAGAAGACATTGGACCAACTGAGCAACAGTCCAGTTCTTTGTCTCCTCAGCGGGTAAGACACTTCTGATGTCGTCTGTGGATCAGGAGCGGCTGGACTTGAATAGTGCAACATTTGTAGTCCATGGCAGGGAGTTAATCAGCTGATTAGGGTGTGACATCAGGAGTTCACACTGTTGAGCCTCTTCAAAATGTTCTAATTTTCTGAAAGGCAGAATTTTAGATTTTCATTATTTTTTAAAGTCCTATCATAAAAAATGAAGGCTTGGAATATTTGTTTTTGTGTAATGAATCTACCGTATTCAATACAAGTTTCACCTTTTAAAATGAATAAATATTTGAATCTTTTCACAAATCTCTTCATTTTTTGAGATGCGCCTGTATATTAACATGACTTTTTATACTGTAATTTTGCTAACTTTTTAACTTGTCTTTTGTTCAGCTTTCCCTTTTTTACTATGTCAGTGCATTGGATGTGCAATTGAAAATTTTGGTCATTTTAGGAAACATGCCCTCTGCACATTTTTCATTGAATAAAATTTTCATTTTCTAAACCACTAAGCCTTTAGTGACATGGCAAAAAATTTTTTTTTTTTTTTTTTTTTTTTTTTAAATGCTAGCAACATTTTTCAAGATGAAAAATTGAACTGTCATTTCAAGATGTCTGCTGAAAAACTAACATTTTTTTTAATTAAAATTGCAACTGCTTTAAGCCCATCAGTATTAATGTAAGTAGTAAAAATATATAAAATGGGACTGTAAAAAAATATAGTACAAAAGTAAGATAAAAATAGCACACAGAAAGATGTTTGGTTTGGCTGTTTCTATAAAGCACAGCTCTAGTTTATGTTTTTGAGTGTGGTTCTGTGGAAAAGCAACTTATCTGCTGTTGCAGCTGCTTTTTATGATTTCAGTTTGGGAAAATGTATTCTGACAAGACAAACTAAAGACTAGTCCAAGTGAGACCAAGACCAAAGTGGATTGCTGGAATCTTCAGACTTGTATAAAAAAGGTTTCATGCTCAGGCAAAACAATATTTTAAAAACATTTATGTTGTCAATATTGAGTTACTTGATTATTTTGGTAAAATAAAAAGATATTCCTGCCCAAAATACAACAGGCTACCGCTAACTGCTGCCGCCACTAATTGTGCTTGCAAAAACAAATTTTATGTAACGATTCATGCAACATAATTGTTTATAATATAGTTTCTGTAGCAACTTTTATGAACATTTTTGAGATTAGATTTTTTTTAACTACTTTGTAAATGCTAGCTCGCCAGTTTTGTCTATTTTTTCCAACTGAGGACATCTAGAAAACTGTCTACAGCATCCCATGTGAAATAGTCTGAATGCAGATGAGTACAGGCCAACTCAGGTATTTAAACTGAGTGTGGCTCAAAAAAGAGAGACACTGGCCCATATTTTTTTACTAAAAAATATATTTTACTCACAGACAAAACAATCAAAGTTAAATAGTAAAATAAACAGATGACATGATTCAACCTTTTTTGTTAGTAAAATAAACGTTTTGTTCTCTGTGCCATCAAATTAATTTTATGTCCATTAGTGTGTGAGGGATAAACTGTGAATCAGCTACAGAAAGTGTTTTTTTCTGCAAAACTAATCCTAAACTTCCACCTGTTTCTCCTAAAATCCTTTAGTTCCAACCAGCCAGTCTGATCTGGCTTTCAACTGAAATGTGAAGAGTTGTATTAGTTTCCTCTTGCAAGTATTAAATATAATATGACAATCAATTTACTCAGGAATTTATTCAGGTTACATACATTTACAAACCTGAGCATCTAATTTTCAAAGAATTAAGCTGATCTGTGCAGATTAAATGTGAACACGGTGCGTGCATGCTGTTTACAAAGGTATTTTATTAAAAACTTTGACAGTCATTATTAGAGTCGGTGACAAAAAGGGATGAATGGATTTCACAGCTTTGAAAAAAAAAAAAAGAGAGAGATAGAGATCACTCAGGGAGCGTAGAGTGCATGCTTGTTCTCTACGTTATTTAAATCTCTGAAATCGCTTTTCTTTTTTTGACTAAGTTTTGTAATTGTTCAAAGCAAAGAGAGAGGAGCATTAAACTGTCTGCAATAAAGCATATGAAAAGGAATAAAAGTGCTCTGGCTATCATGGAATTCATCACAAATACATCTTCACAGACTTCTCGTAGGTGGTTTATGTAATTTGTTACTAGACAGCAGGATGATCAGTCCAACAGTGTATACAGTGCTGCATTCATAAATTGAAGATTTACCAACACTTGTGGCCTTGTTGCTGAAATACTCATCCTGAAATGTTGTCATCATTCGTTGTTGAAAGCAGGTCTCTTGTAAATGAGTCATCGAGGCTCAATGGGAGTAACCTGCCTAAATAAAGGTTGAATGAATGAAATATTTCTACTTTGTATACATACAATACAGTATTCTGTTTGCTACACATTTGTTGTAAAAAAAAACAACAACAAAAAACACTTTCCTCCTCAAATCTTTATTTAAATGTCCAGACTTTAGTATTCAGTGTCAAAACTGAAAAACAGCCCCCTTTATAAAAGCTGAATTCAGCCTCACCAGTGCGCCTCAGTCTAGCATTGCAACACTTCCAGAAGGCACAGAAAAACCTGCAGAGTTGTTCCCCACAGGGAGTAAGTGTCTTTGTTTAATGCGACCTCATGAAGAATAAGTAGCCTGGTGTGAGGTTCCCCCACCCAAAAGAAAATGCTCGAACAATGGAAGACCTGGGATATACCACCATCACTGCTGAGGAGGGAGAGAGGCTGAAAGCTGGAGAATCTGTCAGTTTTAAAATTTGCTTCGCTCAGCTTTTGTGACAAAAAAAAAAATGTATATACAATTTTCTTTACTACGACGGAGCTTTAGGGCCACACTAAGTTTTATTTTTATTTTAATTACATTGCCACACTAAGAAAAAATGTAAAGCCTTAAAATTATGAGAATAAAGTCATGCGAGAATTTTTTTTTTTTTTTTTAAAGCTATCATTAATAATATTTTTTCCACGAGGCGGCTCCACGAGGCAACATGTCAACCAATCCAGTAGGCGTGTCAGCAAATGACCAATCCGAAACTAAACGAGTCGTAATATTATCCAAACTTCGACACGATAAAGCAGAGTTTGCCGCATTTTAACTGTGGTAAAATGATGTTTGTTTGTTTAACTTTATTGTTATTGATGCTCTTACTCAAAACGTATTCCAATACTGCCACCTACTGATGTGTTGTTTTTTGTGTGTGCGTGGGTGTGTGTGTTTGTATGCTGCTCCTGGGATACATAACGTGACGTCATTACGTCATGACTTTCATTTTTGTTTCCGTTTGAAAACGGCGCTCAGTGAGCGAAACTGTGTGTCCAACGCCGTCAGAGGTTTTCAATAAATATGCCAGAAAGAGGCTGTAGAGACCGAACATCTCGCTTATGGGAGCATTTAGCTTCGGATTGGTCATTTGCTGACACGCCTACTGGATTGATTGACAGGTCACGTAGTGGATCCGACTGGTGGAAAAAAATCAACAGAGCTGTAAAAAAAAAAAAAGTCTCGTACGACTTTATTCTCGTAAGTGTATGACTTTATTCTTGTAATTCTATGACTTTATTCTCGTAATTTTATGTTTTTTATTTATTTATTTATTTTAGTGTGGCAATGTAATTTATTTTATTTATTTTTTAGCGTGGCCCTAAAACTCCGTCGTACCTCACTGATTCACATGGAAGCACAATCTTAAATTCAGAGAATGGCTTCTAATCAACTTGCACCTCAGTTTCTAAAGTAAATGAGCGTATTTACGGAACAATGTGCCTCCATTTGAGGAAGATTCTTTAGGGATTTGGAGAATTACAGCGTCTGTGGGGCTGTTCACTGACTCCCTGGCTCAGCAAAATGCAGGCACATTTCTGCGAAACGGCATCGTATTGCCAATAAGACTATAACTATTTTAATTGTGAGACATTTGTCCATAGCTCAAGCCAAATAACTTGCATTTGTTGTCATAGACAGACTTGCAGCCATTTGATTTATGACAGTGAGACGCTTCAATAAATTTCAAGACAGTAATTGAGGTAGAATTGTGAGAAAATCTTTCTTCTGCAGCCCTATATAAACAAAATACAACACATTATTCACTGAAAAGCTTTTTTGGTTTGTAGAGCAACAATCTGTCAGTCTGTGTGAAACAACAGATTAAAATTGGGAGCCTTAGGAATAAGTAGCAAACTGATTATTACACCGGCTACCTCTGCTTAACAAGGCAGAAAACAATGTGATTTCTACCCACGGAACAAAGATTGAGTGCACAAGTAAATTACACAAGAGATAAAAGGTCAAGCATAATTTCAGACAATATTTTCCTTTTATTACGCCTCCACAATATATTTCTCATAACCAACGAATGAACCTTAACAGGAACACTTTATTTCTTAGACACTGTAAATCAGTGAATATGAGTTGGCGATGGAATGACAGGACCCCTGCTACTGCATAATGTCGCTGTAGAAATATGATTATTCTCAAGATAGTAAATCAAACACAGACCAGTGTCCTTGTTGCAGTCATTTACATGATTGTTTGAAAGAAAGAAGAATACTGGGATGGAATATATTATCACGCCAAGGACACCCTCCCCCCCCCCCACTTCTGTTCTCTGCTTCTTTGGAAAAGTCCTGGAAAAGGAACCAATAGTGTAACAAACTGACTTGTATGATAATGCTTTCATTAAAACAAATAAGCTGCAGTAGCAATGCTTTAAATAAATTACAACCACACTTCTCTTGCAAAGCGAATGCCAAAGATGCTGAATGATTAAATTATTGTTAAGACATCAAACAGCGGCTTGTATCTTTGACTTGGTATTAATGTGCAATATTTCTTCTTTGCAACCACCTACACAGAGGAACAATGATTAGAGCAAAGCATTTTCACATTTTTGTCATTTCTGTTCTAACTACAAAGTAAATGCACATTAATAAACCTGCCTGGGCAGTGTGATCTGCTCTCCCATCATTTTACCATGACTGTAGTTGGATGAATGGGGGACCATAAACATATTTTACATTTTTTAAAGTCACTGAGATCACTTTTTAATTTCGCTGGAGCGCCAAAGTGTTTTGCCTGGAAACAAAGAGTGCTCCTGGCATTAATTAAAAGTGGTGTTTGGCATGATTAATGATTCCCACAATTTACAGGAGAGAGTACAATCTCTGTTGAGGCTTGGGCAGGAAAATTAGATCGCAGTGGGTAAAGGGTGGGTGGTCCTTCCCCGTCTCTCTGAGGAGTCCTGCGTGCTTTGTCATGTTGTGTTAGTTCACCTCTCCAAAATCACATCTCTGGAACACAATGACTTGATTTCCTGCGATGAGTATTCTCTTTATTAATTTATTTCTTCTTCTTCTTCTTTTTTTTTTTTTTGTTGGCACGATCATTATTTCCTCATTTTGCATTTGTTTCATCAGAGATAATTTATCTCTGCCTGCTTTAATGAAGTGATAATTCCATGATAATTAACATAATCCTGCACCAAAGCAAATTTGCCTAATGACTGTTGTTTTGATAGTCAGAGTTGGTGCATGGGAAAATGTCCACACTGGGAGAAATCATGGCTTTTTGCCAGGCTGGCGAAATAAAGGAAAGTAGAACCAGGAGTCAAAGGACAGAGAAAAGTACCAAATAATTTTATTTGATTATCTTAATTCTTTGCCACGAGTTGAAAGGATCCATGCGCTTTTCATCCAGCACTTCAAATAATAGGGTACTAATGGGTCAGCTCAGTGAACGAAAGCCCATTTGGTCTACCATTTTTATGTCAGACTACAAATATGACTGCACAGAAATGATGAGCCAGGTGAGGGAAGGCTTGAGCTGAGGTATTGTCTCTGAGATTTCATTTGTACAGAGGTATCAGCTCTGACATTTCAAATGTTTGATATTTGTTCGATTGGCACACCAGAAAAGTTTAACCTTTTCAAATCCTGAATAAAACACCAATAAATTCTCTCGCAGCATCCCAGAGTTTCCAATTAGCATGACAAAAGGTAGATGTTTATACTTGTGTAAAGAATGAATAAAATCAAGACGAATCTAAAATAGTCTAACAATCCAAGCAGCTTGTTGTATCCTTGGGCACTTCCTGCAAGGATATTATTATATTTTTGCCTAAATAACTGTAGGCTATACGAGCTATGTAAAGGTTTTGGAAACACTTCAGTTACTTTTTAGACTGTAGTTGTTTTAAGATGGCAGTGCTAAGTCACAACTCAGTTTTGACCCTACTTGATCTTTCTAGTAGGGATTTAGTCAGAACAAACCTCTATTTTGCCAAACAGAGGTGTTTCAAAGAGCGCAATATGAATTGTTCATAACCTGTTCACGGAACCCCACTTCAGAAGATCTGAGCTGTACTGTACCTCTACTCGAGTTGTATTTGGTTCATGCCAAATGTTAAGAGATGCCAGTACTTTTATTTTCAAGCATACATTGATAGTATAGGCGGCAGGTATGCGGAGAATAATGTTGTTTTTACCCTGACTTTTACAGGTGTTCAGTAACTGAACAATAATGCAGTTAGTGTATTCTGCACCTCAAGCTATTTCACAATAAAGAACATTTTTGAACTATAAACGTAAATTACTCTGCGGTTTATCAAGATCAGAAAGCTCAAATTAGCTTTTTGCAAACCCACATCCTACTGTTTAATGTAATTAGACCAACCAATGTGCCACAATTATATTGCACAATATACAAATACTTTAAATGTTTACAAGAAAAGCCCAAGCTTGAGTGGTCTCAATTTGTCTCCGTCTCAAATGGAACATTGCTGCCAACAAATGAAAACGATTGTGTGTTTGTGTTTTTCCCCTTCAAATTCTTATTGCTTTCGTCAAACTAACTACAATGCAACGGCACAAAGACAGTGGTGGATTAATGACTTTAAAGTGAAATTGAAGCCATGAAAATCCAGCTGCCTTGATCTATCAAATGGCTCACCCTGAATGTGAGGAAGACTGGCAGCCAACAAATCACCACCATGTTTGTGTGTTTTACATGATTAAGCATATGGAGGGAACATTAAATCACTCTTTCCTTACTTGACAAACCTGTGTGATCCACCACACCTGCCCGTACACAACTGCTTCCACTGGAAAATAAGATTAATCGTCCAAAACAAAAATATGACAATAGGCAATGATGATAATTAATTAACAGCTACTTTTAGTCAAGTCTTGGGCTTTTAAGTGGCCTGTTGATTGACAGCTTGCACCAGATGCTACACCCAATCTTGGCTGTTAGCGTTAGCAATTAGTTAATATAACAGAGTTTTTGACAATGCAGTATAAAAAAATATTTACAACTGTTTCATCATGGTCATAGTGTTATTTAAATTTTCCTACAATGTAATCAAATTAAAGTGAATGTGTTTTCCTAATACGTTTTTTTTTATGTGAAAAGACTTAAGAGAAATATTTTTGTTTTAATGGAACTGCATTATCATTCAAGTGAGGTATTCTCACTTAATCCACAAGGTGAAGCTGCTATTTATTTTACACAAATTTACACAGTGACATGTAAAGTACAGCAGCAGATGGATGGAATGATGAGCATAAAAATGTAAAAGGATCAGGTCTTTGTGCGGGGGGGGAGGGGGGGGGAGCTACATGAGCTTGCAGTTAAGATGAGTACATGTACAGAAGAAGTAAACCCGTTCAAACTTGGATCAGAAGTTGTCTTATTTTTGACAGATTAAAAAAAAATCATAAACTGATGCTTTGTGCTTTAATTTAGCAAACTATCATCACATAAAACCCGGGAAAAAATTTAAGAATTTACTTAAAATTTGTGATTAATTTATTTCAGTGTAGCATATTGACATGATTAAATTAGCAGAGTATGCATTTGTTTCATTAGTTAGTTCAAGTTCAAGAATCTTTATCATCCCCTAAGGGCAGTTTGCTTCACAGTCAGTAGGCACACAAAACATCCATGCTGGACAAGACACCAAAATAACCAAGCAGAAATCATCACTGTTCATTGAGAAGATTAATTGCTACAGGGATGAATGAGTTTTTCAGTCTGTTTGTCCAACATCTGGGCTGCAGATACCTGTGTCCAGATGGAAATAACCTGAACTCACTGTGGAGTGGATGATCAAGATCTGCCAGAATCAGCCTGGCCTTCTTCACTGACATCGCCTTGTCAAGTCAAGGTCAACGGCAAGGATCTTTATTGTCATTCACGTTGCATGTAGTGCATGTGGTGGAATGAAATTGTGTCCCCAGGGTCCCAGTCACATCCAACAAAATTACTTGTATAAATTGTAAAAGAAAAACAGTAATAAGATCTAAGATATGAACAAAAAAAAATGCTAAACACTTATTAGTGCAAAACAATATGCCAAACAACAGCAGCACGACACAACTTGTGTAGGTCAGTGAGGTTCTGTAGGACTATGGCAGCAGTTTTTCTGCACATCCTGACAATCCCTGACTGTAGTCAGTTAGTTTAATAATGCACAAAAACAATGTGAACTTGATCAGAAACATTTCGTTTGAACCTGACCTCAAATATCTGCTCCAAGAACATAAAAATTGTTGCCATTATATATA
>JARVGV010001030.1:11839654-11854419 GCA_031762435.1 Hypsolebias longignatus | reverse complement strand
TAAACTGATTTTGTACATAGCGTTTATTTGGTTGTGTAATGTAAAGCAGAGCACTATATCTGTAGCATCTTAGCTAACACGTCTGTATTGCCTGCCACTAGCTTAGCGCTACTTCTTGTTGTGCCGTGCTCTCTAAAATAATTATTGAATCAAGTGCTTACTTATGGAGGTAAACGTAGATGTTTGACAACCTGTTCAATACACCAGAATACAGGAAATGGCATATTTTTTATTCAAAGATTTCTGGGGGAGGACACCCAGACTCCCCAGCAGTGTGTCTTCCCCCACCCCCAATTAAAATGTTTCTGACGCCACTGGCCACCACATTGTTCATGCCAAGAGCCATTGTCAGCACTGTAGGATAAGGCACCCCTAAAAGGTAGATTCTAGAACTGCCCCTGCTTGCAGCCGTATTTAGTTTTGCTACGGTGGCCATTTTGAATCAGAATGACCCCCCCAGTATTTAAACAGCTGTACATTCAATGATTATATTTGGAGTGTTCAATTGAAATTTGTTCAGTCGATCATGAGATATTTTGCCAACACTCAGGCTTGACTCCAACATCTAGTGCCAAAGTCCAGTATGTGTTGCTTGGCTCTCAGCCAAGATATTTTGCTAACAAACGCACACAGACAATTACAAGATTACCCACTTTCAATAAATGTTAGCTACAATGGTAACATATCAAATATCTTGTATGTGATTATCTTTGCCAAATGAATTCACAATGAAAATAATGTGATATAAAATAAAAAAAAGACTAACATATTTAATAATTTGTAGACTGCAGTCTGATGTTCCATTGAAGAAAATACTTTTTTTAGAGGGATACATAAAAAGCCTCACAGTTGTCCCACTCAAAACAAGACGCAATCTAATCAAAGGCTCAGTGCAGAAAAAAAGTGATATCCAAAAGGTACTGAAAAGCTCAAACTGCATTTTATACCTTTACATAACTAAAAAGTCCTTTACCCTAAAAGTGCATGTTGTAGGAAATTACATACTTTAGCCATTATTATGAATATTTTTAACAAGTTAATAATCTGATAAAAACAACTAAACAAAAATGTTCTATGTACTAGTGTTTCTCTTTATTAAAAAGTACTCCAAAGTGTGTAACTTAATTTTTCAAAGAAAAAAACAAAAAAAATCAACAGAAGTTTCACCAAAAAAAAAAAACATTCCTCACTTGCATAAAATTATCTAATTGTTCCTCGGAGTGCTGCTGAAAGAACATTAACAATTCCAGAAAGTTATCTTGTTAGAAGTGTCACCTCATACAGTCATGCTTGCACTCTTTCTGCTACCCACAATGCTAATCTAGTCACTGTGGGAACAACTAGTTCAGCGAAATCAGAGTTGTCGTTTGATATCACATCTTTGATACAATTTTTCCAGAGAACGTGCCCAAAAGTTGTAGTAGACTGTCAAAATGAAAGTTTTTATTTTATTGGATTCTTACTGAGTCACCCTCCAGGACTCAGCGCAGCAGGCCTGCTGCTGTCTGAAGGAGGTCAGGGGCCAATCTGGGCATCAGAATGTCCTGGAAGCTTAATGTGACACCGCACCTGCCTTGCATTTCAATCCTCGCAGCCCCCGCAAACCTCGCACCAGACCTCGCCATCAAAGAGCTCGGCCTGTGCTGACTCTCACGCAGCAACAGCCAGGACATCTGTGGAGTTCTGGCAGCCCCGGTGCATGTGCATGCATGTGTGCATGCTCAGACAGCGTGTGAGACATCGCATTCCAGCCAACGCCGACTCCTACTCAGGCTGTGTTTGGCCGGCGAACCACTGGGAGCGGCGCCACTGTTACAAGCAGTGGCCGTGCTGGTAGGCAGGCCTGCGGCTGCATCCTCAAAATCCACTCTTAAGAAGAACCCCCCCCAAATCTTTCAAATCTTGTACTCACACTTACAGTCTATTCGCTCACATTTTTTCTATCGGTGTCACACTAAATCCGGGCACACACGTAAATACTTAGCACACAACCGCCCTCCTCTGCATGAATATTCATTTGCAACTGTGATGAGCTGTGACATGCTTTCCTGGCAGGGCCCCGCGACCACATGGTTGGGGTGTTAGAGGAAAAGAAAGGCCATGTCGGAGCGTGTTACCCAGGCCTGCCTCATTCAGTTGGATCCAATCATGATGGGTGGATTTCTCAATCTCAGATGAAATCCAGACTTTTTTTTTTTTCCCTCAAAGCTACTCCACCTCTTCCTTTTCTTTGATTTAAAAAAACAGACTGGCTGCAGGGATGTCTGCAGGAGTTTAGCAGAAGAAAGGGAGGGAAATGAGAACCACGTTGATGGAAAAGAAAGTGCACCTTGCTCTCCATCTTCGGGGTAGAATTTCACCCGAGTTAGCCCACTTTAACGAGTCGCTGCCTTTGTGAGCCATCGGCACGAGGAAGCTGGCATGGCCACTGATGGTAGAACAATGCCCCCTTTCCACGGCTGCCTATTGTGAAGAGATCGTTGCATTGTTTGTGCCCTCCTCGCCCCCTTCACCACTCACACCCGGCCAGCTGGCATGGGGATGGCAGAGCCGTTGACAAGGTTCACAATACCCCCCTCTAGTCCACGCTACAATAGAGGGACATGGACACAGCCACCCCTATGGATCACAAGAGGCTGAGGAGGGGGATGCTGGGGCCCCACAAGCAGGTGGTGCTGCCAGCATCTCAGCAACATGTTGGTAGCTTTCACTGCTGACAAGGGTCTGGCAGAGGTTTCTTCTTTTAAAATCCACATTGTTGTAGGGGGGACTCTGGAGGATGAGTGCTTGTGTGCTGTTTTTTTCTCCTTCTTTCTGAGTGATGGGGAGCTTAGCCTAGCACACATACAGGGGAAAAGAGAGTAGTGTGCACACACTTTGTCAAAGTCCTCCGTCTTTCCCCTTGCCTCAGTTTATAGCGTTCATTCACTGACTTTTGTTGCGGCTTATCAATAGGCAAGAAGTGGCAGACCCATGTGTGCTAGCAAACGGAAAGAGAATAGAAAGGTTTATTTTCCGTGAGGTGTTGGTATTTTCAAGACTGAGTGACAGCTGGATGCTGGTGTACTCTCCCGAAGTCGTGATAGTGTTTGCATTTAGGGTGTCATATTTGTCTCGGTTCTCTCAGCACCTGAGCTGCTGATTTGTCATTTCAACGTGGAGCTTTAAAGTCTCTGGGAAGCTGCCACATGGTTACATGGAGTGGAAGAGTGTGCACCAGCAAAATGGAGATAGGTCATGGTTGTCGCTGTTTACACCTAATGAGAAAACAACTGTTTAGAATCCAGATGAGAAAACCTCCTTTACTGTTCGATTGCAACTTTTAAGGGTTTTGTCATCTGGACTTCGTTTTTTTTTTTGTTTGTTGTTTTTTGTTGTCCAGATGACATGATTCAACCTTTTTTGTTGTTATATACCTGGATGACTGAGAAAACAAACTTTGTGTTCTTTACACTCAAATGAGTGGAATATAATAACATATTGGTACCCAGAGGTATGAGATTGTTTTTAGAAATGCAGAGAAGTGTGTTTATTAACATTCGGTGCTTATAAAATGCATGTAGACTGCACATTTAACACCAGCTCATCAAATCTCTGCACTCTACTGCCATGTGCACATTGAACATTTTATTTCTCTCTGCACGCTTTAAAATTTGATACTCAGTGACAAACCAATTAAAGCAACTCAACAAGAACAGTCCTAAACAGTCAGAAAGTGCATGTTGCTGGTTCTAATTACATTAATTATATGAAATGCATTATAATTATAATCATGTCAACTCTCATTGCTTTCCAGTTAGAGCTACCGTCATCTGACAGATTTGCATTAAAGAGAAAAAAATAACTTTTTTAAACAACGTAAGACTGTGTTGAAAACGACAAGTAAATTCTCATTTTAACTATTTTCTTTGACAAACAATGCCACATGCCTGTGTCATTAATCAGTAGGGCTAGATCACTTCATCAGTGGTAGATACAAACATTTTTCTGTACTGTAGAGATGTTTATGAACCAAGTGTTTTGTCATTTACTGCAATTGGCTCAAAATGATTTTCAAAGCTTTTCTAAGTAATTTCTGTGCAAACGTTTGGCAAAAAGTTTTGTGTCATATCTTCTTTGTTTCTAGTTCTTTTGTAAATGATGGGGTTTTACTCAATCCTGACACTTCTTGTAATCAAATCTCTACTGAATGAAGTCTCCTCCAGAACTCTCTTGCGTTTGTTAGTGAAGTTTCCAAAAGTAGAACGGGAGGCAGAGATTTCAATTATCAGGCTCCGCTCTTGTGGAACCAACTTCCAATTTCTGTCCATGAGGCTGACACATTGTCTACTTTTAAGACAAGGGTTAAGTTTGTCCTTTTTGATCAATCCTATAGTTGGAGTTGGCTTGAGTTTCATGAGTTATCCCTTAGTTATGCTGCTATAGGCTTAGACTGCTAGAGGACAAATTGATCACACTTCCTCACTCTGCTACTGTCTTTACTTTCTCTACGCTGCCTGTTTACATTTGTAATCATCCATCCATCCATCCATCCATTTTCTTCGAGTCGCGCAGGAAAATTACCCTTTGACCCAAAATGGCTGACGTCCTGTTGGTTTTGGACAATTGTGCCAAGAGACTTTTTTGTAGGTCCTGAGAAGATACAGATGTTCACTGAGTTTCAGAATTATTGGGCCAAAAGTGGCTTGGGGCTGAGGTTTTAAAAAATTCTAGGGGGCGCTGTGGAGGCTATTGGACAGTCCCAGTATATTTGTAATTATTCATATCCTTTACATCTGTTTTTGTCTTTCCTCCAACAGACAGTACATCTGGACCTGCGCTGCTGTATGTTTGTTTCTCCTTCCTGTCATCAAAACCCCAGCCAGTCGAGGCAGATGGCCTCTGTCCTGGGCCTAGTTCTGTTGGACATTTCTTTCTGTTAACAGGGAGTTTTTCCTTTCCACTGTTGATGTCGTGCTCCCTCTGGATGGGAGCTGTGACGAAGTGAAGATTCAATGTAAATGTCGGCTACTTTGCCGATCGTAATGACCAATTTTCACAGCCCCTGTTCGCTGTTTCTAAGAAGTTTTTATTTTATTCTAAATAAAAATCATTTTAGAACCTTTTTCTATTCACTTATTTTCAATAAATAAAGATTAAAAACATTCACACATTTCAGCTTTGATGCGTTTTTAGAAAACTTCTCAAATGTTTTCCTAGAGGGACTAATTTATATTATAGTCTGAATCATTACTTAATTTTCTACATTACTGGCATTCCTGCTGTTACTGTGTAGGTAGCACATGTACTTACAAGAGGGGATGGGTTCATTCAAAAGACAGGATGGAGTGATGTTAGTGAGCTGAAACCCTAGATAGACTCCACTGTTCTCTACTCAATAAGAAAAACCCTAAACGGATTTCACTGAGGGAACTGCTCAGGGAGGACTGAACAGATTGATGGATACACGTTCTGCATGTGGAACAGCAACACCAAAAGCATCTCATCGACAATTACAGCAGAGAGAGCAGAGAGTGAGATAAAGCTAGGGGAGGCACTGAGTTTCAGGATGATATTAGGTTTGGGTAATAGGAAAAATAGATCCACACAGCCTCATTCAGTCAGTTTCCAGCACAGTGTGTTGAGAATCCTTGGCACTGTTTCATGAGTCTGTGCAATTCAAATCCTATCATTGTATTTCTGCGGATTCAGTATATTTCAAGGTCACTCATAGTCACCTGTAATTGATTATTACATGCAGGCAGTACCAGACTGATAAGCTCATTTCACCATCTTAACACGGAGCCTATTTGACAAGCACTACTGTCGACTGCAGACAAAGATGATGTAGACCGTCTGTAGCCACGACCAAAGCATTGTGGCAAACACTATCTACAATGCATTCTCATCCCTTTTAATGGAACACAACAATGACTGGAATTTTCACTCTTAAGTCAAAAATGAATTATAAATCATGCAAAGATTATGGTCAAAAGAGCCTTATATGGTATCAAACATAAGGCTTTTAGCAGGCCACAAAAAATAATCGTTTTTTTTTTTTTTTTTTTTTTTGATAGAGTTGTATGCCTGATCCAACATAGAAAAAAAAACACAATTCTTTTCTGTACAAGTATGAGTCAAGAGTGAGAAAGGGGTTCTTTTTTTCTTTTACTTGGCTGCTAATCTGTGTAATCTAACAGTGTAGGACTCAATCACTGGAGGAGAATAGGTGTGAGACGAGCCACCTTACAATTCAAAAGGACATGCGGCTTCAGGAACACATCACAGGTACTATCCAATGCATATGGTGCAAAATAGCATCGGCTTCTGGGGGGCTTTGATAAGAAATCTCCCTCTCCTTTCTCCTCTTCACCACTGCTGCCTCACACACAGCGGGAGGCGTGTGGCTTGGCACAACTTTTGAAGTCTCACTTGGACACGAGGCAAAGGAAAGGGTTGCAGGTGTTGATTAGATGTCAGCTTCACTTTGAGAGATAAGTTGCTCTGTGAATAGGCCATTCTTGATTCTCAAGGACACAGGATGCATTTGAGAGACTGCCAAAGGTTTGCATTTATGCTGCTATTTACACACAAAAACAGCCATCAAGAGAGTGATACAGGGAAATAAACTTCACATGCACAAAGTATTATAATGCATTGAGTTCTATGTGAAAGAGTTAAAAATCAAGCGTCAAATTTGATGTACTTTTACAATTCCATAATTATCAGGGGTGCTATGGTGGCACAGTTGTTACGAGTTCTCGCCTCATAGCAAGAAGGTCGCAGGGTCACCTCACGACCTTTCTGTGTGGGGTTTCCATGATTCAAACATGCATGTGAGGGTTTTCTCTGGGTTCTTTGAGTTCCTTCCATAGACAAAAACATACACTGAGTCAATTGCTAACTCTATAAGTTGTCTCTAGGTGTGAGTGAGCGTGCAAATGGTTTTTGTTTGTCTCTTATCTCCAAGATGTACCTTACCTCTTGCATAGTGACTGCTGGATATAGACACCATCTTTCTGCAAC
This sequence comes from Hypsolebias longignatus, assembly GCA_031762435.1. Classification (NCBI taxonomy): domain Eukaryota; kingdom Metazoa; phylum Chordata; class Actinopteri; order Cyprinodontiformes; family Rivulidae; genus Hypsolebias; species Hypsolebias longignatus. Next base: position 11,847,414 of record JARVGV010001030.1, on the reverse strand, counting down.
ATGAAAAGGAGAAAGGGGTAAAAAAAAAAATGGATGGATGAATAGAACATTTGTCAGATTAATCCTAATGGTGCAGCTCTTGTTCATCAGTGATGCCCAAGGGCATGATGGTGATAGAGTGCACAATTCCAAAAAAAAAAAAAAAAAATCATATCACAATTGATACAAAAACATTTGGAAATCTAACCCCAGTTCAAAATCTAGTAAATCAACTCAATAAATGTGTATTCATATATTTGTATATAATAAACAAGCAAAAATCCTATGAGTTGCTTTAAAAAAATAAAAACATCTGCATTGAAAGTTGTTCCCACCAAACGCAACAGAAAATCACTTGAACGTCAACCTTCACATCCTGCAGAACGCTGTGGGACGTGAGCCAATAGTCTGTCATTCAGTATGTAAAAACAATGCAGGTACTGATGATGCGGTTGCCAGGCAACACTACGTGATTATTTATTGAATAAAAAGAGGCAGGCTTGTGTAGATGGGGCTAGCTCATTACTCATAAATACAAGACGTTTCATATTCTTTCTCAGGATAGAGGCCATGTGATAGCAGTGCTCTTCTACTAGTCAACATGATGCGCTGCAGAACTGACAGAGCTCAAGGCTAGACTGAGAAGTTGTGAACAGGCTGGTGCATTTTGTTATCAGTAATGTAGCTGATCTGTGCTTGTTGCTGAGTGGGTGGATTTACAGTTTTGTCTTTCCAACGCACTGTATATAATTAGGTAAAGCAGTCTTATATCTGATTACCACATCTTAATGGCAGAGAGAATCGTTCAAAGTGGCATTAGTGTTGTTGTTGCAGTTGACCCGGACAAACTGATAACAGCCTTTAATTGTTCCCACAGCTATAGCCATGGTAATTTAGTGCTGACTGAATCCTGCTTGTTCCATTTCTGAGCAGCAACATCACCCATGTCCCAAGTCTCTGCACTGCAACCACTTCAGAAGGAATGTAGGTCATCATATAAAACCCACCTCCAACCCCCCTCCGGCTCAAACTCAACTGACATCTTTGAGGCAAGAGAAGTCTCAGGCTGCACACTAATCCTACCGGTCACACAGAGTTTCAAATTCAATCTCAGTTTTCTCATTATTGGTTTTGGAGATACTGAAACCCCGCATTGGTCAAGAGATAGTTCAGCTAATCTGATCAAGTACTGTAGTGAGGCCTGTAGAAATTAATGACTCCTGGATTCACAGGTGAGATATTTTTAAATGGCTCACAGCAGGTGGTGTAAACATAGCAGGTGGCAAGAATAAAAAAGATGGAGGGTTAGGAGCAGGCTTTGTGAATGAAACTACTACCATATGATTTGTTGGATGATCAAATTCCCGTAACTGTTTTATTTGGTTCTTTATTAGGATATTGAGCTGGCAATATAGATTTATAAACTTAAAAAAACAATAAGAAAAACAGCTGAAGGGTAAGCACAGAAACACAAATGTATGTTTTTGTTGATTGATAAATACATAAAAATCTATCGTTTGGCTGAAAATATATGAAGATATCTTACCTTACTTTACGGAAAATATTGATATTATTGTCTGCATGAGTATGCAAATCTTCACAAGCTCTGATGATGCTCTAATTATTTGTTTTTGTCCACTTGATAATAAATGTGTTACATGTAGCCTTTAAGTGTTTAGGAAGATTTATGGTAATAGTGCATATGTATGGCAAGAACCAAATTCCACCTCATAACTCAATAAAAAAAAAAAAAAACCCTCACTGGGATGAGCAGTGAAATCAATACTGTTGACATGGTAGGAAATAGGTCAGGATGTGTTTGAGTCAAAACAGCACCTCAAATCAACACAACTTGTTCTCTGCCATCTCATGAGAAGCTACAACTGTGCAAGAAACGAGACCTGAAAATGATGAAACCATGCAAAACTAGAGATATTGCATTTCCTGCAAAAATACAGTGTGAATTGATTAAGAACTTGCTGAAAAACAGTTGGAATTAGCTTAAAATCATATTGAAATGTAGCTGAAATAGAAGAACAAGCTTAAATTAGCAGAAGAAAGCATAAAGAACACGTTGAAAGAAGCAGAAATGAGCACAAAAAATAGAAATAATCTGAAAAAGGCTGACATTAGCAAAAATAACTGCTGAAAAGTAGTTAAAAATGCAGGAGGAAACAAATTGCCAGAAGGAAGTGGAAAGAGCAATTAGGCTGAAAAACGTTGAAATGAGTGCAAAAAATATGGAATTAGCCAAAAAAAACCTAAAATGAGCATAAAACGGCTAAATAGTAGCTGAACTAGCAGAAAATGCTGAAACTTGCAAAAAATAGCTGAAAGGAGCAAAACAAGCTGAAGTTAGCAGAAAGTAAGAAGCACAAAATGTTGCAGTTAGCCAAAAAAAAAAAAAAAAAAAAAAAAAAAAAAATGGCCGAAAACAGATGAACAAAACAGCTGAAATTAGCTACAAAAATCTGAAAAAATGTTTACATTTGCACAAGGATGCTGAAAGAAGCTAAATCAGAACAAAATGTGAAAGGAGAAGTAAAAGGTTGTAACAGATTTAACGATTTGAAGGATGGAAAATGAGCTCAATTCATTATCTATGAGAAAAAAATGGCAGAAAAGGCTAAATTAATTCAACCTTTATTTAGACATGTTAATCCCATTGAGCCTCATTTAGAGAGATCATGAGACTCATTTACAAGAGAGACCTAGTTATATTGTAGCTGATAAATATTCAAAAAGCTAAAGTTGCACCAAAACCAAAAGTCAAAGCAGGATTGTCCTGAAAGAGCTGAACATTTTGATAGATGATGTGTTGAAATGGCTTGAAAACTGCGGGACGAGAATTGTGCCGAAAAACGTACGTAAGAAAAATGGATACAATAGAGTGAATGAATCAGAAGCATTCGCACTATAATGAGTAAAATGTTGGCAAGCACACATTTTTATAGACAAAGTACATAGGTATATGACATTTGTCTGACTTATGTCTGGGAGTTCTAGAGATTTGTTTTGCCCATAACCTGTAAATTTATATTCCAGCGTCACTAGTTTTTTGTTTTTTTTTGTCCAAACACATATTCTGATAAAATATCTATTGACTTCTGTAACATGGACACAGATGTCTATGTAAACAAATCCAAACCAGCGGTGGGAAAGTAACTCTTGAAAGTTGTTCTGCAGCTTTTGTTGCACAACTGTTAGATAATCAAACATGTATCAGTTGTTCAAGTTGAGTTGTTTCTGGACATATTAAAAGTCTCTAAAAAGTTTTTTTTGGACTCACATTTATTTTTGTATTCTCTGGGACTGTTAGATTGTTGGCAGAGTAAAATATTTGTCTTTTCCTTTTCCTGTTCAAGCTGTTAGTGCCTCAATTCAAGCAGGGTTCTGACCCATTTAGACTTTTTTTTTTTTAAAGATTGTTGAATATCGGGAGTAACATGGTATGCCTTCGTAAGATGATGAGCAAAGAACGACAGGTCGGATTTTACCCAAAATAGTGACTTTTTAAAATTAATGCTCCAAGATAAGAAAGAGTAGATGTGTAGCACAGTTAGCTGTTGGGCTCTGTACTAAACCTCTGGCCGAGGACCTGTGTGGGGGATATGCTGTTTTGATATGGGTAATCCAGTCTGCAGGGTGGAGATTGAAAACTGAAGCAGATCAGATCTCTGTCTGTGTAGCTTATGCAGATGTTTGGGCACATGATGTGAAGGCACATTGTAGTGATTATTTTTGAAAATGAAACTTGCTTAGGAAAACAGTGGCTATTGAAGATTCCAACAAAATTTTCAAAGTTGTGGTTATAATAATTACAAAATGTTACTTTTAAAACATTACACAGTTCATATAAATCCAGTGCTTATACATACGCTGCTCCTTTTTATTTTTGCTTTTGCATAGGTTAGCTAGAAGTGACAATGAACAGCAGAAAAGGAGACAAGTTACTTTATTAAGGGTGAATATTTGCTGATGGAAACTGGGCATCAGCAAATGTACTGAACATATCCTTATTATAATTACACAGCCAAACGGACCTTAAAATGAATCGACCAACAAAAACATAATAATGCTTGCTATTGTACAGAAGCATGGTCTCCTTCGAGTTGTTAATTTTACCAAAAAAAAAAAAAAAATACAAAATCAGTTAGTTGACTGTCAGGATATTTTTCATTCTAAGTTAATTTTATGCTAATGATCTAACATTTACCTAATGACTAATATGTTTTTGTAAGGCGCTACAAGGCAAACCTGAAAGAGCTAAAAAAAATATACTGGAAAACAAGGTGGCAATCATTTAAGCATTTGAAAATATATTGGACATTTTGCTGATTTTCTGTTGTCTGATAATGACGTTGATCTTCTGGGTTGGAATTTCAATTACAATGAAAAGCAGCAACAAGTACGGTAAATGGCTTGTGTCACCTGTTGCATTAGTTCAATTCAATATTCTTTAGTGATCCCCAAGGGGAAATTTAATTTCAGTACATCCTGCCAGTGCCAAGACAACATACATGGGGGGGGGGGGGGGGAAAGACAAGAGGTCTAGGACTGCAGCTGCATGGAACAGCACAGTCTTTCATACAGAGATAAGAAAAGACAAGTTGGAAACATCAGGATTTTTTTGAAAATTCTTTATTAGTAACAAATACAGTAGTTTTATTTTTATGTCTGCTAAGGATTTGATTGACCTTGCAATCAGATTGTGGAAAAAAAGGAAAATAAAACCATATATGACAAGGAAATGACTACTTTATGACTGTCAGAATGCTTTCATACTGATTTCTTGTATTTGATTTCATAAGCCAAAGTACATTTCTCAGCACCTAAAAATAACAGCTCCCAAAACTGTGGTCAGTGCCATGGTGGTTACGCTCTTCTAATTACATAACCTATGTTTAGGCTAAACAATTGCATTCATTGCACAGACCAGGGCTTTCCGATCTTTCCATGTTTCGAAGCTGCAGAGCAGACAGAAGCAGTTTGTAAGGAAGCTCAAGTCTGCCAAGCCGTTCAGCCGTTGCTCCATTTGTTTAATTCACTGACTAGCAGTCTTTCAACTTAATTTAAAAAAAGCTCACAATGACAGACCGAATAAAAGAATAATACATTAAGACAGCATTTGATATTTTTAGTCATGTTAGAATGAGCGATAGATCCGATGAGCCGTTTTTTCATTCTTTGGTACAAATCGGCTCATCAAGAGAAGAGATCGCCTGCAAGGAAGCTCAGTTTTGTGGCTATCTCTCGTTATACACAGATATTTTTATTTGATTCACCTGCTATTGCTTTGAAAATTAACCTCCCCTAAACCCTACGATTGTTACAGTATGACCTTTAATTGGAGTCATAATTGTCCAAGTTCTCATTCATTAGGCTTAATCCATGCCTAATCCTATGCTGACATTCCTGTGCTGAAAGTCAATTTTATGTCTGTAAACTTCTCTCCTGACAGCTGGTCTTAGTGCACAGGGATTGCGCTTTAAAACTTTTAAACAAAAGCAAAATCTAATTTTGGACAAAAAATGTTTGGAACAAGTTGTCTATAGTTATACCAGGGTTGAACTCATAACACGACAGGTTTGGCACGCTAAAGTGCACAGCTGTGTATTAGCAGTTAGCCCAGCAGTACACCTTGATTATGCACTTTATGGTGACAACCTGAGCATGGCTCCATCATAATTGACCTCCTGCTAAACCAAGCAAGCTCAAACTTCCTCATAATAGTTTGTGTGAATAAATCTTTAGGTTCTTTACATGATGCGTGGCCAAGTCACATTCTGTAATTACGAGATATAAGCAGACCTCATGCACTCCAGACTTGATCACTACTTGCTCTTTTGGTTTCCCAAATGGCAATTATCACACCATGCTCACAGGTGATTCAGCATGAGTTCCATTAGTCTCTTGGCAAAATGCGGTTGGATTAGTTCACGGCCTCTAGTTTCTTGTTAGTTTCTAAGACACAGTAATCCAAAATTGGGGAAAAAACATTTTTTGTTACAAAGAATAAAGCACATTTTACAAGTCATTTTCTCTTTCATTGTGCTTTACTGGAATGCAAAATCTCATGACTGTGCCAGGTGTAGCACATTATTGAATACGTTTTTTTTTTTTTTACCAAGATTGACAGAATGTTTTCTTTTTATTATATTGGTAATCCATTGTCTTACAAAAGTTACTAAAATCATCACCCCTCATCTGAAAAGGTAAGTAAATGTTCAATATGACCTTTGTATTTCTTCATGGACTGCAAGACATTAGAACATTAGATGGAGCAAAAACTATTTTCCAACATACTTTATCCACAGAAAACTACATATTCGTCATAACTGACAGTTGTTATGTTGCTGTACTAATTTAATACAGATTTGAGACAATGCCTATGGTGGCATTTAAAACATGTCATGGCATTCAAGACACATTTAAGGTAGTTTGTTGTTCCAGTCAAAGGTTTTAAATGAACAACAGAAACCTCACTCAGCATGGCGTTTTCCAATAAACAGCCAAGCTACTCTCTGTTTCAGCTACATGGAACAAGTACTCCCACTATACAAATTTATGTCTGAGAAATTTTAGGTTTCTGGCCATTGTTGGTGGAAGCTTTCTGTGCTGCATGTTGCTCTCTGTGTGATGGATGATCAGACCTTGCTCTCTGTGGTCTCTGACAGGGTCTCAACGGACTAGTCCAACAGCAACTACTCAAATGTGACAAGCTAGCAGACAGTGGCCAAGGTGAGAGCACGACAGATGGAAAGCCTCTCTCTAGAGTATCTTCTGTAAAGTAGAATCAAACATACTGCTTAAGAATTCACTTTAGATTGCCTCCATTTCTATCCTACAGACTCTATTGTCTTCTGGCTAGTCCAAACAGGTCTTTCTCATTACATTTTGACACTGATGTTCTTCACGCTCACTTGCTGAGTTGGACCCCAAGTCTTCAAGGGTAATCAGTTTGGTTGGTTGTTTATGCCAGACTGCATCTGTAATCCTATGGAACTGACCATAACATAGAGGATGTCAGGGAAACAAGAATGCAGCCTTTTTCAATAAACAACATTGCAGCGATGTAATGCCTTTAGACAGACAAGCCTCTCTTGTGATTTGCTGTCAAACTTTACAACATTGTAGTGGGGAGCAAGTGGAACTCAGGTGAGCCACCAGAGGAGACAGCAATATTCACACCATCGGTAAACCAGGTCTCACTCATCCTGTTCATGCATGAACGGCGTCCCAAACATGGCTGTGCTGACCTTGCAAGCATGCAGCCATCAAACACCTGGAGGGATTCACTTGGTTTATTTGTATTAGCCATTCTCAGCATTTTAGTAAAAATTAAAAAGTAAATAAAGGACATGCATAAAGGATCCGCTGTGTTTAAGTTACAGTAGTCCCTCGACACTTGGCGGTTTGTTTTCCACAGACTCGTTCTATTGCGGTTTTTCAAAATAAGAGTGGACATGACACGCAATTGGCTGACGGATGGATGAGCCGTAGCATCGGCATGCAATTTTTATTTAAATTAATTATTTAAAAATATTTAGCACCGATTGCACCTTTGTGCAGCCCACACTGTAGGAGCAACTTCCTTCTGCAGCTCCTCCTCCTTCCTCCTCTGTCGATCTCCGCTCTGCAGCGGAGAAGTGGGCGTGGCCTAGAACGTAGAGCGCTGCCATGGCAGAGAGCTGTGTTCATGACATGCTGTTTAGAAGCATTGTTTCAAATATTGCAAGAGTGTAGTAGGGTTTAAAACGCCTTTATATATATATACATAG
>JARVGV010001030.1:11814901-11826795 GCA_031762435.1 Hypsolebias longignatus | reverse complement strand
TAAACTTAAAGTAGTACTAAATGAAGAATCTGTACATCTTGTTCTTTTCCTGAGTTAATAATGTCTGAAAGAACAGCTTATAACTGAAGAGGAGACTATTGGCACTATGACATCTGTCATATAAGATGTATTGTGTGTCCAGTGAAGCCTCACCTTTTACCCCTTCCACTTCCTGTCAGGACACTATCCATCCAGCACTCAGACTGCAGCCTAAAGATACTCTGAAAGAAAACAGAGATACAACATCCTAGAAATCACCCTTCCCATCTTCTTCATTATCCTGCGTCAGGGGAAGCATCTTTTCTGGAACTCCTCTCGGCCATATCATGACAGCTAATTAATAGGATGACGAGTGCTACTTTGCTGTGATGTGATCTTGAAAGATTAAAGATGAAAGATAAGATTGTTTCTAATAATAACATTTTATGTTGCTCATGTTCCACACCTTACTTTTTTCATGCATGAAAGTCTGAGAGAAAGGGGCCAAGACAAATCTTAGCTGTTAGTTTACCTTCTGGATTTTCCACACTCAGCTGGTGAGCTTTTAAACTATCAGCAAACATGGCATCCAATATAACAATTTATTTGTAGTATAAAAAAATTAAACTATAAAAACATTTTCAGTTTTTTTGCCGTAAGAAATTGTGATTTAGGTTGATGCTTTAAAAATCTTGAACAAGACATCAGGCAGCAGAAATATAATTTGAATATGTTCTGATTTCCGGATTTATTGTTTGACATTAAATTTTACTGTGACAAACTACACTTGTGGTTTCCTTGCTGAACCAGTTTGTACTTAACGGTAATTGATTTTACACGTCCTCCTTAAGTCCACTAAGAGCAGGTAAGGAAAAAGCAGGAGCAAAATGGAGATCACTTGTGAAGCATTTTCTGAAAAAGGTCAAGCATTTTTTTGTTTGCACAAAGAAGGCTGTCAGAATGATGAAAAAAATAAATAAATAATAATAATAAAATAAAAAAAAGAATGCATCTGTCTCCCATTATCCACAAGTGGGGAGAGAACAGAAAGCAAATGTACACCTAGAAAAACGAACAAGAAATTCTGTTGAATATTTTTAAATATAAAACTAAAATGATTTGAAAGAGCAAAAACTGTGTCCTCCTATTGAGTTTATAAAGTCAAACATACAGGAAAATTTATTTGATTCATTTTAATAATTATTATTTGCCATTGCTCTATATTGCTGTATACAGTATAAGTTTGTTGATGTGTGTATAATGTGCCATGTGCTTTACTCCTGTTTGTAATTTATACAAGCTCAGTAGTACAGTGGCCATCAGAGCAGAGCCTCAAGAAAGCAACTTTTTTTTTATTTTTTATTTTTGGTCACAATGATCGAAGTGATTAGCTGTTTTTGTTTCCTGTCTAGAAGCAAACCTCTTACCTGTGAAGCACAGTGGAGAAAATCTTACAGTCTGGGGTTGCTTTGTTGCCTTCCTGTTTGAAAAGCTTGCTGTTGATTTAACACCAAAACACGAATCCTGCATGTCAAGCTTGTTCGAATTATTTATGAAATCAGTCGTGTAGAAGCTGAAACTCAACAGGAAGTGCACTTTTAATGAGATAGTTATCCTCACAAACAAATAAACAAAACATGATTGAAAGAAATTGTTATGAGAATCATTAGGGGTTTATTTGTCTTAATGCTACAGAAATCTACAGCTTGAATGATGGCAAACTAAGGGCTAAAACATTGGGAAAAAATTACTTTAAATACACTTTTTAGCTTTCACTTTGGCTATGTATTTACAAAAACCTGTGCATTCAGAAAATTCATTTATATTCCCATGGCTATTTTATCATACTAGTTTGTTGTTATATCTTAATACCGTTGTTGTGATATGTAGAGGAATCAGACCCATGCAGACTGACAAAAGGAGCCTGAAAATCAAAAGATGTAGTAATCACAAAAAAATAAATAAAAATGTTGGTATGGCAGCAAAAAATACAAATAAAACTCCAGGAGACACTGAAAAATAAAATAAAAAACAGACAGGAAGCACAATGCCAGATTGCAAAGAAGCGGGGACTGAAAGACCATATGGACCGGAGCTGATTAGGAATTTGGAGACTGGTTGCTTAATGATAATAGGGAACAGGTGTTAGGTCGGCGTGGCTGGACTGAGGAGCAGAGAATGACTGAGGACAAATACTGATGGTGATGAAAACACCTAGGAACACGGATAATACAGAGAATAAATTTTACAAAAAACGAACAAAAAAAAAAAAAAAGGTAAACACAACACTACCATAAAACAAACAAAAATCAAAGATTCTAACAGTTTAAAAAATACAGAGTATTAGTTAAGAGCGCTTCACATCTTCCAAAATATGTTTGTAGAAATACATATTCTTTTTACAGTGCAGTGAAATATAAGCAAATGTAGCTGTTCATATTAAGGTCCAACTGGCACACAGCTCCATGGAAGAAAGAACATTAGTGTTAGAAGAGAATCATATGAAAAACAAATCAAGTTAACATGAAACACTGCCTGTGCTTATTTTAATACAAGCTCTGTGATGGTGTGAAAATATATTTTTGGTGTGAGTTTATGCAAGCTTTGTTTATTTTTACATTGCATATTGATGTTCCAAAGCATATCTTGAACACTGTTTTTGTGGCCAATTTTATTTCACAGTTATGTAGCACCTGGAACTCTTTTTGTATATACAGTATTGTTTTTCTTTTGTACTGCAATGTTCTTTAATAAGACTGATAAAAATATAGGTATACATATTGGTTCATAAAGTTCAGATTTGTAGCAGACAGTGTTATAATACAGAAATGCGTGGTTTTTTTTTTCATCTTCAAACTTAAATTATTTTTATATTGCTTGTTTGAGGCCTGACATTACACAGACATTTACCTTTTTTAACGCCACAAAGTGACTAAAATAATGGCATTTAGTCAAACTTTCAACAAGCTGAGTTCGTTGGCTTTGTTGTTTTTCTGGCCCTTTTTAATTGAAAACACGTTGTTTAACTTGAATTTGCGAGGCAACGAGCAGAAGTTATACAAAAAGATTTATTTCAATGGTCTTATGTGCAAAAAAACCCCAAATAATCTAATGTAACCAAAAATAAAGAGAGTCACCTACCGCAACTCTAAACTAAAAACTTTATACAGTAATCAGTTTACAATTTCTTTCACTACAGTCATTACACGGTGTTACTGTGTTGCACTTTTTCTCCATTAAATTTTTTTCTACTAATTTAGTCATCTTGGTGAGTTGCAACTGTTTTGTTTATGTGAGAATATTAAAAGTGTGTAAATGATCCATTTCCCCCTTCAGGTTCTGTTTTCTTCCCCGTGTTTTCATTTGTTCTTTATTTCTCCTGGTAGTTTTAACACTGTATAGCTTTATGTTCTAACAAGTAGATAAACTGGTGAGACACTGGTTATTGTATTAGCGATGTGGTAAAGACTTTACCAAAAGGTTGTATGTTAACATGTAATGCTTATCCTCCCAAATCTTTAATTATCTAAACACATACACATTGTTTCCTCAGACTGATGAAACCTTCCTGATGGAGGGGGAAACATCTCGGCACAAAAAGAAACCGTCCAGTTGCCCTGACTGAACATTGTTGGACAAACACATTGTGTTGTTGTCTTTTCTAAGGAACAGTGATTTGACAGAAAAGAAAAAAAAAGTTTGTTTGGACACTTGTTTTGATATGTTAAATAGTCATTTGCAATCATTTTTCCTTGTTTCATAATGTGGCTTGATTTTATTTTGTTTTATATCACTGCTTTTATTGACTTTTTATTTTATATTAGTTTTATGGCTGTTTATTGTTTTGTGTACCTTATCTGTGGTTTTGTCTAAAACAAGTCTCTTGAAAATAAGTCCTCGTGACTCAATAAGACTAAATTGTATGAATAATGATTGACTGAACTGTCATGACTGATGAAAACCAACAAAGACTGTACATTTGAAATATTTTGAGCATGTATCGATTTCACAAATATGTCACCTACAAAGACACTAAACTTAGTTGTTAAAATATAACCTATATAACATAAAAACAGAACCTCAATTCATCCATTATCTTCCACTTATTTGGTAGTCGAGTCACAGGGGCAGCAGCTGAATCAGGGAGGCACACACATCCCTTTCTCCAACTACCATATTTTCCAGTGTATACGTCACAGTTTGTGGCATAAATTTGCAAGTCCTGCCACTTGTACACCGAAGCAACTTATATACGTTTTTTCCCCCATATTCATAACGTAATTTTTGACTGACGCTTGAAATGTTCATTCATTCTGACATGAACTAGAGTAAACATTAACATTTGCAGCCGCTAGAGGCACGAGAAGGCTCCACAGCGGTGCGCCAACCATCCATCCATCTATTAATCGTTGCTCCGGATGCAAGCTCTACAGCGCTCCTCTGCCGCCAGAGCAGGGAGGAAGGGGGCAGCGAGGCACATGATCTGCAGCATCAGGAAGCAGTGAGGTGCGGGGGGGGGGGGGGGGCTCTGGATCCTTTAGTCACCTTTGTCCCCGCGCTGGCTGTAGAGCAGGGAGGAACACCTGAAGCAAATATGTCTGCTTGCTCAGGGTCAAAACAACTTCATTTTGCCGCGCTGCCCAGGCAAAATGTAGCTGTTTTGACCATTAAAGTGCATTTATTAAGGAAAAAGTTAAACTGAGACACACCTTTGCATTAATGTTGAGTGAAATTATTGTTTTTAAAGAGTTAATCTTGTTAATTTTTCAAAGAACTGCAACAGCCAGTCCTCCCGTGTGCGCTCACTTCACTCAGGTGGTGCAGGTGGAGGAACACTGGAGAGCTAGCAGCTCTAGCCACGATGTATGGATAGATGGATGGCGCCACCCAGGTGAAATGAAGTTGTTTTGACCATTAAATAAATATATAATAAACCTGACAAGTCAGAGGTTATACATAAAAAATGAGACTTATACGCCGAAGCGACTTATTATTTTTTCCCTCTTCATGATGCTTTTTTTGGACTGGTGCGACTTATACTTCGGAGCGACTTATACGCTGGAAAATACGGTACCTCTTCTAGCTCTTCTGGGAGGATGAGAAGGAATTCCCAGGCCAGCTGAGAAAGTCTCTCCAGTGTGTCCTGGGTCTTCCCTAGGCTCTCCTCCCAGTCTATATAAGCTCCCCAGGAAGGTGTCCAGGGGACATCCTTATCAGATGTCTGAACCACCTCAAGTGGCTCCTCTCAATATGGAGGAGCAGCGGCGCTACTTCGAATCTCTCTGGATAACTAAAATTCTCACCCTGTCTTTAAGAGCAAGTCCATCCACCCTACAAAGAAAACTCATTTCGACCGCTTGTGTCTGCGATCTCATGGTCACTATTCAAAGTTTGTGATCATAAGTGAGGGTACGACTTCACCTTGCAGCGCAGCTTCCTTTTCACCTCTGCGGCACAGAGCCCGCAAAACTGCGGAAGCCACATCGATCCATCTGTCGATCGCCCGCTCCATTCTTCCCTCACTCATCAACAAAACCCCAAGTTACCTGAACTCCTCCACATGAGGCAGAACCTCGCTCCGAACCTGGAGGAGGCAATCTAAAAATAGAACCTTCCTGGTTTAGTTTTTTTTATTTTTATTAACTGATGATGAAATCCACATCCCTTTGTTAGATAAATTCTGTAATATTACCATTACCATTATTTTTCATGGACTCAGAAATGTATGGATTTGTAAAATAGTGGCCAGACTCCACTGTTGTTTTTGCTGGGTACATTTTTGACGCTTTATTAATTCATTTGATTACTTCTGTGCATTTGAAAGAGAAATACCTGAAATGACTGCCGAAGACGCCTAAGTTATTTTAGTGAGCAGGGAATCTGTTCATGGATCAGAGGTAAACTTTGAAAGTCACTTTCAGTCAGGGCTACCTCCAAATGTTATTTGAAGCTTGGCAGCTGAGTTCCCTGACAGGTTGTGCCCCCGCTGCCCTGGTTGCTGCTTGGCCCTCTCTTTTCTCTGTATGTTGAAAGCACCGCTCTGTACTGGCATGCCTGTGGAGAGGCTGTATGTGGGGGGTATGGGAGTGTTGGTGGTTATGTGTGTGTTGTGGGTGAGCCGGGAGCACTTGGCAAACAACCCATCAAATGACACTTCTGACTTTCTGGGGTTCTAACAATTTCTTGTATCTGACAAGAAAATTACATGAATGGAAAGAGATGTTCAAACTGCTTTGCTTCAAGTGATGTTTTTAATGGACCAGGTTCAGATGCTCATTTTTCCAGTGCATCTTAAAAACGAGAAAATTAGTTAAATGTAGTTCGTAAAATGGCAAAAGGATTACAAGATACCAGTAGTTTGCCAGGTTGTTGAAAACTACTTGTTTAAATATAAGAAAAAACAAAGGCCTCTTTCAATTTTGTTTTTCTCAAATTTATATTTTATCATACTGCGCCTACTCAGATTTTTAAAACAACAGAAGTAGATGGCACAGTGAGGACTCCAGTTTTTCTAGGCTTTTGTTATAAAACTGCTTCTAAACCTAAAATAGAAGTGAAACTGCCACATTGCTACATCATGTTCCATTATGATTCATTAAATCATTACCAGCTCTATCTGAGTTTCTTCAATTGTGGACAGATGTGAACAGGTTTGAATGGGGGAATGCACAGGAAGCAGGAAGACAAAGATGATGCATGTTTTCATCAGGATTTCCTTCCTTAAGCATAATGCTTATGATATATTTAAGGAACAGCCTTTGGATTTATTTGCATTGTTGGCAAATTACACTTTGTACAGGGTGTCTGTTCATTCCTAAAAAGTCTTTGGAAGTCTTAAATGTGGCTTTTCCCTCTTCAGGGGTTGTCACAGTGATTCATCCTCTTCCATCTCTGTCCTCAATATCCTTTGTCCTCAATCCAACTACCTCCATGTCATCTCTATCTGCATCTATGCATCTCTTCTTTGGCCTTTCTCTTTGTCTTTTTCCTGGCAGCTGCATTTCTAACATCCTTCTACCAATACTGTATACCCACTGTCCCTCCTCTGGACATGTCCAAACCATCTCAGTCTGGCCTCCCTAACTTTATCTGCCTGTTGTTCTACTTGTGCTGTACCTCTGATGATCGCACCCCTAATCAAACCTCATCTTCATTTTTGCCACTTCCAGTTATTTCCCATCTTTTTGTCAGTGCCACTGCCTCCAGACCATACAACATAGCTGGTCTCACCACTGTCTTCTAAACTTTTCCTTTGATCTTTGCTGTCACTCTTTTGTCACAAATCACTCCTGAAACTTTTCTCCATCCACTTCATCCTGCCTGGACTCTCTTTTTCACTTCTTTACCACATTCCCAATTTTTCTGGACAGCTGACCCCAGGTACTTGAAGTCCTGCACCTTTGTGGCCCCTACTCCTTGTAGCCTCACTGTTCCACCTGTGTCCCTTTCAATCACACTCAAGTACTCTGTCTTACTACGGCTGACTTTTAGTCCTCTTCTTTCAAGTGCATACCTCCACCTCTCCAAGTTCTTTTCCACCTGTTCCCTGTTCTCAATACAGAACACAATGTCATCTGCAAACATCATGGTCCATGTTAGTCGGTCCATCACCAGGGCAAACGAATGGGCTCAGAAATGATCCTTGATGCAATCCCACCACCTCCACCTTGAAGCTATCTGTCACACCTACAGCACATGTCACCACTGTCCTGCTGTCCTCATACATGTCCTATACCAGCCTAAAATGCTTCTATGCCATTCCAGATTCCCTCATGCAATGCCACACCTCCTCCCCTAGCACATTGTCATATACTTTTTCTAAATCCACAGACACAATGAAGTTCTTTTTGACCCTCTCTGTCCTTCTCCATCAGGATCATCAAAGCAAAAATGGCATCTGTGGTGCTCGTTCTCTGCATAAAACCATACTGCTGCTCACAAATTGTCACCTTTCCTGTCCAAGTCTAACTTCCACAACTCTCTCCCAGATTTTCATTGTGTTGCTCATGAACTTAATTCCACTGTGGTTGCTGCAACTCTGTACATCACCCTTGGTATGCAAAATGGGCACCAGCACACTTCTCCATTCCTCAGGCATTTTCTCACCCTCAAATATGCCATTAAATATTTGAGTCAAAAATCTCACTGCCATCTCTCCTAGATGCTTCCAAACCTCCACTGGTTTGTCATAAGGTCCTGCTGCCTTCCCCTTCTTCATTGTTTTCAGAGCTTTCCGAGCTTCACCGTCATTAATCTTTCTCACTTCTTGGTCCACAGCTTCTATGACTTATACTCCTAAAAAGTCTTAAATTCATGCATTGTATCTAAAGTTAAGGCCTTAAAATGCATAAATAAATAAATTAATTAATTAATACATTACTCAAAGCTCTTAAAATCTGTTGGGGCAGGAGGGACTAAAGTTCTCTGTCACCACAACGGATTTCTGTCTTCTATAAATATAGGGGGGAGGGGTGTATGTTGTGGTCTTGTTAAAGCCATCCAAACTAACGATGATATAGGGATTAAATTGACACTGCTTTCAACCAATAAAGATAATTATAGTCATAGTTTTACCCAATCAGAGCAGCGCAGGGAGGGCCGTGCTGTCTGGTTCAAGGTGAGTCCAGAGCAGAGAGAGACTGCCGGTGAAAGCTCATCTGTGGCAAGCCAAGGAGAACACCCCGCTACACAAACAAAACCGCCCATCATGAAGGTGATAACATGTAATACATTAGTAAATTTTTACATATTATTATTATTAATATTAATAACCTTTATTCAACCAGAATATCCCATTGAGAACACAGATCTCTTTTGCAAGGAAGGCCTGGCCTGAAGGCAGCCTAACATGCATGTTTTTGTGCAGAAACCAGAGTACCTGGAGAAAACCCACACAAGCACGAGCAGAACATGCAAACTCCACACAGAAAGACCCCAGGTCCAACCGGGGATTGAACCCAGGGCCTTCTGGCTGTGAGGCAACAGTGCTAACCACTGAGCCGTCGTGGTGCCCGTTATTAAATATATGTAGTCACATGACCCATTCACAGCAGTCGGGGGGATACCTGAACTGATACACAATTACCCCCACCCCCTCCTCCCACACTATGACCCCAACCTCGGGGCTTTTGTAGCTGAAATATAACTCTATATTAAATGTTAATGTTGTTCGGAGAGTCGTCATCATAGTACAGATGTGCAACTTGTGCATGTGGTCAAACTCGGGGTCTGAGAGAACGCGCTCAGCCTGAGTCTCTTGATGAGACCGATTGTGTCTGCTGCTTTTTTTTCATTCAACCTTTCTTTATACAGGTTAGTCTCATTGAGTCACAAGGACTCATTTTCAAGAGAGACTTGCTTTATTTCTTATAATTAAACAATAATAATGTTAAAAGACAAATATTTATTTGCCCCACATTATAGCAGTGTCTCCATTTTACTTTAATTTTCACCCAAAACTCTCAACGTTCTCTTTGTGAGAATCATTTTCAGTTGTTTGTAGATTGTCATAAATATCTGCAATATCTGCAATCAGAAAGGTCTTAAAATTCTTACATTTTAATAGCTGAAACCTGCACATACCCTGTTGTAGCATCATTGTTCACACAATGAAGATATTTAAAGTGCAGCACAGAATATACTGTATTCACAAAACAAAGAATATCAAGAAATAATTTACAGGTAAATTATTTGATGGAGTACATTATTACTCTATTACTGTTATAGTCACAGTCATTATATTGGCCTGGTAGTTTTGGAGACTTTAACTTAATATTCAACCAGAAAATTAAAGCATTGTTATTGTTAATACAAACTGTGAAAGGCCATGCAAACAACGCATCCATGCATATTTAAAAACATCCAAACTATTCTTGCTGATGCACAAATTGTACACACAGAGTCACTTACAGCCACAGATCGAGCACCTGCTGGGGATGGGTCTGGATATGACCCTGTCAAGAGCCTAAGGAGATTTTCCCAAGCCTGTTTTCTTAGATAAAAATTTAAGAAGGAATTAGAAACATGAGACACTGGGAAGAAATCCGAAAATGATATGCATTTCAAAGGGATTAAATAAATCGGCACCTTTCTCATTTTCTTTTATTTGTCCTTTGTTTCAAGCTGATATCTTATAAGAAAAAAAAAACTGATCGTTAGCCTTGTTAGAATGTATGAAGTTGCAAGAATTTTCAGGGGGTCGACACTTTTGATGCAAAATGAAGCTAGGGACTTTATGCCATGGTAATCAGGACCCAAAAAAAGCCCCTCAGAGTAATTTATCCTCCCAAGTAATTTCAGTATTTATGGGATTCACCTTCAAAATGTAATGTGGCATGCAGGTAGAAAAAAAAACACAGGAAATGAGAAATCCGCTGAGGGTGACAGTAAGGGAGAGGAGAGAGAGAGAGATTCCAATGCGGGAGTCATAAAGTAAGTCATCTCTGCAGCCTGCCACCCAGACAGGTCTCCTATGACCTCCAGCACCACTGCCCTTCACTTCTGACATAGTTGGGAGGGTGTGCTGAAAATATGAGGCTGTCTCAGCGTCCTCCATGTTTTAATGCACTTATTATGTCTCTGTCTGGATAAGAGCATCTGTTAAATGACTGAATAGTAAATTGTGTGCTGAAGACAGCAGAGAAGCAGTGAAGATAAAGGAGCTTTGTCTTAGTTACCTTTCAGCAGGTAGCAGCATGGCTTAGACTGCCAACAGGTTTTGCTACTGTGCAAGCCTAATGGTGGATGACTGAGGGGAGGAGAGGGAGTCGCTGGTAGAGGAGATGCGATTTTCCACTTGTCCAAGCAGTTTTCTGTGAAACACATGAGTTGCCTCCCACTTTTGTCAGGAAATGTGTTGCACGGTCTGTAGTTTGAAATTAGCATTATCTGTCAAATGCCAAAAATTAATAAAACGAGGGGAATGTTTGACATTAAAGGATATAGTCACGGTGAATTGTTGCCATATTGCCTCCACATTGTGTGTTTTTATTTGATTATTTGTTGACACGGAAGGGAATATTTTTGCCGGGTTTGTCGGAAAGCAGAAATAGAACAAGTGTTAAATGTTTGAAAACAAAATGATGCCACCTGTCAAGTGAATAAATGTGTCACTCTTTGTGACATTTGGAAAAGTAATACTTCGAAACAGAAAATGTGGGAAAAGATTTATGATAGAGGGTTATGAAATGGCATCTTGTCAAGAATTTTTGCAAACAGTCAAAACGTACATTTTCTTGTCGTGTCACCATGTCCACAAATAATCCACAACATTACATTGTTCAGTTAGTGAAATCTATCAAATGGATGCTCAGTAATCTTAGATTTTATCATTACTGTATCCGTGTTTGTTTATATGTCAACAACATGCTGAAACATTTGGAACGCTTGAGCTAAACTCTGATTGCATCCGTCTCCAAAGCAGTGGAGGCTATTGATTGCCAAAGAAATGATAGCAATGTTCAACTGTGATTACTTTTTTCCAACGTACTCATTCTCTTTATTTTCAGAAGAAGAAAAAAATCTACTCAATTTAATTCAATTGCGTAAAATGCTGCTTAGTGTTTCCAGAGGGCTGCAGTTTTGGTCTGGCAGTTCACATGACCACATTCAAATATAATTTTTTTTTTTTTTTTGGAATAATATACAATTTTTCTTTGTTGTTTTCAGTATTTATTTAAATCCTTGGGAAGATTTTGTTATCATTTTTTAGACAATATTTTGTTGCAGTTTTATTATCTGTCTGTGCCCTGTGTGCGTTCTTGGTTACAAGATAAATTGGCAACCATCATTGATGTTAAAATCCAACTGGTACAGCTTGAAGGAAGTTCACACATATTATATTAAATAAATAAATAAATAAATAAATAAATAAATAAATAAATAAATAAATAAATAAATAAATAAATAAATAAATA
>JARVGV010001030.1:11772824-11785485 GCA_031762435.1 Hypsolebias longignatus | reverse complement strand
TAGGTCATGTATGTAGATATTTAGCTTTATATATATTGTAGTTTATGGTCGGTGGTCGGGTGATTTGCCTTGTGATTCCTTCATGATTATATATAATTGTTTTTGTGTGTTTTGTGGTCTTTCTTTCTTTCCTTTCTATCTATCTCTAAAATAAAATAAAAAAAAAAATTCATATATATTATGGTGTGATGAGGATGGCTGTGAGGTGAGAAGGGAGGCCATCGAATATGGAAAAAAAAAAAAACAAAAAAAAAAAAAACAAAAACTACAAACAAACAAAAAAAAGATTTACGACAGCAAATTTGAGAAAATCATTTGGAATAGATGCATGGTAGTCATTAATGGTTTTGTTGTAGTTGTTTTGTTTGTTTTATTTGTAAATTAGAATGAAACGAGACGTTATAGATGTCAGACAGCTAGCATATTGCATATAATTAACAGGTTCAAAGATTGGGTCTTGTTGAACTCAACATGTGAGCTAAGCAAATGGAGATGTGTAATTCTGCTTCTTGTTTTTGTTTCTTTCAGCTGTTCTCTTTTCAGAGGGAGCCACAGCGAGTCATCCTCGTCCATCTCACGCTGTCCTCTGCATCCTCTGTCCTCACTCCAGCTACCTCCATGTCCTCTCCAACTGCATCCATGTATCTCCTCTGTCTTTTTCCTGGCAGCTGCATTTCTAACATGTGTCTACCAATGTAGCCCTTCTCCTCTGGACATGCCCAAACTGTCGCAACCTCTCTCACTTCATCTCGCAGTCGTTCAACCTGTGCTGTACCTTCTGTTGAACCCATTCAAAATCTTATCCATCCTTGTCACTTTCACATCAGCTTTCCCACTTCCAGTTCTGTCTCCTGTCTTTCTGTCAACTGCCACTATCTCCAAACCATGCAACATAGCTGGTCTCACAACTCCCTTGTAACACTTTCCTTTGACCTTTGCTACCACCCTTTTTGCCACAAACCACAGCTGCAAAATGTCTCCAACATGGAGACACGCAAACAGAATGCAACGAGAGCCTACTATGGGAAGTGAAATGGGCTACAGCTTATGCTACACATCTTTTGGGTGGTGTAAAAGAAGAGTGGAGAGTAAAAGTGATCATTGCAATCATTCAATCAAGTTGACATGTGGTAGCAGTCAGGCAGGTGCTAATTTCAGTATCTTGGGGATTAGGGAGCATTGTTAATGTTTTTTTTTTTTGTTGGCAATTCTTCAACACAAATAGCCGGGCTCTCTAGACACCGCCCCCTTCAAGGCAGCAGGCAGCCTGTACTAATTAGCAAGGGAGGTGTGAAGGAGAAATCATTACTTTATCTACGTACACACTGTGCCCTACATTCTCTCGCTTCCCCTTCAGACACCATTCTGGCCACTTCTCATCTATCCTCTCCCCACCATCTGCAGCAAAGTGTGATGCATGTGCATAAGTGTTCGCTTGGATTTGTGAGAAAAGTTTGTGCCCAGCAACAGTGATCACTGCCTGCAAATTTAAAAGTGAGAGTCAATGGGTTACAACAGACAAAGAGAGAAAACAGAAAGAGGAAAACTCAGGGAAAAGGATGATTATAGCTGAAGGATTGCGGGGAATTAGACGATTGTCAAACAAAAGAAAAAGACGAATGAAGGAATGAAAACAGGGGCTTGTACTGCAAGGCGTGGACAGCTCAGCGCTTTAACTCCATGGGTGTAATTACAGTAGAATGGTTTCTGATTGATTGTTTGAGCCAGCAGGACCTCTAAAGCACCTCAGCGTCATGTACAGGGCCTTTGTAGCAATGCTCAGCCCCCCCTCCTGTGGACCTTAGCTGGGCTCCTTTTCCCACCAGCATGATTCACGAGCGCTTGAGCGCTCTTTTGACCTAGGCAGGCTTGTAGTCCAAACCATCAAGTAGTACTCAAAACAGTTTCAATTAATTAGCTTTTAAAATAAGGGGGTAGCCATCACCAGCTCAACCATGCCTCTTTCATTGTTGGATTTTAAAGCAAACATTTACTGTTCATAAAAAAATTAAAAGATTTGGTTTCCTAAAAGCAAAGTTCAACAGGAGAAAACAAATCAAACAAACAAACAAGAACAACAAAAACCACTATAGGCTCTTCCTTCTAAAAGTGCTGTTTATTTATGGACACCATTCGCCACAGGCTTACCAGCAGGAGTACATAGTCCAACCAGTCAGATTTAAGGCGATACGCCACATGTAAAGTGATGCACTTAGTACATCCAGGACACTGTCTTTTCAAGAGCATCTTGAATATTTAACCATGGCTCAATTTAACTTACAAGCTTTCAAACTATGTGATATTTATTTCATGGGAACAGAATGGGTAAAAGCTGCAAAAAATTGTAACCTGTTACTACTAGTCCTGTTTATTTGTTTATTTATTTTTAAGAAACAGATATAGCTATGCTTACCATGCCAACAGAATGCATGTATTCAAACGCAAGATTAACAAAAATATGAAGGCCAGCTTTTTTTGCAACTATTTTCAGCAATTGGAGTTTACAAGTGCATGAAGAAAAACGTCTTTGAAGACAGTTCTCTAAAGTACAGTCATTACCACCAGCAACTCAAAAAAAGGAGTGGCAAAGAATAAATAAAACAGTGCTTTAAAGTGTTGCACAGAAATCTAACATTTATAGGTGTTTCACAAGCATATCCAAGGCAAATGATAGCATTCAACATAAATCCTCCTGAACTACCCACCCACTCAGTCCCCACCCTGAAAAAAGCGTCCTTTCAGCACATATTCATAAAGGTTCTTTAATGGCTTCCAGAGGGACGTGGGAGCCTTCTCCTCTGACAGAGACATTTCACAGGCCCACAGGCAGAGCAGAGAGGAGCCTAGAGGAAAAACTATCAAGTCTGAGAGAGACGGTGAGAAAAAGAGGGGAAAAAGTGAAAGCAGGAGAGAGGGAGGGGATGTCTTCATCATGAGTGGAATAGAAATGATGCCCCACTGGGGTCTATTAGTGAGTCTTTACATACAATGGCAGCCTCACCAATTTCCAAGTGAGGCAACAATGCAAAGCTCCCAGTTTACAGTGACGGGGATTCAATGTTTTTCTTTTTTTAGGAAAATACGCACTACCCTTTGCATATCCAATATAACTTCACCTTGGACTGGGTCAATTTGGTTTTAATTGATATTAAACTGCAGCACATTTTCTGAAACAAAATTCAAACCATCACCATAATTCCAACAAAGTTGTCAGGTCATCTGGACGGTTTCTTTGTTTGTTGAGACGTTTCGTCCTTCATCGGTCCGAGGAGCCACAACAAACTGAGTCTCACAAGCAGCACACTCACATAGTGGACCAACCAGTTTGCTGGAAATAAGATGGTTTGTGGGGCCTGCCCTTTCCCCCATTGACTCCTCTGAGGCAGCCATAGCCAAAATGGTTCAAAACATCAAAGTTCATGCTCAATAATCCAGTTAGAAAATCCAATAAAGTTCAGTCAGGTTTTGAACCACTGTGGTTGCCTCAGAGGAGTCGACAGAAACCATCTTATCACCAGCAAACTGGTTGGTTCACTATGTGGGTGTGCTGCTTGTGGGACTCAGTTTGTTGTGACTCCTCGGACTGATGAAGTCCTTTGGATGAAGAACGAAATGTCTCGATCAAAAAATAAACTGTCTAGATGACCTGACTGAACTTTGTTGGATTTTCTACCTGGATGATTGAGCATGAACTTTGATGTTTTGAACATCACCATAACTATTTCTCTTCAATACAAGAGATAGGACCATTCTGGGGCGCACCTCTCCTGCGCCCAGAGCTGAATGCAGCTTGAGACAATCGGACAGAGATGCGAAATGGAACAAGAGAAATTAAATTATTCAGTGAAGTCACTTAAAACAATACGTTTTGAGAGAAGAACATATCAGGAGAAGCTAGAGGTGAAAGAACTCGGACCTGATCAGCCGGACATCACAATGAATCAGCAGTCCAAAGACAAAGACACTCAGTCTTTTTCCAGGACCTGGTTTAGCAACAAGGCATGGCTAACTGCATGTAGCAAGGCTAATGCTTTATTCTGCTTTCCCTGCCTCCTTTTTCAAACATCAGGGTCTGAACCGGCATGTAGAACACTACGACACTATAATGTTGCGTAAATACACTGTTGTGATGCCTTAGTATATGTTTTGGTATATGTCTATTTTGGAGTTATAGCACCCCCTGGAAAAAAACTACCAGCTGCCACTATGCTTTAGAGAGCAGCTCTCTGCTCCACACAGAGGGCTGTGGTAGCTTAGTAGTCTGTGGTTGCATCAGGAAGGGCATCAGGGGTAAAAATAATTGCCATGTCTTTGTGCGACTTTTGCTGCAGTGACCCCTGATGAAGGGAGCAGCTGGAAGAAGAAAAATAAAATGCTTTTATTTGCAATGTGTAGCATGGATATTCTAAAAATCCACTTACAAAAATAATATTTTTCCACTCACAAATAAAAACGCATTGCAAAATATTTCCTTGTTCAACAAAACTGGGTACCGACATAGCAACTGCATAGATTTTATATTGGCAGCGTTTTTTCTAAATCACAAAACAACACAGTCATTTTTATGTATACTGTATGTATATTTACCATAGAGAGTTTATTTTACATCAATGATGACTATTCCCCATGCTAACTTGTATACAGCAAAACTTTGACTGGCATTCAAAGAACAAAACTAATCTTAGTTCTACTGTGAACCCAATTATGATGAGCCTTTAGTTCAAGTGCAATTACCAATTTTCTTTCTTAGTACTGGGAATCACAAGCAGCCCATTAACAATTCTTCATGAACAGAGTCCCCTGCTCAACATGGTGCTCATTAAAATTGCATTGGGAAGGTGCCATTTTCACTTATTAGCTTAATTGTCAGGTCATGTAGTTTGGAAGGATGACAGTGAAGGTGTCTGTGCCAAAGGACGTTAGTTTCGGTCAGCCACTGCTGCTGCAGAGTATAGGTCATTAATTGTTGAATATGCCACATATATGGGCCACATTAAGCCACAGACAAATTAAACAAGCCTGCTCATAAATAATAAGACAGAGATAGGGGCACTCTATATATCATTACCATAATAGTCATCTATCACAGTGCGGCTGGAACTCTTTAGCTTTCCGTCTCATGGATGAATGCAAGGGTTATTCTCTCACCTACTTGTTCATTGTCCCTTTATCCTCAGATAAAGGTGAGACGTCACAGTTGATTTCACAAGTAACCTCTGTCTTGCTAACCTCAGACTTGCTACATTACACTGCCTAATTTATGATTATGTATTTGAACACAACGCTTGGTTCCAATAAGTCTGTTAGAGTAGATTATAAAATATTTTAAATAGCAGTGTGTGGGAAAAAAATGACCTTGAGAGCTTCTGAAAAACAACAAACAAAAAAAAATAAAAATAAAACTACTGTAATGGTATGATCAAAGATATACAGTATAGCATTGTTGTAAAAAAGAATGCAAGAAATTAGCACACTTTTATTTTTCATCGTTAAGCCAAGGTGTTCAAGTATGAAAATGGCATCAATAGTAATGTTTCAAGTGCAATACTTAAGTATTCACAATGTTACACTTGTATTTTTGATCAGAAAGAATTAATATTGCACATGTAAAGTACTCACATTAATGCCATTTGACAAAGTAGTATCGGTTTTCATAAAGTAAAGCTCAAATACAATAAAATCAGACCTTAATAACTTATGGCATCAGAGTGTGAGCCAAATAAATGAACGGCATCCATCATCTGGTGTCATTAAAGACCTGCGTCAAGGCCTTGTGTCCAGTGACCAGGCACAAGCTTTCTTGTTCATTTAATACTATTTCATAATGTAACTGCTAGATAGGGATGAAAGTGGCTGGAAAAAAATGTTTCTTCTTTTATTTATTTATTTATTTATTTATTTATTTATTTATTTATTTATTTATTTATTTATTTATTTATTTTTTGCCAATGTCATATGTATTTTTTTTTTTTTTAAACTGAAAACTTTCAAACTTCAAACACAACTTTGTCATTAGCAAAGTTTCTTGGTACATCTAAAAATCTTTTATCTCTCTGTTGTATTTTTCTTCGTTTTCCCTTCATTTTTCCTCTCTTAACCAAAAAGACATCTCTTTTTTTAAACAAGCATTCAGTTAGTGATCCAATTACTGAATGTGGTGCAGTGTGCTTTTTCTATTAGACTATACAAAAGATAATAAAGTGTTATTCGCAGCAAATTACAGTATATGGATGCAAGTGCAGCCTCATAACTGTAGGTTTTGCAGCTGAAAGTACAGTATATGGAAAACCTATACTTTAACAGAATGTGAAATTAGTACTGGCAACTCTGTTGTTATGTGCACTTAATGACTAGAAACAAATATTATAGATGGGGAACCTTTGATTTTGATTGAGATCAGTTTAATTTATTTATTTTTAATTGTAAGCAGTCTCCTTTTTAACGTCACATTAGTATTATGGTGTGCATGTAGGCCTATAGCATGCATTGTATGTAATAAACAGGAGACTACATTACATAGCTGAAAAATGAATAAATAAAACTAAAATAATATTAGTGATTAGCATCTAATTTATCATTGGAAATTTATACACAAATCAAATGTTTTCAAGTTTTTACTAAAGACTGTCATTTTATGATAACTATTTTTGAACATTAGATATGCAATCTTCAGAGTTCTGTGGGGGTGAGTGGGTGGAGGTGTGCACATTGGAAAAGATGTGAAAACACAGCTTCACTTAACTTGTTTCTGTTCCAAGAAGCTACATTAACTGCACCAGGACAAACAGCAACAACTAATCATCCAGTTCCAAAGACAGCTTGCTATGACATTTTTTTCCTTTACCCTCAATATAAACTTTTATTTCACAACAGATAAGTGTTTAATAGTTTCAGTGAGAACATAATTGACAATAATAGTGAGGACAACTTTACTTTAAATGAACACCACATATATGACCATAAACAAATGAATGAGAATTAGGTGATTACCTTTACAAACAATGCAATCACTAACATTTTAAACAATGTAATTGAGAAAATTTACATTTTCTTCAGAAATATGCATAGTTGGTCCAAATGTTTGCTTAAAAACCACTTCAGAGTTACAGATATGTTTTGATCTTATTTGTTATACAATTGCAGTGAATGACATGAATAACGGCTTCCATGGAAAACAACAAACCAGAACATGTTTAGAACTTACAATAATGTATGGCTTATCACAAGTAATGGAATACCCAGAGAATAAGGACTGAGCTAAACGGACTGAAAACTCATAAGAATGAGTGATTTATTTACAGTGAATAAATATTTAATATTTACGACAAGGGACCTGTGAAACCTGGGGAAGGAGATAAAGGGTCAGGATGATGGAGACCAATAAATGTAAAATTGCAGGCAGTTTGTATCTTGCAGGTAGGTATGTGAGTTTGAGCGTAGAGAGGAGGCAAGGGGATCCAAGAGGGTTCGGTCCAGGGCTGGGAATGCAGAAGGTGACTAGAGGGAAGCAGGTGGTAGAAAGGTGGTGGAACAGCTGAAAGGTGAATCATGAAAAAGTCTCAAGGATTCACAGGAAGGTTCAGGACTGGTGGTTTCAGGAGGCTGATTCTAGGATGAATATCAGTAGAACCCAAGGTAAGTACTTTCTTTTATCAAGGCAAACACTAGAAAGCTGATAGCACAAATATCGGTTGGTATGCAATGCTTCAGCAAGGAAAGGAGCTCTTCCGCAGTCCTTTACACTCCTGGAGCTTAAGGAGATGAACCACAGCTGTTGCTCATTGGCACCATCTTAAACTCAGGAACCTGCTGATAAAACAGGAACCCATCATGGCTGAACTAAACTACAACATTTTAATTTTATTCTCTGAGAACAGACACACACCAAAGACGCAAATATGACCATTTTAGCTAATTTCTGTAGTAATAAACAAAATGAAATATTTTACATTTTTACAATTTTGTTTCTAATTTATTATCAATCAGTGGCTGAATATATTCGTATCAAATGCATCTTTCAATGTGGCTCACTTTACTTGCCAAGCTCTAATTCCCATCACACATTACTCATTCTCCTCCTAACATGTATAACAGATTTATCTAATAATGAATGTGGGATGCCTTTTAGAGATAATCTATTTATATTTGTGTCTCAAAAAGAGTGACATTTAGGAGAGAAATCAGAAAAAAAAAATCTGAAAAGTGCACTCAGCTGTTTAAAAACATCTACGTAGTGATTTGAATATTACATCAAGTTCACGCATGGCAAGAAACAATAGAAAAAAATCTGAATTTTGTACCTTATTAAATGTGCAGACTGACAATATAATTATTTTAATATAAGGTGTAAGCTTTCAGCACAAAGTTAGAGGCCAGTTTAGTTCCTTTGGCAATAATAAAGCAATCACAGGTGTCCTATACCATGCTCTCTTAAACCTGCACAATAGCTCTCAGAAAATATGAAAGGGGGGAAGTGAGGTAGTTGTGCATGATGCTTCTCAGGTGAACAGCTGGACTATGCAATATTTGGCGGGCTGAAAGTAAGAGACACAGCTGGCTTTTAAGAGGAAGAGCTCCCCTGGAGCCTCTGGGAGGTCACAGCTTGCTAGGCCGTGAAGCGTTGCACGGCAGGAGCCGTGTGTAAAGGCAGAAGGCCTGTGCCACTGTGTGCAGATGTTCCTCCCGCTCTGCTGGCTGCCTCAAAACACACACAATACACAACCCTTTGTGCGAGAATGATTTAACACGTACAACTGCCTGTATGCTACAGCATCGAGACACATGCAGAAACACACACTCATTCACCCTCTGTCTGAACAACCACGTCATTTTCTTAAACCCTCCATAGCAACAACTGGCACTATCACCTCATTGCTTCAGAATGGAAATGCTAAGAGAAAAAGTAAAATATGGTCTAAATGTCCACTGCAAGATCTGGAACATGCAAACGCATGGGAAGTTGCCCCTTTAATGCTTCATAACAGGAGCTCTGAGATTTATTACCCAGATGAAGAGCAACACTCAAGGCACCAACCTTCACATCCTTCAGCAGTATGACTTCTTGTGCATGTATCTCACACAAACATTTAAATTGAACAAACGCAATCAATAGACAAAAAAAAAAAAAAGTGAAAAATAAGTATTTAATTCCTGAGCTGCTTGCTTTTATTGACCTGAGTGCTCCTCGGGGATCTTTTTGCAGGGTATGAACAGTGCCTTCCATGGAAAGCATATCCAATGTCTGTGGTATCATTACAAAGTATCTCATTGAATTATGCCAGTCAGAGGCTTGAGAGATTCAAGTATATTTATTTCAGATGCGATGTGCAGCATGGGAGATGACACCACTGGGACAGGTATAGCCACGAGACACTGGCATCAGCAGTCTCCTGGCAGTGATAAATAGAGAAAAAGACAGAATGACTGGCAGGCGCCAGTAAAGGACAGCACCTTGCTTGGCAATCTCCTCAGTCTGTCCACCACGACAAGCCTTTACTAACCCAGAAGACAAATCCTCGTGTTGAGGCCCAGTGGACAAGCACATCTGGCAACTAAGGTGCACCAGGGTTCACACTGACAGCCTCAATCAGCCACTTGGTATTCACTGTGTTGGTTTAACATTCTGTCACTCTGATGCTCAAGGCAGAGGCAGAGAGGTAAAGAAGGGGTGGGAGGGGCGTTTAAAGAGGAAATCAAATATTAATCAGCTCAATCACATGCATATCACCATAACTGCAGCGTGACACTGAAGTTCAATCAATCAATAGCCCACATAAAATATATCACAGGGAGGACAACAGAAGAGGTTTGGAGGGAATAATTACAACATGACATATTGAAGACTCACAGGATTACTAATCAGTTTATCCATACAATTTATCTTAAAAAGTATATTTTTTAAACTATGAACACATCTATTACTTCTTAGTGGCGACTGTTTGCAGTGATAAAACCTTTACAGATGTGGCAGTAGTGGTTGTTTTTATGTATTGTTAGTTCCATTGCCCTGCCATTAATTATGCACTAGAATATGGCCAAAGGCTATATTGTTGTCTACAGTAAAAATTAAATATTGATAAAGCTCCAGCTTTCACCCCAGATTCATTGTGTTAACAAATATGTTTTGTTTGCAAAACAATTTGAATTTAATAATTCACCAAAAAAATGGGGGAGGCTATTATCATTCAGTTTGAGCCCTGAGCGAGCTCCAGATGTCAAGGATCATGTCTTCAAACTGACAATACATGCCAAGCCTGCGCCCTCTTTTATACATTATTAAAACCAAATTCAGGAGGTGAGGGTTCGACATGGACACAGGGACTGATACATAACATGCATAGAGGTGACCTGAGGCAGGCTGGCAGAAAAGAATCGTGACAGAACTACAAAGATGTATTTTTGGCCCTTTTCTGTGTGATCATTACATTAATTTATTTGCCTTTACTGAAGTGGCATTTATCTGCATGAAAGCAGAGTTTTCATATATTGCTCTAAGCAATCTGAGGCACATGAAGAATTGGATTTAAAGATGCATTAGGCTATTTTTTTCAAGATCTAAAACTTTTAGATTTCCAATGAGTGCAACATGAATACTGACTGTTTAAAGGGTAAAACCGGCAGGGCCGCAAATTCAAGCTACAGAGAGATCATGACATCCCAGAGGTCTTTAACATTAGCCACAACTTTATATTAGTCCTAAAGCTAACTCAGTTGGATTCTTACTTGGTACCATACATGATTTCCACAAAATTTAATATAATTTACCAGTACTTGCAAAACGGCAGGTGCAAATGTAGAATAAAAACTAAAACATCAAAACCCAATTGGCCACATTGTCAGCCTTCCGCAGAAAAGCTTGACCTGACATTGTGTTAGTGGAAGCACTGGGGGCTTCTGAGTAGACAGAAAGTGGTGGCTGATCGGCGTGACTGAGAAGAAAGAGTGAGACAGGGGGATGCTTGTTGTGGATTTACAGCAGTGGCACACTCACCTAGCGGCTGACCGTACTGCTTCACAGGTCAGCTGTTCTAACTGGACTCCATTAATACACCAGTCCACCTTGTGGCGCACTTTATGCTCCAATGCATCGTCCACCTTGGGGACAACTTCACTGGCACTTAAGTCTGAAAAAGAGTAAAAAAGTCAGGAGGCCTGGGGTCTAGGAACAAAAAACAAAATTCTGAAAATAGTTGCAGGGTAAAAGGAAAGTCTCACTGAAAGTCTGAAGAGTTGCTTTTTTCTGGCCACTTATACTGTTGTCTGGATCTTTGTGAGCTTGTACTGAATCTCTTGTTTTCTGTTAGAAAATTTAAAAAAAATGCTGATATTTTAGAAACATAGTGGACTCATGCTTACCTTATTACCAGGATCTACATTTTTGGTTCAGTGGCCTGAAGCATGCTATAAGGACAGGGATGGACATCATGGTATAAATGTGTTTTATGGTCAGGCAGCTGCTGGGGGCAGGCTGCTTTTTATGTTTTTTGGCAAAGTAGAACATGACCACCTGCTCAACGTTAAAAACCCCTCAATGCTATGCTGGGCTTTATGGGCACGCTCTCCATTGAAACAAAGAAATACAAGGACGTGTGCGTGGAGTGCAGCCTGCTACATATGGTGAGCACTTAAACAATTCATCGGTGCCGTAAGCATCGATGGGAGCAAATCCTCAGTACCAGAGCTCCATGGGACCTGAGGGATTCTGCTCGGTCTGTGAACCCACTGATGAATGGCTTCCTCAAGTCCGTGATTCCTTTAGGCATGAATGTATGTGTCACTCCTCTGACAACTCCGTTTGCCTGAGCTCTAGAAAGTCTGCTGATTATCCCGAGACAATGGAAGTACTGCATCCCAGTGGGGTTTTGCAGATGATCACCTCTAGGATTCACAGAAGTCTTTACAGAAGTGAATAGGGTCTTGAAGGGAGGTGAATGGCACTCAACCACCTGGTTCCCTAATAAACAAGTTCATGTATAAGGAAGAGTAAAACTGATTATTAGAGGTATTTTTCAGTGTCGTCCCTCCCTCTCTTCTGCTGTCTCACTTTTACTGCGAGCAGCAGAACAAAATTACTCCCCGCCAGTGAATAATAAGAAAGTTTATGAAACGTGACAAATGCAATGGCGCTTTACATGAAACACCAATGAGGGAGGTGCCACAGTGTAGCAAATGCTACACCCTAATATCAACAGTCACCTTGTGCTGCTCCCTGTGCTCCCCACAAGGACACACCATGGCCAGAGTAAAAACTGTGCGTTGTGGTGACTCTGGCAATTATAGTGTTGTGTGTCAGTTCTAGCAGGTAAGCGGTACCATGGTGGGGGTTTTGGTGGGTTTCATTGTAACTTGGGGACCAATATGCTGGAAGTATTTAGCCACAGAAGGAGGTCAAAGGCTGTTTGTACATGATTTAGTTAGAGATGTCATTCAGTTTATGGCTGAGTCAACAGTGACAGTCACATTTTGAGAAACTGACTTAAGGATCCTGAGGAGAGTGGGGTAAAAAAGTGTGTGTGTTGCGTGAGTGTGGTCTTTCATGATGCAGGTGGCTCTCTTCCTGCATCTGGAGGTGTAGATGTCTGTGATGGGGAGGCTGACTCCAACATCTTCTGTGCAGCCTTCACCACTCTCTGCAGAGCTTTTCTTTCTGCAGCTGTGCAGC
>JARVGV010001030.1:11734011-11750725 GCA_031762435.1 Hypsolebias longignatus | reverse complement strand
ACAACAACAGCGTACTTAAAATGCCGTTTTGCTGTATTTCCAAGCAGTTAGCTAACACAATACCCTCAAAAAAATAATTTAAAAAAAACATAAAATGCTGCATGAAAAAGTCAATGTGAGGTGTGATGACGTCACTGGGGAGGCGGCCGTAAGTCCGAAATGCCATAAGCCGGGAGTGACGTAACCCGAGGACTACCTGGTGCTTGAAAACGGCACAATGTGTATGGATGATTTTTTTTTTTTTTTTCAAATAGAATTTTACTATGCTAAAATCTAAGTCAGCACAGACTGACACACACAACAGATGTGTACTCAGGTAAAAAAAAAAAGAAAAAAAAAAGCTTTAATTGGATTGGAAACAATAAGCTGTCATTTTTTTATTTTATTTTGCTTGATAATCGTATGACAGTTAAAAGGGGAAAGGTGGAAGCCTGAGGGACCATAACTAGACCAGAGCTTCATCTCAAGGCGAAGCAAACATTACCTATTCCTATATCTGACCACTGCCTGGAGGCTCTCGCTCTGCATTTTTTGCCCATTGTCCTATCTGGGGCAGTTATATTTGATGAAAGTTGACAGTAATAAAAGAGTGAAGAAAAAAAAGTTGTATTCTGACTCGATATAATAGATGTTGCCATTCTAAGCCAATAATAGTGTCTATAATAAAATCAGTGAAGCAGAAAAGAGGCACTCTTTCATTTCCTTATGTGGGGCTGTGAGTTTTGTACATCCCATTATTCATCAGGTCCGGGCTGCTGATAACTGTCCCATTTGCATTTGAATTAAAAAATGCCATACAACCCCCATCTTCAAAAAAAAACCTTCAACCTCATGCAAATGAACTGACCTAAAAAAAAGTTAGTACTCTTTTTAGTCACTTGTGAGCAACTATGCCCTGCTCTTTAGGTTATGCTAATAAGACACCTGAGAAGTGCGGAACCTGTTATTTTGGTGATTAAAAAAGACACTTTCAAATCCTGTTTCTCACATCTGAAAGTGATATCTGAAAGTGATCCAGGTCTCTCTTGTAAATGAGTCCTCGAGGCTCAATGGGATTAACCTGCCTAAATAAAGGTTGCATGAATATAATTGCTGTGAAAATTTGTTGTGAGATTGTTTTTATATTTCTTTACCCCCTAACCTGGGGTAGTTTTGGCAGGATGTTTGTGTTGTCCCTTTTTTACCCTGACTGACTTGACTTACTTTCACACACAAAAGACAAGCACGCATCAGAGAAACAATCTGTAAATTCTTGGCCTTGCTTTTCAGAGAATGACTTGCTCACTTCAGTGCACTCATGTAGTTCAAAGGTAAAATATTTCCTAATTCAAAATCTCTGCTGCGAGTCTGGAGCATATTGTGTGATATTTGTGATCAACCATAGCTCCAGAAAAGATTGCCCTGGCTGGAAATAATAAAAAAGATGCTATCCATAAAGCAGCAATCTTTTGAGGGATGAACTCCTCAGAGGAAAGTCTAGCTGTGCCAGACAGACTGCTCAAAATCTCAGTAGATGGATAGATTAATGAGCTA
Source organism: Hypsolebias longignatus (assembly GCA_031762435.1). NCBI lineage: Eukaryota > Metazoa > Chordata > Actinopteri > Cyprinodontiformes > Rivulidae > Hypsolebias > Hypsolebias longignatus. Next base: position 11,749,192 of record JARVGV010001030.1, on the reverse strand, counting down.
TGTCTTCACATACAGTACAGAAAACCCAAGATAAATCCAGATGCAATCCTCAGCAGCACTGTAAGGCAGCATATGGTGAATCACATGTAGTCTCCTGTAAACACACATGCTTGACAATAAATGGAAATACTCTGAAGCATATGTGTCAAAGTCAAGGCCCAGGGGCCAAATGTGGCCCTCGTTGACATCTTATCTAGCCCTCAAGATGCTATTTTAAATGTAAAATACTTTAATCACTTTAATCCAACAATTTTCAGTCAGGTCATCTGGACAGTTTTTTTTTTTTTTTTAATGTGCTGAAGTTTCAACTTCCATCCAGAAGGCTTCATCAATCAAGGAAACACACAACACAAAACGGATTCTTCCCCCAACAGCTTACTTCAAAGTGGAACAAACCAGTTCTCCTGGTAAGATGGTCTCTTTGGCACGCCCCCTCCTCCGGTGCCGGTCCTCTTCCTCATCGACAATAATGTCAAACTGGTTCAAAACCAACAAAGTCCATGCTCAATAATCCAGGTATACAATCCAACATTTTTCAGTCAGGTCATTTGGACAGTTTCTATTTGTGTGTGTGCTGAAACGTTTCACCTTCCATCCAGAAGGCTTCATCAGTCAATGAAACACACAACAAAACTGATTATTCCCCCAACAGCTTTCTCCAATGTGGAATAAACCAGTCCTGTTTTGAGCATGGACTTTGTTGGTTTTGAACCAGTTTGACATGACTGTCAACGAGGAAAAGGGCCGACGCCGGAGGAGGGGGCGTGCCAAAGAGACCATCTTAGCACCAACAGAACTGGTGTCCAGATATCTGACTGAAAATTGTTACTTTTTTCAGTAATCTTTGATTATGATGTCAAAAGTGCAACAGAGAACATCAAATTAAATCAATTACATGCTTGTTGAGGAACCTGCAACCAAGAAAAGATGTTGGGTGTCTAACTTGAGTTAATGTAGAGTCTGAAACCGGCCCTTAGTTTGAAAAAAAAATATTGAATTTTGGCCCCCTTTTGTAAGTGGGTTTGACACCCCTGCTTTTCTTGCATTGACAAATTCAAAAACAAGCACCTCCAGACTAAAGGAAATAAAATAAAATAAAAATAAAAAAAACAGTTTCACACATGAAAGTGGTCCAAACACACCTTTAAATGCCAGAGGGCAAATGGATAAAAAAGGGATGTGGGGGTCCTTTGTGCACCCTGAGTTCAGGTCTTGGCCATTAAATAAGCAGGCGCTGCAGATGCGAGCTGCATTGACAATGATGTATGAGAGAAACACAATTCAGCGCCGTTATGAATCGGTTGGCTCTGCTGTGGACAATACTCACTTACAAGCGCATGCACAGTTGCACACAAAAAGGCACTTCTAACCAAGTGCTCCCACACACACACATACATGTGCACACACACACAATCAGAAAGCCAATATCTTCCCCTTTTCCAGACAAATTCAATTTTTATCCAAGACATATGTAAGCTGATTAAAATGGCCAACAAAGACTAGAGAAATATGTCACATCCTTCAGGACGGGACACAAAATTGAGTGCTGCTTTAGCAATGGCTTGCTTTCCCCTTTCTGTCCTCTATATCTTTCTCTCATGACCTTTCTGCGTCACTTTGGCATCATGCATCCATTTCAGTCTTTTCTTTATCTTTTTCCTTCTCTTTTTTTTTTTTTCCTTGTGTGACTTTCCTTCCTTGTGTCCTTGGAAAGGCAAACACATTATTCATGATAGGCTATGAAAAGCCTTTTATGAGTTCATTCATGCTTTTTTTTCTCTTCACTATACATACTTAATGATTGAAACTGTGCATTAGTAATGTCCTCATGAATAACAGCTGGTGGAAAGCTATTGGCTTTCACATATCTTTGTGTTGCTTGAATCTTTTTTTATGAGAGGAAGGACGCAATAATTTGAGACGCAATTATATTGGATGCAAAGTTGGTATACTTTCATACATTTCTCAAATTAAATTAATTCCTCTACATATTTTAGCAACATGCCAAATATTTCATTTTGAAGAAATGTAAGATTATTAATTAGTAGTGGAAAATTAAACCATTTAACCATTCAAGGTTCTTTATTTGTCGTACACGCCACATGTGGTACATGTGGTGGAATGAAATTGTGTACACAGGGTCCCAGTTACATCCAACAAAAGTATAACATGTAAAAAGAAAAACATTAATAATAAAATACGAACTAAGAAAAACGTTAACTAAAAATACACTAAGCACTAGTAGTATAAAAAAATACGCAGAATAGCAGCACGATACATGTACATTAGACATCATATACTATCTGAAAACTATAAGAACGTTTTGTAAAACTACTAAAGTTGAAATAAAATGTTTTCCACTTGGCACTTATGGGTTGAGTGGAAGATTGCCAATCAAAAGTGTCTCACAAATACACAATTCCATGCGCAAGGGGCTCACCGTCGCATGGTTAGCCAATGCACTAATGTCATATCCTCTAACGTGTGAAGAACACATTTGAATTATGTACGGAAAGAGGTTAAATATGAATGAAAGGAGGGTAGACATAATGCCTTAGACATTTCACTGAAAACACACGGATGGATAAAGTGAGAATAGACCCAGTGTACGGTCCTAACTAGGATCAGGTCAGAGAGAGAATTCTTATTTATCTGCAATAGTTTTTCTCTGTTGCGTGTGGATGTTTTCAGTGTTTTCTCTTTTACAGAACATGCTTTGTAGTTTGTGTAGTTTAAATGAGCTTAACTCAAGTTGACAGGTAAAACTGTTCTCCTATCGACAATAAAGCTGCACAATTATTATATGAAAAGCAATTATACCCAGCACTCATCCTTATAAGATTATGTGCAAAGTGATTGTCAAGACAGATGAAAGAAATCTCTGAAAATAGAAAAAGGTATTGATGTTGACTCCTGTCAAAATATTTTTTTGAAAAAAAAAAAAAAAAAAAAAAAAAAAAAAAAAGCTTTTTTTTTTTTTTTAGCATGTGCTCATCACACAAATATTTGACAGATTATATTTTTCTTTTATACATTTGGAGAAGAAGCATTATCTATTTAAGGTGAGCAATTTGCAGTTTATTTTTTTAGACTTGCAATTTATTCATATGAGAGTTGCACCTGCAGCTCTGAAATATTGCAAGGGGCTATCAACCATGAACAAAAGTGGTGCCCTTTTCTAAACGGGGTCAGAGATTTGTTTCGATAGCAAGGCATGGGGGTATGCAGATTGGCTTGGTGGCATGACATAAAGAAAGGCAAAAGGATCAGGGTGGAACTAACAAGAGGCGTGCCATCGCCTAGCTAAGAAAAAAGACACAACTGCGGGTGAAGAATGATGCTCTAGACGCCAGTGAAGCTTTGTTTTGGGGCCTTGTGACCCCTGGAGTTTTCATAAAGGTGAAGAGGGATTAGTCAAATGGTTCCTCTGCATTTGTGTCACAATCTGAGTGTTGTCATTATTGTTTTTTTCTCTCCCTGAAAACAACAGATTCCCTTCAATTGTTTGACGTCTATTTACCCCTCCCCCTCCACACACACACACACACACACACTGAAAGTTTCGTCTTAAAATTAATAGACATGTTTGACAGTAGAATCCAATTAAAAAATAACAAAACAGCATTTTAGAGATGTAAACATTGCTGTTACTATCTCAAGCTAAATCTGTTTCCAGTTACATCTGTAACCGTCTGTCACCTCTGCTGTCTTACACATCAGACAATAACTCTAGATGCTTAAAAGACTGGTGGTACCTATATATCTATATATAGAAAGATTACTACAGCTGAGTAGATGTGAGATAATAATCGAAGCACACATTGGCTCATTCGGAGGGTGTCCTCAAATCAAGAATGGCCGTCATGTATAAATAATGACAAGGGATAATAAGAACAAAGAAGTGACAATTTTCTGTTTAATTTAAGGTTTAGAAAGATAAAATACCTAGAGCCAGTAAATAAAAAAATAAGTTTGCTGTTTCATCATAAAGGTCAAAGGAAGAAAGGCAGTGATACCAAAGGCCATGTATGCATGTTCCTGTGTTGAAACCTTCAGCACTTAAGGCCTGGGGACATCAACCCAGCTCAACAAAAACATTCAAAGCTTTGCTTCCAAAGAGCCAAACTTTTGTTCCTTCACAAAAGGTCTGACCAGAGGTTCTCCCATAGAAGGCAACCCCATACAAAATCAGATTATTTCCAGTGAAATCATCCTTTTTCCACCTGCCAGTTAACTATGTCACTGCCATTGTGTTCTTCGTGATAAAGCTCTCCAGTGTGGCATAATGGAGGCTAGATGTGCATTATTGCTTTTACTGCCATTGCTTTTATGAAGAGAGGGACACACCACACCCCCTCAATCCTTCCTTTTTCTAGTTTTTTTTTTTTTTTTTTTTTTTTTTTTTTAATAGGAAACTGGGCCACATGCCCAGAGGAACCAAAATAACTTTAATTAATTCGCACCTTTTCTCTCTGGCTGCCATCTCTAAGGCCTCTTTTTATGCCCAGAAGTGATTTGCTCAAGCTGGACCATCAAAGCAATTATGGCAGTGGCCTGTTTTCCTATTATGAAGAGAGATGACTGACAACAGGGAGACTGTGTGGGGATGGAGGGCACTTTGCTTTATTTGATCTGAAAACAGTATTTTTTTTCCTTCCACCCACTTGAGCAACAAAACACAAGCAAACCCGTCAGATTAGCTCTTTGAATTTTTTGTGACCAAAACCATCCTATTCAGTTTTCTATGTAACATTTTTCAATTACCTCTCTCACCTTTCAGGGCACAATAGTTCTGGGCCACAGTTAGGTGATGTGGGAGAAAATGCATGCAATGTAACAAAATACTGAGAGGCATGGCGGGCAGTGATGTGTAGCAATTAATGTAATGGACATGAGAAAGCAAAATCTTTTGGCCTAATGAGAATGTCTTATATTACAGTGCAAATGCACAGGGTCGCCAAGACTCCTATCATTACTGGGCTACAGGAAGATGGCTCACTACAAAAACGGATACTCCATAAATGAATAATGTGGGTCGAGAGAGCAGTGTACGGCGCCACTGAGCCGATCTTCCATCCAAGAGTAATAATTATGCCTGGAGTAACGTGGACTTATTGGGATAAATGGGTACAGGATGCAAGGAAAAATTAGGTATTTTAAGAAAACAAGGCTTTAATGTTGAACAGTGGGATGGCGAGGAATGGCGGAAAGTGAAGTTTGTAATAGATAAACTGGGGAAACAGCGTATAAAGAAAAAAAAAAGCCAACAATCTAAAGAGATTACTGACTGAGATGTGGACCAGTGCAAAGAAACGGGGGGTGGGGGGGTGGGATGAGGATGCAATGTGAACAAGCAGTGATATGACACACTGACTAATCAAGCTGCTGTTCTCTTTCTAAAGCTGTCAACTTGGCCATCAAATCATCAAGACCTTGTTCTTCTCCATTTCTTATTGACTAATTCCTCTGTTCAATAATTCAAGGTTTTTAAGCATGAGACATCTATTCAACAACCAGCAGGGCCAGTGAAATAATGACAGGGTTGCATCTTCAGTTAAACTGAGTGTCATAAATGTTTTACAATAGGATAAAGAAAAATCAATTTCTTGGACTTTTCTATCACCATAAAAATATTAATACAGGGATGAGATGTTAAAGAACTTTCGAGTATTCTTACAAATACATGCATGTCCTTATTCAGCAACTGTGCAGATAGGCTGTTATCTGTGAGTTACTTTGGCAAGGATTAAGTGATTTTAGTTTACAGATTGGCATTACTTTTTTAAAAAAATATAAAACACCAAACTGTGTGGATTGCTCTGTGAAAACAACGTCAGGTCAACTTATGGCGAAAGCTAGATTTCAGTACACATTCAAGGTTACACAATTAAACAATAACCTATATGCAGCCACATACAGTAGGCATGCTTGCATACACACAGAAAGAACTAATATATCGGAACACATCCAGACACACACTCCTCTCACTTGTTGAAAAGCTCAAGTAGTATTGCAGCTTCTATCTGCCGTAATCTGCCCTCAGGCTACAGTGACCTGAGCCACAGAAAGAAACTTGTCTAGAGAGGGAAGGAAAATAATATTAGTTGAGGTAATGCAGTGTGCAGCCTCATCCTTTACTTAGCTGCCGATGCCTTCAGGGCGGAGATGTTACAAACTCACAAACCTCATCTGGCTTTAAACTAAAGCATGTCTCCTATACTCTTCACTCACTGACACATCCTCACATCATAGACTTCACGTGACAATAGGACGAGTTCACACAAAGTGAAACTGTATTTATCAAGGCAAAACTTTTCATGAACACGCAAAGGTCAAACATACAGTCATGGTAAAGAAGGACATATATGCCCTTTTAAGTCTAAAATATGTAGAGCGATAAAAATAAATCTTAAATTAAGCTAAATATATTTTAAGATGAATCAAAATACTGTAAATAATGTCAAATCATTAGATAAGATAAAGTAAGCCAAAATGCAGTACTACATTAAAGTTCATGCTCAATAATCCAGATAACAAATCCAACAAAGTTAAGTCCGGTCCTCTGGACAGTTTTGTTTGTTGAACTGTTTTGTCCTTCATCCAAAGGACTTCATCAATCCGAGGAGCTACAACAATCTCAGTCCCACAAGCAGCACACTTACGTAGTGGGCCAACCAGTTTGATGGTTTCTGAAGTCTGCCCTCTCCCCTGTTATCTTCTCTGAGGCAGCCATGGCCAAAGTGGTTCAAAACATCAAAGTTCATGCTCAATAATCCAGGTAACAAATCCAACAAAGTTCAGTCAGGTCCTCTGGACGGTTTATTTGTTTGTTGAACTGTGTTTTCCTTCATCAAAAGGACTTCATCAGTCCAAGGAGCAACAACAAACTCAGGCCCACAATATGCAATACACTAACTATACGACTAACGCTTCCAAAATAATTTGAGTAGCAACTAGATTCTGTTAGTCAAATATCCTTGATAAATCAATTAATAAGTGTGAACACCTTTAGAAACAGCAGGTTTTTTTCAGTTGGTCAATCTGTTGCATTTACTGTAGGTCTGTAAAGACATATTTTCAAGGAGTAAATGCAAATGTACTAAAATAGTGATTGGTTGCCAGTGAATCAGGGAAATACTTCCTTATGATCTGAATCCATCATTTTACGAGAAAGTTTTAAATGTGAAATACATTTAAAACAAAAGCCAATTTAACTAGCTGGAGACATCCCAAAACGTTCTCTCTGAAGTCAGACAAATCTACATTTCTATCTAGAATTCTACAAAGCTGCACGTTTTCTTCAGGCGTTAAGTAACACAACGGATTGAAAATCACAAAAGTCCAAATTTGAGAACGTCAAAATGACAATGACAAAATGAGCAACTTGTTCGAAAGGTTTCTACTTGTTTGAGCAGAAAGCCACTTTTGATTCATGCAAATTAATCTTTGTGTGCCCCCCAACCCAAGACATTAAATCAATGTTGTAGTTTTTAAACATATTGCTTATGCATTTTAAATTAGTTAGTTAGTATTCTAGGTACATAAAGTGTCATGTGTTGCTGATTTTAAAAGGTTGTATTAATTTTAAGCACAAATACCGACTAACATACTTGTCTGCCTCTTTTACATTTGTACTTTTACCAGAAACTAAACTACTACTGCTCACAAACTAAATCTCTTTTACTCAGTCCTAATCCAGTGGAAGTAGACTGCAGCAAACTGTCTATTTTTAACGTTGACATATTAGTCATCCCTTGGGGGAGTAGCATTGTAATTTATGGAATTCATGAATACCAAGCTGTTGTGCTTTCTTCATGTTTACCCCCACCCTTCCCTTCTTCCCTCCCATGTGCTTCTGAGCACAGTATAGTATTTGGATAAATAGAATAGAAACAGCCTTTATTGTCCCATGGATGGGAAATTCAAGTGTAACAGCAGCAACAGCAACAACAGATTAAAAAGATTCACACAAAAGTACCTAAAATGTTAAAAACAATATGTAAACAAGTAAGATAAATAATATCAATAATAATGTTCAATATGTATTGGAATACTGAGAATGGCAGATTACTTACAATAATTAATAATCAATGATAATTAATATTAAATTAATATAAACTCACAAAGGTATCTGAAAAGGATCTCAATTGCTGATGATTAATAGGACATTTTAATAGATGCACACAGTAAAAAGTCTTACTATTATCCATCCATCCATCCATCCATCCATCCATCCATCCATCCATCCATCCATCCATCCATCCATCCATCCATCCATCCATCATCTTCACCAGCTTCTTTCTTTTTGGGTCACAGGGGTCACAGGTGTCCATGTCCAGCCATCCCTATGTGAGAGGTGGGGGACACCCTGGACAGGTCTCCAGTCCATCACAGGGACACAGAGAGACAAACAACCATTCACTCTCTCACACACCTAGGGACAATTTAGAGTTCCCATTCAGCCTAACATGTGTGTTTTTGGTCTGAGGGAGGAAACCGAAGTACCCGGAGAAAACCCACGCATGCACGGAGAGAACATGCATATTCCACCCAGAAAGATCCCCGGCTAGGACGTGAGCCGGCAACCTTCTTGCTGAGAGGCAACAATCATAATATATTTTTATTTCAAGTCTCATGTTCTTTCTATCTAAACCCCACCCACCCACAAAAAAAAAAAAAAAAAAAAATCCCTGAAGTGAGTTTGTCTCTTTTATTTCTGCTACCAGTAAATTATCCCATTTTACATATTTTTCTAGGTGATTCTGTCTTTATTCTTGCAAAAATAATTCTGTTTGAGTAAAGATAAACATTTCTTAGGTTTTAATATAAAAAGGATGCTACTCTAAAACTAAAATCTGACCAAATCTGCAATAAATTTAGGCATGCCACTATTTGTGCATTTACAGAGTTAGACATAGTTCCTCTGGCAAACCTCTGGTAAGAGACAATTACTTTAAAAAAATGTTTAACACTTATAGTTAAATACCATAGCTATTCCCTTTGTAGTTTATACCAACAAATATGTTGCTCAGTAAATAAACAACAATTATACTCAGTACACACTCATTACACTCTAATTGCATCATCAAAACACAACTGAGGGGGCATTTTCTACAAGTAGACAGCTATAACAAAATGGAGGAGCAAGATCTAAAAAAATGACTTACACAAAAACAGTAGGTATTGTGAGGAGTGAGCAAAAATAATATTTACAGTCTAGTTAAAGCCCACATTTACCTAACAGGGACAACAGCAACATAACAAGTGAGAGAGTGACTAAAGCCCTGAAAAAGGTAAAGGAGTAAAATACACTCAGATTTGTCCATCCCACACTAACCAATTAGAAAACCAAAAAGCAAAAGATAGAAAGGGGAAACAATAGAGAAAAAGCTCAACCATTGGCAACTAAATAGGCACAGCACAGTTCCATTATCTGAAATGGAATGCCATTTCAACTCCTGGAATCTAAATAAAACGGTGAACTTTGTCCTTCACTGTGTCTTTTGCTCATTCCCTTGTAAATGGCTTTCATCCTTCTCTTTCTTTACTGCCCTATATGCACAAATGGATATTTGCCATCCCACAGCATCCTTTAGACCCATCAATAAATAAAGTTGACACAAATAAACAGATAAATAAATAAATATGAAGAGCTCAGCAAATGGGCATCAGTCAGCATTAGTGATGGAACCACGTCAAGCGGAATCGTGCCTGACAGTCTGAGTGCAGGACGTATTCTTGCTGATTGCACACTCGGTATATGCATCTGTTCATGTTCATGGAAGTGTTTCTATGTAAAAGAGTGCAGGGACATCTCTGTGGTTTTTGGCTTTGTGCTTCATTTAACCCTCACCGTTTAAATCTTTACTACTGTCACTAGTCGTACATTTTCCCATCATTGCACAAATTACCCACTTCAATTTACTGATGACTTTCTATTTTACCTTTTCTTCCTTACGTCCACTGTCTTTTCTTTGTGCGGCTACGTACTTCCCCCCTTTTGTGATTTAAAAACAACTTTCATGCAGGATTTTTTGAGCTATTAGGTGACAATTTAAAGTGTAACTTGCAAATATGTTTTTTGTTATGTCAAGGTTGAGTAAAATTATTGGGTTACTGTATAAATTAATAAGAAATGAAACACTGTGAAAGAGAAAATACTCACTTCCCACCGATGGTGTGAGAAAACAATTGCTGATTAATAAAATACAGATGCACTCTATTCTTGGTTATAATAATAAAGGATTGAAAATTCTGCTGCAGTAAACAAGTTCAAAACAGTTTACTTTGATTTTGTAAAAAGTTTTAAGGCAGAATGAAAAGAACAAAAAAAAAAAAAGTTAATTATAATAACTTTATAACAAAGGAAAATGAAAACAATGAAGTGTTAATTTTAGTGTTACTTGTGCTACAGCATTCTTAACTAATTGTATACATTATTTATTTTGATCTAAAAATATGGCACTGGATAAGGTTCAGAAAATCTTAGAAAATTATTCAAATTGGTAAAGCTTTGAAATGACAACTTTTTTACACTTCTGTATTTGAGAAGATTAGATTGACTTGAAAAAAACTATGAGAAACATTTTAAATTTATCTAACAAGATTCAGCCAGGTCCTCTTGACAGATTCTTCTTAAATGCATTATTTAATTGTTACTTAATTTATTTTGTAACACTACTGTAAGTAACACTAAAGTAACTAAAGGGGGAAAAATAGCACAGAAATTTTTTATCTTAAAAATATTGAGTCAGATGTAATACCATTTCCTTAATTTACTCCCTTTATTAATTTCAATGAATTGAATAAAACATGAAAAAAAATATTTAAGGAATTTATCATATCTGCAACTGCAAGGTAAATATCATTTTCATGCATTACAAAAATCACATAATGTCTGTCAAATGGGGAAATTAAAAAAAAAAAATTTAATCTGACATGGTGTACACATTATTATTTCATTTTAACAGCAGCCTGGACATTTTACCTTTTTTTTTTTTTTTTTTCAATGTGGGAAAAAAAGTGTGTCAAGAAAGAGAAAAGAATTTGATTCTAGTAGCGTGTATTATTGTCAGAGGAATATATAACTGTGCATAATGGCATTCTATTCCACTGCACATTATTTGTTCTCTAACTGATCATCAGTTGGCCCCGCTGTATGCCTAATGAGCGATAAATAAGGTTTAATTCAACCGACACAAGTTGCCCATCCTTCAGCACTAAGTATCATGGGCTTGGGCGAGATTCCCTTGGAATTATATGAGAGTAATTTTTCAGAAGGTGGGATGGTCCGATTGCTTCGCCTATATTTGGCTTTCACAGGCATTCCATTGTCTTTAAGCTCTGCAAGTTTATAGCTCTATTAGGAATACATCAAACAATGAGTGACATCAATCTTATTGTGTGAATGTGCCCTGGGTAAAAATAAGATAAAATGTTCCATTATGGGGCCTCCAAAGCTCATTTGCCCTCCAAAATTGATCTAGTATTGACAATTTACACTTGGGGTGACCTTTCTTAACTGCCCACATACTTGAAAGCCAATATTGTTTGGAGAGTGAGCAAGAAAACACACAACTCACAGTAAATGCTGAAGGAAGTTGGAGAAAAGGCTAAGTTAGTAGAAGATTTTGCTTGGGGGATGTTCATTGACAGTCCACTAGGAGGTAACCCTATGCAATTTCAGTCCATCAGTGATGCCCAGAACCAATAAAGTACCAATACTTGGACTTACTTACTGAGTACCTTGCACTCAAATAGAAGCAGCAAAGTATTTTGGGCAGTACAGTACTTAACGGCAAAGGTAGGAGTGAAAGACCATTAGAATCAGCAAAAAGGTTTAAGGTTCAAGGTTACTTTATTGTCATTCGCATCACATGTGGTACATGAAGTGGAACAAAATTGTGTACTCAAGATCCCAGTTACAATCAAAAAATAGCAATAATATAAACTGTATAAAAAAGAAGTCTTGCAGTTTATTTTTTTGTGCTGAGACGTTTCGTCCGTCATCCAACGGTCTTCTTCATTCTGAGGAGCCACCAAACAGAACTGATTCTCCACCACCAGCATACTCCATAGAAATGTACAATATGTGTACAAATACATCTATGAAGTACGCTGTTGGTAGAGAATCAGTTCTGTTTGGTGGCTCCTCAGATTGAAGAAGTCCGTTGGATGATGGACAGAATGTCTCAGCACAAAAAAAAGAAACCGTCCAGATGACCTGATTGAACATTGTTGGATTTTATATCTGGATTATTGAGCATGGACTTTGGTCTTTTGATTTAGCTATGTCAAAAATGTCTCCATGTCTCACTTAATTTACTTCATCTGCTCTCTCACCAGAGTCAAGCTATGTTTCATGATATGCACTGGATATTGGAAAAGCAAATAATATGTCATCGGTATATACTTCCATGATATTAAAAAAAAAAAGTTAAATCTAGTCCTCTGGACATTCAAAAAACAAAAAAAAAAAACAAAGCAAAACAAACAAACAAAAAAAGTAGAAACAGTTCGTCTTTCATCTGAAAGACTTCTTCAGTCTGAGGTGCTGTATTCAGCTCAGTCTTATAAATAGCACATTCTCGTAGTGGATCAACCAGTTTGCTGCTGACAGCCAAAACCAGCTGTTCACATGATCAAGGAGGATCATCAGCCTAACGATGGATCAATAGCACCCTGATGGCTGTTTGCTATTCACAGGGGGCTGAGTGATACTAGCAATAAGCATTGTAAGAGGGGGACAGTTGAACACGGAGGCTTCCACCCCTGTTTAATGAGGACCATAATTAACTTTTTTAGATTTTTCTAACTGGATTATTGAGCATGCATCATGACTTCCATGATAGGTTTTGTGTTGAGATTATAAATATAAACAGTTTAAAAGAAATGCCCTTTGGGTAGAAAGAAGGAACAAAGGGACTAGCTACATCATAATCAAATTTTAAACGTAGTTGGTATCCATGCCTCAATTCCCTTCAATCTGCTTTCCCTTTTTGGTTGTTGATAAATACTTACCTATAAAAAACAGGTGATAGGTTTCAAGCAGCATATCTCTACATAACTGTTCTCATCTTCTCTATTGATATCTCACATCTACTAAGCCATCCAAGGCGTAGCATGAAACCCTCAGGTCTTTTTTTGCTTCAAATCAGGTTAGCTCCACTTTCTGAATGAGAGCACCTCAAGTGCAGCCCCAATGAATAACATCTATCAACACCCTGTAGGAGAGGCCAGAAGCTGAGAAGCCATAGCCCTCGACTCAGAGGCACCCTTGCAGCAGCAGAACCTATCTGACAAGTGACACAAACTTGAATGTGTATTTAAAAAAAAAAAGTGTTGTAAAATAACTGCTGGGGAGGTTGAGAGACAACACAAGAAGATAAAACCATGGGACCAACATATGTGAGAGCAAATTAATTGCTATGGGAATTACGATCACTATCACTTCCTGTTATTTTAGAGACAAACGCTTCATGATCAGGAAGAGGATGACAAAAAAAGTGCCAAACTGAACAAAGAATGGTTAATCAGATCACAGTGATGTGGACAGCAAAGAGACTTAATGAGAATTTGTTCAATGTGTGTTATGTCACAAAGGGTTGGGCTGCGCAAGAGAGCACTTTGTTGTAATCTGCAATAGCATATTCTTAAAGAACATTTCAGTTTGATTTGAATTGCTGTAAATAATATCAATTAATAACAAAAATAAAGACATTTCAATTTGTAAAACAAGGGGAAAAAAATCAGATTTAAGCTCAAGTTTTACTCATGTTTGATCTGACTATTTGACTCAAATGTTGTTTTTTTTAATTATTGAAGCAAAAATTGGATGAACTTAGCAATTTGTTTAATGTCAAATATGATCTTTCAATGTATGTAACAATTATTACCATACCTATTATTATTTAACAGCCCTCTGAATCTCTGTCATAAACATGCAAATCACCAATTGGTTTGTCTGGTGACGCTTCTAAAAAGCTAACTTCTTTCTGATTAGACATTTTTCAGAAGCGTGCTGAGGAGGCAGTAGTCAAACAGTTTCCATTTTTCGACTGAGTATGACAACTTCTTAGAGGAGGCTCTTGACGTGATGGAACACAACTAGAAGTGGGGGGTACTTTCATATAAGAAATACCAAAAGTAACGTAGCTGGTAAGATGTTATACTGCCTGCAGCAGTTGACCATATGAAGGGCATTGTGACAAGCTGACTGACATCAGATCATAGAGAAAGAAAAAGTTGAGAAATAAAATTGAAAACTTAGATTAGTTTTAGATATTTTGTTATATATAACAACAACATAAAATGTATTTCCCTCTTTATTAACATTAAGTTATGCCATTGTAAAGTACAAAACAAAATACAAGTAAAACAACATTTGTCTTAGTTTCACTTTAGTGTACTAAATCAGAGGAGGGAACGTTTGACAGACTGACCTGTGAAAGTGAAACTGGTGTCTGCAGAGAAGAGAGACCCTGGTTTGGGATTGTAATGACAATGAAAAGGCAGTAAATAAATACGATTGGCTTGGTTCTTTTTGAAAACTGATTGATGTGTCTTTTGAGACCCCCCCCCCCCCAGTATGAAAGACCTACTGAGTTTGTGGCTTTCATCTCTGAGCGAAAATCGATGAGCCAAGGATGTATGAGAAGCTCCTGCTCTCAACCTACCAATCTCCTGCCAGAATGCCAGGTAACTGTCTCACAAACAAGGGAAATAAGATTTAAGGAGTAGGCTAACCCATCTTACTTCTTAAAAAGATTTTCACAAAATCTAATTCACCCTATTTACTAGAAGAAATTTCACATGCAGAACCGCTGTCTCACAATACATACTGTATGTAGAAGCTTGCTTCAGTGACAAAACACACTTTAGACTTATCAGTCTCCAGTAGAATTAACTTTTAATAATTAATGATTTTGTAAGAAAAAAGTAGAAAAGTAACAATATTCAGTTGTACTGAACTGCCCTTAACCTCCTACAACCTGGCATCCATGTGGACAACCTGGCATCCACATATGCAAGAGTTCAGGAAGAATTTAGGGTTTGTGGCTTTTTTCCACTGAAATATTGATGTCATGCTAACACTTCTGTGGCATGTTAAAGGACCACTGACATGAAATTTGAACTTTGCATAAAATGGCACAACATATATATCTTGTCTGATTGAACTATG
>JARVGV010001030.1:11691548-11707750 GCA_031762435.1 Hypsolebias longignatus | reverse complement strand
AGATGGTTTGGACATGTCCAGAGGAGGGACAGTGGGTATACTGGTAGAAGGATGTTAGAAATGCAGCTGCCAGGAAAGAGACAAATATTTGTTCAAGGACATGAAGATAGTTGGAGTGAGGACAGAGTGAGATGGAGGAGGATGTGGCGACCACTGAAGAGGCAATAGAAGATTTTAAAGCAGTTATAGAAAACATTAGTGTTGTAGTCAAGACCACCTAACCCGATACCAACTCAAGACCAAGACCAGAGTGTACCAAGACCGAGACAAGACCAATAATTTTGGAGTCCATGTCCAAGTTGAGACCAAGACCTCAAGTCTTGGAGCTCAATATTTTCACAGATTATTTGTACCGGCTTACTTTCACTTCTGGTTGTGACGTCATGTTCTGTTGTCTGTATTGTTCTGTTGGTAGAACCATGTGCGAGTGAAAGGGAGTGGGCGTGACAGCTGTAACAAAAACATGTATTTAGCAATGAGTCACGTTATCGCTTGGATTTGAATCAGTACGTTTTGCATCCAATAAAAACAAGGACCTTAACAAATAAACTGGACAATATTAAGGTAATTGAGTGATATTTCCACAGTTGTGGTCTTGACTGGTCATGCAACAAAATCCCGAGTCCTCAATGTCCGAAACTAAGACAAGACCGAGACCAAATGCGGTCGAGTCCAAGACAAAACCAAGACCATCCCAAAGTGGTCTTGAGACCGGTCTCAAGACCAAGACCGGTCTCAAGTACAGTACTACAACTCTAGTACGCGTGTCTAATGTGCAAAGTGTCCCTCTATACCAAAATCCTGTTACCCCTGAGCGGACACCTGGTCCACTCAGCAGGTATGTAAGAAGGGGTGAGACCATTTAAAGATTAAAAATAAATACATTTTTTAAATGGTTTCTAAAATGTACTGTCAACCAGTAGAGGAGTTTTCTTGTGCTGGTTGAAAGAAGTGATGCAACGTTTTGCACCGTCAGTAAACGGACAAGGGCAGACGCACTGACCCCAACACACAGAGCGTTACTGTGATCCAGCCGAGCTGCAACGAACACATGAATCACCGTTTTAAATAACTGCTGGGAAGAAAACTGGGCCAGCCACCTCAAATGAGAGTCATTTTAACAGCTGCCTTTTTCTGGCTGTTGAATTTAAAATTAAGATTTACTTGGACCCCTCAATTTGTGATGATTGGGTAGACGCACTAGAGTAGCCATGTTTGTCACAACTGTAATGTTTGATCTATTGTCTGATGCAACGTCAGAAATGTGTACATTTTGTTCTCCACAAAATCTGCGACAACAAAAATCAGACACTGATCGTTTTTTTTCAACCAGTCAGAACGTGGCGCAATCAGTGAAATAACAAAACAAACAAGAAATTGTTTTGCTCTTTAAATTCCATCTATGAATGAAGACACTTTTTTTTTTCAGCGTGTAAAATAATAACACCGAGATGCCATGAAACAAAAGCTCTGCTCACACTTGTTGCGTTCAAATAAAAAGCCTCATAAACTGAAATAATTTCACTAAGTCACTATACTATAATTATGCCAAGCGGCATTTAAGCGTTCGGCTTTTCCCGGAACAAAAACATTGGCCAGCAAAATCATACTATTGACGTGCAAGTTGCACATTTCTGCCTTTCACGACAGAGTTTGAAACTGATCATTTTGACCATGAATGGACTGAAGATGACTCTCAGCTACTACCACATCAAATCTTAACTCAATGTCCAAAAAGTGGACTGAATCATAACCGTGTGTGCTATCGATTAGCCGTGGAGGCCGTCTGGACTCCAGACAATAATCAGTTGTATACGTGTACATTCACTTAATACTTCCTTAAAGTTTAATTAGAATCTATTCAGTGGTTCAAGAGATATTTTGCTAACAAACAAGCAAGGTTGATGATAATAATTAATGTCAGTGTGTTGGGCAAAAACAAATGCACACTGCATAATGGTCTTAATATGAGTTGGGGATAATGCTCAGCTACTTCCACAACAGAGTTTAGCTTAAAACATGTCAAACTGATGGAGTTACAGCCATCTTTGTGTTGACTGGAGTGAATTAGCTGTGGTGGCCGTCTTAATCTGGGTTGACACTAAAAGCTGTAACTTATTTCTGAAAGTTTCATTAATAGCCACTGAGTGGTTCATTAGATATTTTGCTAACAGACAGAGCTGACTCCAACAGTTAAGGGTAGAGTTTTCAAAACAGATCTTATTTAATCGGTTTGTGCTCAAAGTATGTGTTGGGGAAGACACTTGGCTACTAAAAAGCCAAATTTCAACTCAATACAAGTAGTCCTCGACTTACGACAGAGATCCGTTCTCACGCGTCGTCATAAACCGAATTTGACGTAATTCGGAACGTACGTAAATACATGTGACGTACCTAAGCGCGTAAACCGGCTTTCGACATAAGTCCATGGTGATGGCCTTCCTTTTCCTCGATGCACTGCCATCAGAAGAGTCCTCTTTGCGTTTTGGGAGCAATAATGAAGGGCTAACGGCCCACTGGGATGCTAGATGCCATCCTCCTCCGTATAGTAATATATTCCTCCGCCGCTGCACCGCGTAACTGTATTCTTCCGCCGCTGCGTCGCCGCGTTACGACGTTTAACGTTGTAAAACCGATGTAAAAACAGACGTAAAAACCGACATAACTGCGTAACTTGAATAAGGGAGAAGCGTTTGTAACCTCGAAACGTCGTAAGACGAGGACTACCTGTGTTTTTATATCAGGCTGAGTTGTAGCCATTTTTGTGTTTGCTCCGGTCGCTTTGCTGTGGCATCTGTCCGGAACGGGGTCGACCCCAAAAGTTGAACAACTTGAGAAGTGCATCTGGTGATTATTTTCTGAGCGTTTCAATATATCTGTGAAGAGGTTCATGAGAAAATTTTCTAACTCTGTAGCACTGCACAAAAACCTACATCTCCCCCAAGAAGAATGTAAAATGGGAGAAGTTCTTCTTCTTCTTCTTAAAGTCTCTGCAAAGAAAAAAAAAATGCTGGGATGTTAAAACTTGCACAATAGACTCAATGACCTGCTGGTGTTTCTGCTGTTTGTGTTAATAATGACAAAACGTTCAGTTTCTGGCCTCATGAAAACTTGTCTGTGTCGGTGCGTCTGCTTTGGGTTAAGGGGGGTAATTACATGACAGAACAGTTCAACCCAAACTGCTTCACTGCCTGGAGGAAGAACAATCACTGCTGCAGTTTCCTGCCCAGGAGCAGCGCAAGTCTGAGGCAGCTTGTGGTCGTGCACGGAGAGGCGACACAGAAAGGACGAGCTCAGTCTGAGGCTCCAAACAAGTTTGGCACGGAACCGCAGCTAAAAGGCAGCAGAGTGTTGCGCGCGCTGGCCCCTGCAGAGGCTGAAAACTCCCCAACATCTGGTCCGCGTCCGCCGGAGGAGGAGGAGGAGGACTGGGCGGAGAGACGAGGATCTGCGCCCGAAGAAAATGCTCTGAATCTGGGCTTGGTGTCACCTGCACGCGCCGGGGAGGAAGACAAGGGGGGTGCGGCCGTGACCCTGAAAGAATCGGGGGGACTTTGGAGGTCCACCTGAGGAGATGAGATGATTTGAAGGACAACCCAGCGGAGAAAAGGTGAGGCTGTGTTTGTTGGAAACTAAAGGTGCTTTTGACGAGTTCAAGTTCGGCCTGAACGTGCACGGACTCGTTCTGAACCTCGGAGCAGACACGCACAATCCACCCGTGGTGGGCTCGGGTTCATCTGCACGCGCAGAGACACTTCGACGTGTTTAATATGTGACGTGCTTTGGACTTTTTTCCTCCACCAGAACCAGTTTGTTTGCGCGGCTTGTGTCGCAGAACCAGTCGGAGTCAACGTGTTCGGAGTTGCAGCCAAACTTCGCTGAGAGTTGTCGAAAAACGTTCAGGGGGCAACGGGTGCAGGCAGGGGGCGAGCGGCCGCGGGAGCGCGCAAACAGCTGCCCAGCTGAGCGGAGGAGGCGCGCGCCCTGTCCCAATCAGCACGTGAGGCTGGATTAATCTGAAAAAGTTTCTCTGGACGCGCACTGTTCACTGACAGTCTGAGCAAGGTTTATAATGGTTGAACTGGTTTTTGAGACTTTTTAGGAAAAACGGAGTGACTGGAAATCAATTTTATCATAAGATTTAAACACAATATTATTGTCTTACAGTTTGATTTATGTTAAACCAGGGGTTTTCAACTGGTGGCTCCTGGCCCAAACTGGTGTCTCACGTTCCGACTGGTCGTTGGCTGAGCAGAACAGATAAATAAATAAAATGTAAGGAAAAAGTTCAAAGTGCTGTTTGTTACGTCAGCCTTATGGTTAATGAGTGAATAAGTGAGTGAATAAGTTATTGTTTGATACATTTTCACTGGGAGTTGAACTTTTTTCACATATTTATATGAGCACTGTGGTTTTATTATATAAAAAGGCTCAAGTGAAGTGATTTAATTTTAAGTAAAATGTAAATTATTGAGCGCAATAACCCTATTGTCACCACTTACTGCTCATTTTAGTTTATTGATATTACATTTGTGTTGGTAAACTGTGATAACCCACTAGCTCAGGTTCTTTGTGAGCGTTGAAACAAAAAGAATAGAAACTAAAACCAGAAAAAAGTGTAGCGTGAACTACAAAAGCTCAAATTAAAACAGTGTGAAAGTTGACTCTTGTATTGCAGAAACAAATATGCAACATTGTTTTTAATGTTTTATTTTATCAGTTTGCTCCTAATTTGTCACATATATTACCACACAGGAGTCTGGCTTTTATGAACATTTATTTTCATCAAATAAATCACATGACAGCTGTCGTCTGCTGCGTTGTGCAACGTCAGTTGTGAAATGTTGTCTGCTGATCCCATGTTTCAGTCTTAGTGTGGATTGTCATTGTCTTTAAGTGAATTGAATAAATACAATTTTCATTTGCCCAGAATAGGTTTAAAGACTTTGCAGCTAATCCTATTAAAAATGATTCAAATACAGGCAGTGTAAAGACTATTAATTGAACATAAAATACACAAACAAATACGATTAATAGTCTTACTCCTGCTAGTCTGCATCTTCTTCAGTGTCTGTAAGAATCTTTCAGTTTACTCATTTTGTTGGAAGGAAAAGTACACTGTAATGATCATAAGGGCAAAAAAAAAAAGAAAGATAAATGCAAATAAATGTGAACTTTCTTATTTTTAGCAAAATAGCCAATTTATAGTAATAAAATAAGCATTTCTCTCTCTTGTCTCTCTTGAAAATGAGTTCTCGTGGCTCAATGAGACTAACCTGGATAAATAAAGTTTAAATGAAAAAAAAAATGTTCTGAAATAAATATAAAATACTTTTCATGTACAAATGTAGACTTCATTAAGTGTCTTGATTTATTTTAGACAGTTAGTAAAAGTTTGACAAAAGTACATCATTAATAAATGCACTTCCTGTGTTTGTGTGTTTTTCCCCGTGCTGAAAGTGCATTTTGTTCAAAAGCAGTGTTTTTTAATTCAGACAGCCCATCTCCTCTTGTTGCTTCAGGCTCATTCACCTCCCCCCAGAGCAGCCAGGCCTACGCCCATGGACGAGGAGAGGAGCGCCATCTCCAAAGAGCCATCTGACCATGAAACCCCTGATCTGCCAGTTCCAAGTTCACAAACGGCCTCAAACACAGAGAGGGAAAACAGTTGCTCAATCCCAACCCCCTGTCCTGGTGAAGGTAAGGAAGAGAATGCAAAATGAAATAAAAAAATAATAATATAAAAAGCCTCAGTCCAATGTGCTGGTAAAAGACCTGGAGAGAAGTTTTGGATTTGTGATAACCGGGAAAACATTTTCATTAGGCCTTTTAGAATCGTAACAACGTGAAGCTCATCCCTCTCTGAAATGGCACGGCGAATACTTTTTACTTTTTAGCATAATCTTACAGTTAAAAAAAAAACCTCAACTCCAAACAGTTGATGAAATATGATGCTTTGCGCTGGGCAGGACCTGCTTTTATCATCTTGCAGATTAGTGTGACTCATATTGCTGCTGCTGCCTGAGAAGCTTCCCGTTTGTCAGGATGCAGGTAAATACAGGAGATTCTTTGAGTTATATGCTGCGTCTCAGGACATCAAAAGTAAACAGGGGTTGTTTTCAAACCCTGAGACAGTTTATATGGGTTGTAGTGCTTTTTTTATTTTTTCAGAAAATCATTTTAACTCCTTAGGTTAGTCTTCCTTGAATGTTCTGAGGGGTGAGGACCAAGTCAGCGTTACGGCACAGCCTCCATGGGACTTCAGGGAGTTTGGGAATGATCCCATGACCTTTTCTTTTTGTGAAACTTGTCACAGTAGCTGACTAACACAGGGGGAGCAGGAGGATGTGGACTCGACTCGAGTTAGATGCATGGATGACTCATCTGAGATCAGCCAGTTTTGATTTAAGTTCCTTTTAGCTTCACAAACAGCTGTGTTAACTGTGTATTATAGTGCAGGTCTTCTGGGGTAATTAGGGTAGGTGTGGTTAACTGTAGGGCCAGTGCAGAGGTTTAAGTGGCTTGTTGCCATGGGAACCCACCACAAAAATGTCTGATAGTTCCTTTACCCTGTTCAATTTTTTTTTTTTTTGTTTCTAGAAGGTAGCCTGTTATCACTAGTCCAGAGAGTTTCTTCTCATAACACGAGCATCTCTAATTCCAACTGGAGCCATAAATACTATCAAAGTCAATAATAATTCCAGATGAGTTTATTAGTAAACAAAACAAGTGTGTCCAAACATTTTGTTTTGTACTTTACCAGAGTATAAATCCTATATTTGGTTTATTGGGCTACATTTAATATTTCATTGTCAGTGTGCGTCTCAAGGCTGTGGGAGTTGGAGCAGAAATGATGGCGTTAAAAATTGTGGGACAAAAATGTGTCTTTGTCAGAACACAGAAATCATTTTTAAAGCTGCTGCTTTTTATTGTTAGATGGGGAGGTAAGTTTTAAAAAAGATGTCCTCTTTAAAACAAACGATTGGATGGGGGTCTTCATCATCCTCGATGTACCAGCTCTGAGACTTTTTCCACAATAAGCAGGTGTCATTCTGCAAGACAGGAAGTGAGCAGAATGTCACCAAAAATTAGTTATGCGTGTTAAATTATGACACAGTATGAGGGCTAATTATAATATACTGTACAGTATAAATTCAGGAAAAAGTGTTATCCCTTTGCCAATTATTAGCTTTATAAGTTTTATTATGAGGGACTGAATTTCAGAATAAAGGTGAGTCCGTCTGTTTTTCCAGGATATTTTCCCAGCACATATTAGACTTACGATTTCTCATTTTCAATCAGCAGCTTTCCCACTCTTTTTTCTATTCTCCCCCTCCCATTTTTCATCTCTCCCGTTTTTAATCTGTATCTAAATTTATTGCTTAATTATGACCATTAAAGACACACATCTATGCAAAGTCTTAGTTTTAGCTGACCGTTGTTTGAGCCACAACATTGTGCCATTCTCAGCGTTTAAAGGCTTTGTGAGTTTTAAACACAGGAAGAAAGGACATTTTAAATTGTTTTTATGTTATTTACTGGAATGAGCAATGTGGCTGATAAATGGTAGAGTGGTTGTTTTTACAATGGAAAAAAAAGGGTGTGTTTTTTTTTCTGCATTGTGTTTAAAAAAATACATTCTTGGGAAAAACATTGAACAGCCCAGAATATCACACATATCATTGTGTGCATTTAAAGCTAGAAAGAAGAGAAATAATTGTGTACACAGAGTGCAAATACTTCATCAAATCACTGTATTAATGGTTTTAAGACTGGATAATATTAATTATTATATGCTCAGAATTTGTCTTTAGATTGATCGTTAAAACTCTCCTGTTTTATAACAAAAGCAAAGCAGCTAACTCAGCAGAAAGACTCCACAAAAAGTGCATAATCAGGATCTGTCGAAAAATCACAAAAATGTGCAAATTTACACACAAAACACGAGCGTTAAATCCAGAGGGGATTCTGGAATTGTCCCTTTAGGGGTGCTTAGCCCTCTCGGTGCTGACAATGGCTCTTTGGCTTGAACAATGTGACCACCACCAGAAGCTTTTATAATTTGGAGGGACACACTGGTGGGAGGGTCTGGGTGTCCTCCCCAATAAAAATTTGTATAAAGTGCTGATGCCATTTCCTGCATTCTGGTGTATTTCAAGGCCCTGTCAAACATCTATGTTTACCTACATAAGTAAACACTTGATTCAATTACTATTTTTAGAGAGCAACAAGACGTAGCCTGACCAACAGCTCTCCTTGTGTGAATAGAGCACATTCCGCTTCTCCCCTCCCCCACCTAAAATCACCAGTGGTTAAACCAGCACATTTTTATGTTTAGGATTTACAAGGAAATGGTGGCACAGAGTTTAGAAAAGGTAGGCCTGTAATCAAATAATCACCGGTTCAACTCCTGGCACCATCAACATCAAAATGTGGGTAGGATAGGTGAAGCACCCACACCTGCCTCCACCCTCATTTGCCCCACTCTGGGCCCTTGAGCAAGGCCCTTAACTCCCATCATCTACTCCCCCTGGCACCTTAGATAGCTGCTCTCTGCTCCACACACAGGTCTGTGGTAGCTCAGTGGTGTGTGGCTGTGTCAGGAAGGGCATATGATGCAAAAACAATTGCCAAGTCTTCGTGGGACTTAGTTTGCTGTGGCGACCCCAAAGAAATGAGCTGCTGAAAAAAAAAAGCCTTAAATTAATTCACACGACGGAGTATTATCCATGTAAGAAAAAAAAAAAAAAAAATACAGTACAAGAAAAACAAGTCATAATATTACAAGAATAAAGTTGAAACAGTACGAAAATATACTGTAGTTGTAGTATTACGATAATAAAGTCATAATATTATGAAAATAAACTCATAATATTACCAGAATAAACTCGTAATACGTCCTGGGTCGGCTCACACCTGCTGTGGACAGCTTCTAATGCGAGTCACTGTGTTTATGAAGTAGTCTGCCATCACTTTTGGGTCACTGTTTGTGAAATATGCCTCCATCCACATTATGTAACGACTAAATCCGTCAATGCAGCAAATAATTGCAATGTCATACGGCATCAGTTTACCATAAGAATCCATATGCCACAGTGCGCTGGGTTCCTTGCTATTGCACTGCCAACGTCAATATTCATAATTTTACCGCAGTTGTAAGACTATTACAACTTTATTCTGGTAATATTACGAGGCTAATCTAGTAATTCTACAAATTTCTTATCATATTATTTCAACTTTATTCTCATAATATTACAACTTTATTCTTGTAATTTTCAACATTGTTCTCGTATGACTTTATTATCATAATACAACTTTATTCTCATATTGACTTTATTGTTGTACGACTTTATTCTCAAAGTACTTTGACTTTATCCTCGTTGTAATGTAATGTTTTTTTTCCTTAGTGTGGCCCTAATATTCCATCGTAAATTAAACTTCTAATCCTAAAATAAAAATAAAAATAAATAAACAATGAAATAAAATGTCTGTTTGGTGCATAGAATCACTTAGAGGTCACGTGATCACACACAAAAAAGTATAAACTTTACAAGACACAACAACATGTTTGGTATTCAATAACAACATTGTGAACTGATGGCTTGCCAGCAGCACTTCTGTTGAGGCAAATTCAAGTTTTCAGGGTCAGTGAGAAAATGCGAAGTGAGTGCATGTCACATTCCTGACCTCTAGTAGGTGTGGCACTTACTGAAACTTAATTATCTTCTTTTCATAAGTTTAATAACCTCTTTTTTTTGTGATCCACAAGTGCAATACCAACAAGAGTACGGCTGGATTTTCTCTTTCCGGATCCGTTTCCTCAATAATTGATGGCATGTGTGTGTTGTTCTTCCTTGACCCTGCACAGCACAATCCATCTTCCACAGCACGGCTTCCCTCCCATGCATACAAGTCTGCCGACCCAACGAGGGAGCAATGAGTATGTCCAACTGCTCGGTTGCACCAGTGATCTCACATAGAGTGACATTGCTGCATCTCATTTGAATTTTACAAACACCACAACGCCTGCGCTTTAAGCAGCAAATGTGTTTATTAGCCATCTGCTGCACTATAGCCCAGTATGGGGGGGTGGGGGGGGGGGCGGTGGCTTCAAGGAGTTATAGGTTACAGACTGTGAGACTTCTGCTCATGGTCTACATGTATACCATATTGATAAATGACCTCTGAAGTCTGCTGCAATGAATGTAACGAGTGCGTCACTCATAAGTAAATTTACTACAGACACATGATGGTGATTCAGCAGTGTAGGTCTGTCTGAGCATCATCCTTCCTATGACTATCATTTCTCATATCAAATCAATAAATAAGCTTTATAAGTATCAATAAGTGGTTAGCATCAAAACAGAGACACAGAAACTATTATTCTGATTGTAGATAGTCTGTCTTGATTTTTTTTTTTATGAACCCAGGTGGAGTCTTTTAGTTGTATTAGAAAGTCACTTCATTAGTTCATCCCAGCCCATCTGTTAAGCTTTGATAACTCATTAATGGAAAAATAAAATAAAATCATCACCTTTATGCCTTTGGTCAGGATTAGATATACACACCCTCAGATTGCATTTCACCCAAGCTCTATTTCAGAGTACGGCAGTACCATTAAATTAACAAATTGTTAAACTCCTCAAATACCAACTCCATTTATTGGAATCAAATAATATTTCATTGGTCACAGAAGGGGGTGGGGGGGAGTGTCAGGGACAGGGAGACTGAGGCGGGGGTGAGGGAGAGACATAAAATGAAACTGAAGGAAAATAGAGTTAATGGATTCTCTTATCAGTTACATTCAGTTCTGTGAGGACTGTCTGTCAGTGCGTTTACTCAAATGCCTCATGTCGGTCGGGAGCATTAAGCTCTCGCTTTTTAGTAAAAGCAATTTAGGGTGACTATATTGCGATGGAATTCTTTAATACAGCAGATGCTTTGCGCTGCATTACAAAAGGGCAATGCAATAGAGACAGAATTTAGCAAGGATGTTTTATTTATTTATTCATTTGCTTGTTCGAGTCAAGCAACTCAGCACTACACATAAATATAAATATATTTTAAAAAAGTCTCAGGCTCACAAGGCATTCGGTCCCAACATTTCTTGACAATAGGTCATCACATTCATTTGAGTTGCCATTTAGAACAATAAGCAGCAATTGATGCATACTGCCTTTTGCAAAAATAAACATCAGACCCTTCCTGAACATCATTTTACTCACTAGAAAAGCTAAAAAGGAATTACTTGTGCTGCAAAGGAGTTAGCTCAGTTATTTCACATAGTAAGGAAATAAAACAATAATCAAATAGGAACAATCATTGACTTCTTGTGCTCTGAAAGCAGATGGGATTAGCCTTTCTGACAGCAAAGCTGAGAAGCCAAAAACTATAAATAATATCTGAGAAATGTGGTGATTAAAGACCTGTTTTTCTATGAATATATTAACAGCACTATATCCCACTTACTTCTACCCCCTTAACCATAGCAGGGAAGTTTAAATCGGTAATAAAATGTTTGCTTAAGAGAATAATTTATTTTCTTGGCTGGGTGCGTCTTTGAGAGATATGCAACTCAGGAATTCTTGAGGGAGTGTTGTTTGTGCTTGTGCACTTTGATCAGAGAGAACGAGGAGCTGGTTTCAAATGTGGATCAGGGGAAAGAAAAGAAAAAGCTTCAGACAAAGGGACCTTGTCGTTTATACTAATGGATTGTGAGGAGAAAAAGACAATACCGTCTGGACATCATGTCATCATCCTGACACCAGAAGTTTTTGGGATGGTGCCTTGAGAGGTGCACAGGAAGTAGACAAGCAAGGAGACTTGGTTAAAAAGTTTAAAAGTGTACAAAATATAAACCTTTTCTCAGGAGTGACACTTTGTTATTTTACCATTAGGGTTATCTCTGCTTTAAAATAAAAAAAAAAATAAAAAAAAAGATGTTTCTTCTAATGTTGACAAGTCTTTCGTTTTCCAAGAAAATTCCAACAAGGTTTGCACGAAACACTGAAGCAAAATTATATAAACACAAGACACAGGTTGAGCAACAAGTTCATAAGTCTACCCTGGAGTTATAGGTCTCCTACTTTTATTTATCATTCTTTGAAATAATGTATCATAAACTCCTTCCTAACATACAGTATTTCTGAGCTGGTTTTGTTTATCACTTAAAGGGTCTTTCAGAAAACTGTTCTAGACAATGGCCAAACATACTTTTCCATGTTCATGCTCTATGTGTCTGTTCATGTCACTGATGGAGATGGCCACATCCTGCAAGGCTGTGAGCTTTCAGAAATGAAATGAGCATCGCAAAACTAGAAGAATGGAGCAGAACTCAGCTGTGTTGACAGGAAGAGCAACACATATAATGTGTATCATGTTCAAATTATGATGAATTAACTCTATTCTCTTTGTGGTTAATTATAATGTTTCTCTTGTCATGATTATTTTCTCCTCAGTTTTAAACCTGTTTTCCGTTGTTTAATCCTGCTACCGGATGGCCACACAGTTTGTCATCACTTCATCGTGTTAATGAACTGCTAATTTGGCTAACTTTTTCACATGTCAGCCGTTTTGGCTCAGTTACTACCGTAATTTCCGGACTATTGAGTACACCTGAATTTAAGCCTTGCCCACTAAACAAAAAACAATAATAATAATTTTGTACATATATAGGCGGCACTTGTCTATAGCTGTGGGTGTCCACGTTGTAGCATGATATACTTGCACAGAAATATATTTAAAAAATAAATAAATAAATAAATAAATACATACCAGTAACATACACAAATAGGCTACATACAGTATTTATTTATTTTTTTCTTTCTGAACAGTGACTGTAACACAGCTGGTAAAACAAACCAAAACAAACAAACAAACAAACAAAAAACCTGTAGCTTACCAGGAAGTCATTGATCGCTATCTTCTTATTCCTATTGCGCAAGCTAGTGCTGTCCTCCAGCTCTGCTGCCAGGATCACTGTCAGGATCCACTGGCAGTTGAGCAAAAGTAGAGGTATCTCAACTCACAGGGAGGGGTGGGGGGGTGGGGGATGCCCCTCCCCTTCTCCCCTCCTCGTTTCATTGGTACACTGTGACCTGTTCGATAATTTCATTGGTCAGATTTTTTTAACCATTATTTTTACAGGTAGTCTCATTGAGTCACGAGGACCCACCTCCCAAGACAGACGGGTAATGTGCAGCTATGTGAGAGCTTGGGTCTGATGAGGCTCAATGTTTTGGTGGCAAGAAGCTCGTTAGCCCATCTAAAAAAAACAAAACATCCACAAATTAACTGCAGCATTGTATAAGCCGCGGTGTTCAAAGCATGGGAAAAAAGTAGAGGCTTATAGTCCGGAAATTACGGTACTTAGTTTCACTGCACAAAGGTGCATCAGGGGTGGGTTGACTTTAAACCACCTCAACACCTAAGTTGATTCAAAAATAACACAAAGAAAGCAATAAAACATTTAAGTTCTAAATTGAGAAGCCTCGTGAACGAGTCTTGTGTCTTTGTGTTCTCAAATGAACAATTCCTAATCAATATTATGGAATGAGAAAATCAAAAAGATTCAGTTTTGTGACACAAAAGAGAGTTAAACCTTCCTACATACAGTCGTCCGCGGTTCACTTCTTGCGGCTTCACTGTATTGCACGTTATTTTTAAACCCAGGTGTTTTTCTTTTTTTTTTACATTTAGCTCATCATCATCTTCATCACCAATGTGTTTAAGAGGATATGAAGTGTTCACAAAATAATAGGAAAGGTTAAAAAGAGAATGTGGGAAGGGTTTCTAGGAGTGTGGGAAGGGTTTATAAAGCCTTAAATCGATGTAAATAATAAAATAAATATAACACGCCTACTTCACGGATTCTCATCTACTGCAGGGGTCTCTGGAATGTAACCCCCATGAAAGGTGAGGGATCACTGTATATTTAAATATATTTAATCCCTTTAATATTGTTTTACTTTTTAGGTTATCGGTGCACAATGTGCAGATAAAAAAGCTTCTTAAACACTTTATGGTCAAGTACAGCATTTAAGAAAAAAAAATGTGTTTGCATTATGTGTGTTGGGGGGGTTGATAAGAAAAAAAGGGCATTATGACCTAGAAAAGAAAACATGTGTGAGAAAAAGTCCAGGAGGTGGGCATAGCTACCTTCTTAGAGTAGAAAGAGAAGTTAAAAGAACCAGTGATGCTTGTCATGGCTGAGGAAATAAAATTTCTACAATAAATGGACAGGAAGAAGTGGTGCACTCTCAAATGAAAAAAGAAGAAGAAGAAAAAAAACGTAGGTAAAGAAGGTAAAATATATGCCTCAAAAGCCAAAAGTTGATGTATTATGAAGGGCAGTGTGAACAAATCGTATTGCTTCATTTCAGATTGAATTTTTATACTTTTGAAATGAATCCTGGTGATGACACGGTGACACCTTTGAAGTTTTATTAAATTGTGTGAGATGGTTTTAGTAAAAAAAAAAAAAAAAGAAAAAAAAAGGTCTGGTGTTTTCATGATGAGATGCAATAATCCATCTCATAAAGATAAATGAGCAGCTGAGAAAATATCACAAATCAATTGGAAATCTTCTTTAAAAAGTCCTAAACTATATGGGGTGCAATTCCCATTTAACATTAAATTTCATATGCAAGAGTATAAAACTAATTTTCACACAACTTGCTGTACCATCTGTGAGGTCCTACAGTGAGTTTCATTCAAATGTGAACATGTGTAACTGCACACATTCAGTGTGTGAAGACGTGGATTGTAGCCAAGGTTAGCTATAGTGTGCTTACTTCAAAAGACCAAAGGTACAAATACAATATGTCTTAACTTACCATGAAGAGGGTGCGGAAGTTGGCCAGCTCTCCGAAGAAATCCTCCACGCTCACCGAGTGGGGGTCGAATGCAAAGAAACTGCCCATGTTCTCATAGAGTTTCTGCATGTTCTTGTGCATGGTGGACAGCTTTTCATATTGCTCCCGAGATTGCTTACTGAAGCCGTGAGAAGAATTCAGTCAAGGAAACGGAAGAAACACATGCCTCAAACAAAAACAAAACACACTCAAAGGGTACAGTAATCAGAAATAAAAGCAAATACCAAACATGTTAAACTGCAGGGAAGAAAAAAAATATATATCACAAGCTTTGTAGTATTTTGAAAGCTTACCTATGTCAAGGTCATGGAAACAAAGAAAAAAAAAATGGATACAGAAGGGTCTCCATCTCACTTTGGAGTCAATAGCATGGAGAGCTAATAGCTGCAGCTCTGAAGTAATGGAAAGGTGTTTTGTAGGCAGCAGCATGACACAGATGGTTGCTGAAAAAGCTGATTGCAGTCATTGTTCTATTGTTTCGCACAACAACAATGGGGTCAGGTTGTTTTGAACCTCACAGCTCATGCCGCACTGTGTAATTTACTGAACAGGCGGAGGAATTTTCTCCTGGTGAATGAGTATTGACAGCCGACATCAGTTAAGCATTATCACAGCAGCCATTGACCTCATAGAGACTACACCTGGGCACTACAAGACTCCCACCCTGGGTGGGCTGTGGACAACACAATAGAGATGTATGTACACACATGCAAAAATGAGAACTAAACAAACCTGGAATAAAAAAGGGAAAAAAATCCTAAATATACAAAAAAAAAAAAAAAAAAAAAAAAAAGACCTTGGGAAGCACTTCCTTCAATACATTTTCTTAAAAAAAAAAAAAAAATAAAATAAAAAAAAATTGTGTTTGCTAAAGTGGAATGTCTCACATACAGCAAGAATAATGCAAAGTCACCCCCTTCCCCCCACAAAAGGACTACTACATAACTTGGTATAAAAAATAACTACTAGTCATGAAGATAATTTCCCTCTAAACCTTTCCTACTTCTATGATCATCAAAAGCAAGAAGTTTTCCTGTATGTGCACTTACTGCTAACCAAGAAAACACATTCAGTGACATACAATCCATGCTAATGCAGTGTGCATGTACTGACACAGTCCATTCTAGTAAATGGAATGTCTCAAGTGGTGCAGTGCTACAAAATTGTTTAAAAAGAGACAGTGGCAAAGTTTAGGCAACAATAAAAATGATTTTTATTCTTATATTCTATTATATTTTAATCACTGAACTAAATACAGGTCAACCCCGGTTTACGTTTGAGATCCGTTCCTACGGGCTGAACTTAAACCGAGAGGGTCGTAAACCGAAA
>JARVGV010001030.1:11657825-11670877 GCA_031762435.1 Hypsolebias longignatus | reverse complement strand
TCAAAGAATAAAATATATTGAAAATTGTGCAACTTTTGTGGTTAACTAAAATATATTGAAAATTGTGTAACTTTTGTGGTTAACAAATTATTACCCCCCACCCCCAACCGCGACCAGTAGCGTTCTGCACTACTGTCCATAAGGGATTTTTCAATTGGAATCCTAAAAAAAAGTTGGAAACCCTCTTTAGAGCTTAGTCAGCCAGAGCGAAGTGATATAGAGAAGAAAAGAGATAATATGAAAGAGTAAGCACCAAAAAGTAATGAATGAGTGAAGGGGGATAACTGAAATACAAAGAAAAAAGGAGATTCATTTTTTTGCAAATTATCTCATCTCTGTGAAAGCAGACAGAACAAAAGAGATGAGCATTACAGCTAATCTCTAATCTGTACCTTGAAAAGATGTCCAACGTTCATATGACTCTTACAAGCTCTCTCTCGTGATCATTTTGAATGACAAAAGCGCTCATCAAACAGATTACAGTGAATTTACAGACCTACAGTATTGTATTACATTAACAAAGTACATAATGCAAGCTATCTTGATTTTAATTAACTATATTTGAGTCATACAATTAATTAATTACAAATGGGGAAAAGTCAATAAATAAAACACCATCTTGTATAAAGTTCTGTCAATTATTAAGCTGTGAAATTAAAACTAATCTCAGAAAGGATTATTATCTCTGATCAGTCTGGCAACAGAAAGAAGACTTGATACTGCTCTGTTTCAGATAGAATCTAATAAGCTTAAAGGTAAGTATGAGGGCTTAGCATTCATTTGTGGATAGAAAAGCTCATTCTGTACATAGTTCACTTGTAATATGATAAGGAGATATTGTTAGGGGATTAGGTTATCTCCCAGGCGATCTATTAGTTGATAAATCCAACTCATGTTCACATGAACCATTACCTTAGTAGTTACAATCTTATCTGCATATGTTGAAACAATGTCCATACATTCACAACCAGGATGCAAACACAGTATGTGAATCGGTAAAGGCTAAAGTGGCATTGAAAACAAAACAAGGCCAATATCCAATAGAGGATGCAGTTGTGATTTTGATTTTTAGTTAGTTGTTTGATAACTTGTACCGAGTAAGAAATATGTTATGTGTATGTAAGGACAAGCTATGTTTTCATCAAAACCTGATACAAAAAAAATAAATAAAAAATAAAAAAGTCTGCATGATAAATTACAATGTTATTGCATCTACTGTATGGTCACTTCACAATAAAACAAATAAAAACAATAAAACAAATGGTTCTGAATTTAACCTTTTCATTATTTTTTAACTTGTATCTAGCACAATCCAGTCCTCGGACACTCGCCTTGGTTCACAGAAAAAAAAAAAAAAAAAAAAAAAAAGTTCTACAATTTCACTTCATACTTTTCTGATTTTTAACTTGGCATATCATACCGGTGTTTGAAATTGTGGCTGAATGAAAACATTAGAGATCATGAGTATTCATCACTGCAATTTAATGCCAGAAATGCACAAAATAAACTGAGTTGTAAAATGATGGATGTAGGTTTCTAACATTGTCAAAATAATCCTAAAGGAAAAAATAAAAATATCTTAAATTGTATGTCTAATATATAAACTATGTCACCATTAAGCTATTAAGTAATACAGGTCATGTCTGCTTTTGGCTTTTGCCAATGGTATGATGTGCCAGAAAGATGATCTCATATCAAGAAACAAAGTACCGCAGACAAGAAACAGAACAGTCCTCCAATACAGAACCTAACAGTAAGAGAGGTGAAATTCAAGCCTCCTCTTTTGGCCAACTGTTAGAAATCTATTAGGGGGGCAATAAGGATTTTGAGGGAAGAAAGTTTCAGATATTTCGGGTCAACCTTGAAGGTTAATTGTTGAGTCGTCTGCCTGGTCAGTGAAGGGATCACTGTGCAAAACCAATCCTGTAGGAAGGAGATGGACAGCGAGTGTGGATGACACTCCCAATATTAGAACAGCTGATGGAAAAGGCTGAGTCAACCAGAGGGAGAGGAGAGAGTGAAATACAAACCCATAGACCTCAAATCAACACTTTCATAAAACTGCCAATATTAAGTGGGTTTAGAAATGTACTTAATGTGCTTAAGAGCTGTTGCGTATAGCCAACAAGCCCACAGTAACTGACTCTACCTGTAAAGTACAGGACAAAGTTTAACCTTGGTGTTGAGAAAAGTCACAACAGAAAATGCGTTAGTAATAAATATTAATAATAATAATAAAAAAAAAAGATAACATATTTGATTCTGCAAGGTGAAATTACTTAAAAGCACACATCAGGTAGTCACCACCCCCCCTCTCTTCCCTCACTAAAGTAATTAAATAAAATCTGCAGAACACAGGAGACAAACTGATTAAAGTCCAGCTTAATCACATCCACAGAAAGGTGAAAGAACTTCCACTCAACTTGGGTTATTCTTTTCAAGATTCCCATTTAGAAAATGATGAAATGAAGTAAAAAAAATAAATAAATAAAAAAACTCTAGGGGATTATTTACTTTGTTCTGGTAAAGGTTAAATTAAAAGACACAACATAGGCCAGTGTGGGATAATGATATCAGCTATGCTGTGAAAAGACACTATTTTCCTCTGGGCGTTGCTCCACGTATCTCTGGATGCATTCATGCCAGGCCCATTTCACAACTTTTTCTATACACATGTGATGCATACACACAAGCAGACACACTTTATCACATATACATGAATCCATGGTGGCATTTTCTCTCACACACACACATATACAATGTCCCTCATCACCTTGCTCAAAGATGAATGAGTTTGCCGCTGTCCTCAATCATTTTAATCACTTCAATGGAAAATGCCTCATTCCCAGCTATCATTCTGCACTGCCTGGCAGCTATCTAGTGAGTACACATTCGTACTCTTCCCTTTAACAATCTCCCTCACAAACGCAGAAATTTACTGGGACTCTGAAACCAAACTAAAAAACAACGATACTCTTAGAAAGTTCACTAAAGTTATGTTTTGTTCTTTTTTCCCCTGTTGTCTTTTTAATTTTGTCATCATGACAAATGGCAATAAAAGGGATATTGTAATTGTTTGTACTGTATGTCATCAAAACATTCGTACTAAAAAAGAAGACTAAAACATAATAGCACTATTTTCCATCAAAGGTATGTTGTGTGTAGGTGTCAAGGAGTGCAGTTGCATGAAGTATGCAAAATAAATGCATAAATTGTCTTAATGCAATATTTATGCAGCATTTCAATGAAGGGAGTTGTACTTTTATGGGTCAAGGTGAACATGGAATACAAACAAGCCCCCCAATTATATAATACAAATAAATAAATACAAATAGGGATAAAACTGGTTTTGTCCCATCATTTTAGGTTTTATGAATACAACAAATCATTTGATGATAATGGACAAAATATTCCCACGAGGCTTACGTATGTGATGTGCATGTTTTAAAGTACAAGCTATATTCATAGCCATGGCGGTACTAAACTTAGATTTTTTTTTCTTGTTATTTTTATCTTTTAAAAGACTCTCGAGTCTCATTTCTTTGCATAATAAGCAGACGGTTCGGTCTATTGTTATTATTGGACATGGCGTTTTGAACTGAAATTCATTAACAAATAAGAAACATGGCTACTAATTCAGAATCTCCTCAGCTTTCTGGGATTTGACACGAGTTTCTACAACGTTGTAGCCACCCTTTATTACCACTCTATTTTCCTTTATTGCATATTGTTTGTGTGATTTCAGTGCACAATTGTCTGATGAGAAAAATGCCACTTTCACTTTAAAGAGAACAACTTCAAAAATACAACCAAAATAATCTTTGAAAGTACGGAAAAATCACAATTTTCAACTTAAAATTCGAAGGCCTATCTGAAGCTATGTATGCAAACTTTTTTTAAATACTGTATATAAAAGAGTAAGGGAGAAGTAAAACATCTTATCCCAAGCTTTACAGGTTATACAATTATTTATATTATGAACATATGAGATATACAGTAATTATCCTGTTTGGTAAAAAATAAAATTTGGTCCACATTCATTTTATGGAACTTGGATAGCTGAACACAATAATGACTAATATGAATGTAGCAGGACTCACAAAGTTGAGAGCGGATAGACTGAATAGAACACGGTGACTTACACTGTTGATTAACAACAGATGGTGCGACTGAGGGGATTGTTGCGGTGAAGACGATTGTGTGTAACAGGAGCATTGAGCTGCTAGCAGTTAGTCTCAGACCATATTACATTCCTGGGGAGTTCTCCCACTCCATTGTTGTTTGTGTTTACGTCCTCGATGATCGCATGCTGAGATAACATGTGACATCATCCACTGCACAATATTCAGACTTCAAACACAGCAGAGATTCAGCACCACTGTAAGGATTTAATGGTGTTTCACTGACTCCACTACACAACTTTCAAAAGTTGGTTACTGTCAACTTTAAACAGTTCAGTACCTGCTCGACAAGGAAGAACAACATACTACACATGTAGAATGAAAACACAAGGGAAGCTGACCATCACACTCCATTTGTCTTAACTAAACTTTGCTTAACCCACAGGTTCAAAAGCATCAACACTTTTGTCACTCCACTGATTCTGAAATGCCATCTTGCTGTAGCGAGCTACCTCTGCTTGGTCCATGTGAATTAATAAAATGAACACTAGTTGCTTTATAAGGATATATTTTTTACAGTAACAAAGGAACAAATTCTGAGTGAACTAAACCACTGACAACGAAGTTCTGAAAACTGTGTTCTGCTTTCCCTGCAACAAGCCCTGCATTTTCAAAGACGAGCTCAACACGAAGGAGAGGACACTCAGGAAAGGTGACTGGGCTGAGCTGAAGCCTGTACTTGTGCAAACTCAAGGTTTGACTGACAAAGGCAAATGATGAGCAGAGGAGGATAGCAGGACACACGCTTCAGAACAACAATGGAGTTCCAGGAAGGCATTAAAAAAACAACTAGTACTGGATGGAAGAAGGACAATAAAACAATCATCAGAGACCAGGTGAGCAGAATGCTAATGGCGCCTGGCAGAGGAGAACATTCAAACTGGAAACAGTGTCTCCAAGGATGACAAGGTGCTTTGTTGATAAATGAAGCACCCCATGTAGTAAAACAACAAATAAAAGATAAATAAAACACAATTGTTTTAGTTTTCATGAACTCCTTAATGTATCCTACTGCAATTTTGCACTACAGTAGTCCCTCGTTTATCGCGGGGGATCTGTACTCTGAAGCCGTGCGATGAGTGGAAAAAAACGCAAAGTAGGAATAGTCCCACATTCTTGTAATATTCCAAACAATGTTTCTAAACTCCAAATGCTCTAAAAGAGCACAGCATGTCATGAAATCAGCTCTCTGCCATCTGTCAGCACTCTTGGCCACGCCCACTTCTCTGCTGCAGAGCGGAGATATGACACGTTGCAGGAGGAAGCTTCTCCCTCAGCTGTGAAGGTGCAGCAGATGCTAAATAATTTTAAATAATATACTTTAAATAAAAATTATATGCTGATCATGCGGCTCATCCATCAATCAGCCAATTGTGTGTCATGTCCAATCTTTGAAAAACCACAACAGAGCAAGTCCGCGATAAACAAACCGCAAAGTAGCGAGGGACTACTGTATATAGATACAGAAGTTTAAGTTTTTTTTTTTTAATTTATTTATTTATTTGAATATATGTTTGAGTTGCAGATTGGCTAAATTTTGTCATTCACAAAGAATCGATTTAAGTGCATGCAAAATGTTAAATCATAAGAAGTATTTTATCTCACTAAATAAGTTCAATAACTGCAAACAATGCTTACAATATGTTGTGTAGAAACATTTAACTATTGATTTTCATTTATTTGGCTTGCAAAAAGATCTGACGTTGTTGACTTAGACCACTTTAGGTGGCTTCAAAGAACTGCAAAGTTCATGGTTAAAAACCAACGCAGACATGTTCCTGTTTTTAGTACCGGTATTTTACATTACTTTATAATGTAGCTGTTTTTGCTTCATTTTGATATAATTTATTCTATTTACTTTTCATTGTAGTATATGCTTTTTATATGATTGTCTGTATCTCATCTGTGTTCTTTGTTTAAACAGGTCTCTCTTGTAAATGAGTCGTCGAGGCTCCCTGAGACTAACCTGTATACATAAAAATGGTTGAATGAATACAGGTAGTCCTCGGTTTACGACCGAGATCCATTACAACGGCCCGGTCATGTACCGATTTGAACGTAACCCAAAACTGAAAGCACATGGCGAACGTAAGTCCGGATTTTGAACGTAAACCGAAATTGAAAGCACATGGCGAACGGTAACGGCATTTTAAACACGTTTTTTTCAATGTAACACAACAGCACACCTAGAACGTTGTTTTGCTGTATTTCCAAGCAGATAGCTAACACAATACCCTAAAAAAAATCAAGAAACACAAAATGCTGCATAAAAAAAGTCAACGTGAGGTGTGATGACGTCACTGGGGCGGCGGTCGTAAACGAGAAAATCCGGGAACCGAGCCGGTCGTAAACCGAGGACTACCTGTACATTTATTTATTTACATTTAAAATCTGAAATAAGTTAGGTACATCATCATATTGTTAAAATTTGATGCCTTAGACTTTTAAGACGTACAACATATGGCATGTTGTTCTTAAAACATTGTTATCATAAAATAAATAAATAAATAAATAAATAAATAAATAAATAAATAAATAAATAAATAAATAAAATAAAAAAAATAAAAAAAAATTAAGAATGAAGTATATTTGTGCAAGTGTATTTAGGATCGTCTACCAGGTTATATCTTTAAGCCTAAAGCATATTAACCCCTGCTGAAGTATTCATCACAATTGACCCTCAAGTACACACTCAGTCTACAAAGTGCATAAAAACTGCAGTCAGTCAGCGG
Source organism: Hypsolebias longignatus (assembly GCA_031762435.1). Lineage (NCBI taxonomy): Eukaryota > Metazoa > Chordata > Actinopteri > Cyprinodontiformes > Rivulidae > Hypsolebias > Hypsolebias longignatus. The sequence continues at coordinate 11,663,964 of JARVGV010001030.1, read as the reverse complement.
AATGGCTCCATTTTTCTCCATTCTGTGACATCATGCTTCAGCTTGCCTCTAGAAACAATGGGAAGACCTTTTCCTACCAGTGTTCAATCACAATTATGGTGCCATGATCTGCTTCAGCTAAGTGGAGATCCTTGACTGCATTTTAACACAAAAGGTAAAAATGCTTCCAGCTGAAGGTTTGATAATGGCAAAAACAAAATATTCCTGTGCAACAACACCTTGTCACTGCTGAGCTGTGGAAGCACCAACCAACACATCCCTCCAGTTAACACGTATTCCTACCTACACCTCTAAATGTGTGTTTTCACTCCTGCTTTTGCGATGCAACATGCACAACCTAAACAGGGATGAGTAGAAATATGGTAATACATTAGTTTTTGTTGATTTTTATTTTTTTCCCACCACCATTGTTGCTGTGTTACACCATCTTCACTTGGGGACGGTAAGGAGGGGCATGTCTCGGAAATAAAAGTACTATCATCAAACAGCAGCTCTGGTGTGGAATGAAGGTGGTGATGTTCCTTAAATAAATACATAAAAAATAAAAATAAATTAGCATTTCAAAGATATTCCTACAGCAATTTCTCAGTGTTGTATAAATACCGTGAGCATATAGCAGAATGGGAGTTTCTTAGAAGATTTCACAGGGTTATGTTAGGGCCTTCAACTATATTTGTTGCAATACTACTATTTCAAGAAGCACTTTTATTTATTAAATTTTTACTGTTAAAATAGTGATCTTGCTCAGTGTCAGTGGCTGGTGGATTTACAAGAAGTGATGCAAAAAAAGTGGATTTAAAACTTATACTTAAAAAAAAGGTGGAAACTTTTTATAAAGATCACACGGATTGACTGGAGAACAAGATACAATCAACTTTGAATTAGCCAACATATCAAACACAGGTTTGGATCATTTGAATTACATCGTCAAAGTAGTGCATTGAAACAAGAATAGGACTATTATAAGCACAAAGAATGCCACAGCCCATTAGCAATGTGAATCTCTCCACAACACACTCTTTGATGTAAATATAAATACAATGTATGTCTATTTTATCATGTTAAAATTAGCGCTGGGACATAAAAAAAATAGAGTTAATGATAGGTCTTGTAATTAATTATTTTGAGCAATCCAATTTTAATTGCATATTTATCAAACATCAATATTCAACATACTAGGCTACTAATATGTTTGATTCTAATACATTATGGTTGACGGCTGAATTCACATACCTAGTCTGAAACAATAAAGCTTTTAATTTTCCATCTTGTGAATTGATTTTTTAGTACAAACATAGACAAACACAGCATTCAAATGCAATGTTGACAATTATTGCAATTATGATAAATAGCAATACACAAGTTAAAATTCATGTTATTATAAAGGTACAGTTGAATTAAATCAATTTACCCAGAGTTTATTAATTTGTCAGACCTGGATTTACTTATTTTGGCTCAGAAATGCATCATTTGGTCTGTGCGCTGGTCAGCCCGTCGATCAGTAACTGTGTTAGCAAGCACATTTTGTTTAAAAAAATAAAAATAAAATAAAATAAAATAAAATAAAAGAAATATGCCAAAGGCTTAACAGGCTTAACACACAGCTGTATTTTTTTTCATGTTACCATTGATATACAGGTAGTCCCTGAGTTATGAACGAGTTCCGTTCCTACGCCCCGTTCGTAACCCGATTTTGCCGTAAGTCGGAGCACTACCCATGTGGCGGCCGTAACTCCGGATTTTCACCGTAAGTCGGAAAAAGAACAGTAAACGTCGTTTTAAACACATTTTTTTCAATGTAACAAAACAGCGTACTTAGAACGCCATTTTGTTGTATTTCCAAGCAGTTAGCTAACAGTACGCTAAAAAACAAAAAATCGAAAAAAATAAAAAAAATAAATAAAAACATAAAATGCTGTATAAAAAAGTCAACGTGAGGTGTGATGACATCACTGGGGGGCGGCGCCGTAAGTCGGAGTTGCCGTAAGTCGATGACGCCGTAACTCGGGGACTACCTGTATATATATTTTTTCTCAGCCTTCCTTGTTATTTAGCAAAAACCCCAAACTCTGTGTGGCCAGCAAACAACCTTCAGGTGCGTTTCCACCCCCTACAGGGCTGGAGTTTGTGCAACAACGCTAACGGTGTGCCAGAAAGTGGGGAACTGAGAACGTGTGATGACTTGAGGTAATTATTTTTTAACACATTTTTTTCCTTCTGTAAATAAATGATCATAATACAATAAAGTCAAAACCTTAATTAACACATTATTTTTAAAAGAGAGAGAAAATTATAAAGTGCATTTCAATTATTATGTGTTTTGTATTAAACAAACAAACACTTTGGAAACAAAGGACATGCTAAAAAGTATGCAGAATACAGAAAGTAAAGAAGAAGGGCAAACTTTCATGTAAATTGTGAAAAAGTAACATTACTGGACAATAACAAAGCATTGAAGTAAGTAGAGATGATGTTTGTCCTATTATAAAAGCGCACTGCTGTTCAAAATGAATACTTCTATACAACTGACATTACACATTTTATTTTAATTTGAATAATTACTCATATTCTTTGATATTCTGTGTTTGCAATTTAAAAATAATTTTGGTAAGAAATAAATAAATGGAAGTGCCAGTAGGGAAGTTATGATCAAATTCTGTATCAACTGTTTGATTTAGTGAAACTAATGTGGGTGACCTTGAATTAGTGTTAAAAAAAAATAATTAAAAAAAAAAATAAATAAATAAATAAATAAAAAAAAAATAAAAAATAAAAAAAAAAAGTTACAGGAAATTAAAAACAAAAACAAAAAAAGAAACACATATGTCGTCCTTTTGTTTCCCACCTTTACACACACGTTCAAAAGAAATTCTGCAAGATATAAAAGCATAAACTCAGGGATCAACCGTAAGTCTCTATCAGAGAAAGTAAAGTCAAGGTCAGCTGCTGGTTCAGGTAGCAAATGTGTCTCACTTCCCTGATGCTGTTAAATGACAAGGCTTAGACTCACGGATTGATTAAAGTCTGTGCGTGACAGAAAAAAAAGAGAGACTGAATCAGAGAAGTGAGGATTCAAGCATTTATGATACTCGTTCATTTGTGCGTATATGCATCATTTTTTGTTTCCAGCAGTTTTCAAAACTCTCCATCATGCCAGTGCAACGGCAGGAGGTCCTTATCCTTTGGAACCTGGTGTATCTCATATAATCAGTGTCATGGAGGAGGCATCATCATATCTTGAGGTCACCCTGTCTATTCACACTGCTAATTGGAGCTTAATATTAACTCACAAAAAAGCATGACTTTTGTTTTGACTTGGGAGTACATTAGCCCCGCTGATAAAAGCTATAAAGATAGTTGTGAATACTCCATTTTCTGTGACACGCCTGACATATTACTGATTTATTGCAGTGGAAAGAGGTAATGAGGATATCAACATGCAATTCCATCACACATTAGATAATAAAATAGCCTCAGTGGCAAGTCAGTAATGGTAGCCCGAGCCTTGCAAATTCATAAAGAAACAAAACAAGGTGCAGAAATGAAACAGAGATGCAACACAGAGCAATCATTGTTTGAAGTCTTGGTTTCCGTGTAACCACAGTAAAACCTTGCCAGTGACAACACAGGAAACAGTTTATCGATTGGTTCCATTGACAAAACAGTCAATCATTCATTGACCTGCAGGCAAGGCAGCATGTCATGCTCTCTGACATTTGTTTGGTTTGCTCAGACAAAACGGCGCATTGCTCACTAGAAAAGACGAGGACATCACCTATTATTGCTAGGGTCAGGCAGAATTTATACATCACCCCGTTGTGATATACTGTATTTGTTTTGTTTTTCCCAACTATTTAACAATAAAAATACATATCAAACACCCATATTACGTAAGACTCCATGTATTAAAACAAAACATACTTATAATTGAAAAAAAGTTATCAAAGTTTCCTGTGGAGAAAATAAATATTGCCAGTGCATGGAAGTGAAAAAGCAGTATGGAGTTACAAGCCACTCAGCACATGTCATCAGTGAAGAATATCCTCTAAAAGCTGAAATTCAACAGCGTGTTTTGACAATTCTGTCTCAGCCTTGACTGGCAGAGAATGGCAGCCAATCCCCATTTCAAATGTGACAAGAAAAAACAAAGCCTGTCAGAATGAGTTGGAGAGATGTCTACTGAGAGCCACATGTGGTGAGAAACAGAGTCGGGGGGTGGTGGGCAGGGGGGTTAGAGGAGAAACTGTTACTCCTCCGCACGACTCTGTCCCTGAGACACACGTCATGCTGCTCCCCCCTCAGTGGGTGACTCTGACAGGATACTGTCTGTGCAGCGTTCCCCCTCAGTGTGATTGATGAGTCTCATTTTGCCAATTAATGGAGAATCCCCTGTTGACTACCATCAGATTGCCGTTTGTAACCGTTAGTGTTTCTGACTGTCAAAAATTCATTTTAATTAGTGATCTCTTACTCTTATGACTTTTCTATAGCTTCTACGAGTTGCAAGGATTTGCAAAGCTAAGTGCACAGTGACATGCTGTGAAACAACTTCATTGACATATTTGTCATCATTATTTTTTGGACAAAGTGCTCAATCCCATAAGGACAATGGTTTAATCACAAAAAAGGTTAAAGCATGTCATCTGGACAAGTTTCTTTAAGGGAGAAACATTTTGTCTTTCATCCAAAAGACTTCATTCAGTCTGTGGCCTGCCAACCCAGCTCTGTCCCATAAATAGCACCTCCTTGATTTGTTTCAAACCAACCTCCTGTTGAATTCCAAGAAACCGGTTTCTAATTCACATGGGAAAAGGGACCATCCGTCCAAAGCAATCAATCATCAGTGCATAACAATCAAACGTTTTAGGCCAGATGGCCAACTTGCTACTCACAGAAACAGCCTGGTGACACCAAGGCAAAAATTGTTCAGACATTCTTTAAAGTCAGAGTAAATGTGAACATTAAAACAAAACAAACAAAAAAAAAAAGTATCTTAGTAGTACGTTTATCACATCATGAAACATGTAACTGCATCACTTGTGCTGCTATGTATGTGAAAAGGCATTCAGTCATACCTCAGTGGCAAACAGAAAAAAAAAAAAAAAAGAAAAAAAAAGTGGAAGTCTGTGGATTTAGTTTGACTTGAATTTAGGAAGCGTTAGTTGTGTGCTGAAGGTGATTCAAGCACAAATTGAGGCTCAGAGGCAGGTGAAGAAAGCAAAAAACAAGCTTGGTGAGAAAACAGGCAACCATACAAAATATAACTGAGAACAAAGGTAAAAAACAAGAGTCTGAAGGAGATAAATGACAAACCGAGAGGTGTATAATCTGAAGGAAGCAATGACTTAAGAGATGCAGATGTGATAATTAGAACATAATATCTGGTGTGTTCAAAGAGTCTGAAGCTTGTTACTGAGAAAACAAAATAACTACAGTAGTCTCTCAATACTTCACAGTTCCACTTTCACAGACTCACTCTTTCATGGGTTTTCAACGTAAAGTTGTACACATTACTTCCTGGTGGCCTGGCCGCTCAGTGATCGCCGATGGGTAAATCTCTTTCTCTTTCTGAGGTTGACAGCCTCAGAAAGAGAAAGGAGGGGTTGGTGTGAGATCTGTCTTACCCCATCACTGCTGTGGGAGCTTCAGTGAGGTGAATACCAGAGTAAGCAGCATGGAGAGTTTATTAAAATAGTTAAGTTTGCCCCGAACCAAGCTGACCCAAACCAGCAGTCCTCCCGATGCCCAGTCCACCCCTGGGTGCTGACTGGAACATTAACTGTAGAAAAGTCTGTCTGCTATCTTTCACTGTGCTCTGTTAGAGCCTTTAGAGTTTAGAACACTGTTAAGAATGTAACAAGAGTGTGGGAAGGTTTTATAAAGCCTTAATGTGTATATGGATAAATACTAAAATACATATAATGTCTACTTGGCAGATGTTCACCTATCGTGGGGGTGTCTGGAACGTAACCCCCACAATAAGTGAGGGACTACTGTAGAGCTTTTATATAAAATGATACAGAGGGTAAAAAACAAAGAATTAGAAAACCTAGAAAATTTAAGAGTACAAGAAGTCCAGTCCACAAAACCTCATCAGCAACTATATATAAATAAATGAACAAATTATAAAAAAAATATA
>JARVGV010001030.1:11386987-11402538 GCA_031762435.1 Hypsolebias longignatus | reverse complement strand
AATATTAGATGTTGGCACCTCCACATCATTGCATTCAGTTTTTATTCACAATTTGTTTAGTGTCCCAACATTTTTGGGTCTTCAGGGTATGGAACCCCTGTGATAAACGAGGGACTAGTAGTATTTTTTTTCCTACGTTTTGTAAGATGACAGAGGAAATGTTTGCTCAAAACCAACAGATTTCTATTTATTTCTAGTGATACGGATTACTATTTGACTTACATAAGATTTAATGCTCCTGATAAATATTTTATTCGAATGGTATTATGTGCAAGTTTCTAACCTGCGTGTCAGTGCTGGGGTTCCAGTCTGGGTCATAAATGATGACTCTGTTGGCTCCAGTCAGATTGACTCCCAGTCCACCAACTTTAGTGGTCAGCAAGAAAATAAAAATGGATTTGTCCTGTAACAAAGACAGACCAGGATCAAAAGATTGTGATTATTTAATGGCATTCAATCATGTACAACTTGTGACAATTAGTTTGGATTTGACCCTAGATAAAGAGGAAAACAACTGCAAACAACTCAACATTAAATACTTAAGTTCTGAAACACTTCTGAAGACATACATGTGTGATCCTAATGCACAAAGTCCTATCACACACACCAATCACAGCATTTCTTTTGACCAACAGATTGTCATCAATTAAGTGTCTCCACTTCAGGCAGAGCAGGGTTCAACAGAAGCGTTTTCTCCCTGAGGACAGGATTTTCATGGGAAACACTCAGAGCCATTCGAGAAGGCTAATCCTCACCTCGTTGTAGCGAGCGATGAGCGGCTGTCGGGAACCTATTGTGGTCGTCCCATCCATTTTCACGTACGAGTAGTTCTGTTCCCGTACAAACACTTCCAAGATGTCCAGCATCTGGAAATGAGATATAAGATGAAGGCAACAGAAAGACAGTGAGAATAAAAAAAGACAGGAGGGGCAGGCAAAGATGAGGAGAGAGGGGTTGAGGTTTGGATTAGCTCTAAAAGGATTAGAGCAGATTAATATTACATGGACAGAGATGCCGACAGGGAGGGTCTCAGGTTCCCTCTGAGGTATAATCTCATTGGTATTGACTGCAACAGCTGGGGCCTCTGTCACATATACACACTTCCTCTGTCTTTCCCATCCTAACACTGTTGTAAGTATCCAGCAGGAAATACAAAGGAGTAACATCACAACCTGATGTAATGCAACGACGATCTGACATACATAATTCAAGGTAGAAATGTATGTTTCAAGAGGAACGTACTGTAACTGTAGTAACGCAGAACGTTCCTAAAATAAACCATCATTTATACTGAACGCCATCTTCCTCACCTGTCTAGACTGTGTGAAGAGCAGGACCCTCTGTCCCTGCTTGAACCAGAGACGGAGAAGCGACTCCACCACTATCAGCTTGCCTGAGCGTTTCCAAAAGCCAAACTGTTCCTCCTCGGTTAGCTGGTCCTCCGGGATTCCCCTCAGCATCCGGGGCCCGCCTGAGAAAAGGTCCGGGTGGTTACAGATCTTACGCAGCGCGATCAAACCTGAAAATACCTAAAGAGCAGAAAAAAAAAAAGAAAGAAAAATATTCATAGTCTTCACTCTACGCAAGTAGTAAAAAAACAATAGCCATTTTTATTGCATTTTGCAGCGTTGCACCTTTAAACAAATAAGCACATTTACTTTAGTTTACAGGAATGAATTACATAATTTATTTACGGACAATAAAGGCTGTGTTTCTTGATGAGGGCCCAGCGGTCACTGCATTAGTAATGGTGGTTAATGGACTGAGAGTGACCACTGAATACATCTATGCACAATCTGGTCACCCGTGGCTCTTCAACCACGTCCATTTGGTCAGTGGTGATAAATGGTCGCTTCTCTCTCTCTCATCGGTCTGGCTAATGTGAGAAGAAGTGCACAACCTTTTCAAAGTGGGCTAAAACATGCTCAGGTTAAGCTGTAAGAGGTTTAAAAAACTTACATGGACAAAAGATGAGTTTGGAATTTGGCTTTAAGATGATAATCTTCAAAAGTTTAAAGGTTTATAGAAAAAAAAAAAAAAACCTACCAGTACACAAATGTATGTGAGCTGGAGATAGGAGGTGAAACATCAGTTGAGTGGCTAAATAATTAATAATCCAAGTACTGTATTGTTCTTGGAAGTTCGGTAGACCAACATGTGTGACCTGATCATCCTTTTAATATGCAATAAAATAAATTTCCTTAGGAGGATGTTCATAATTTGGCTTGGAAGTACCCAACAGCAAATACAACTCACCCCTTTAGCAAAGTAAGAACAGAAAATACATTGTTATTGTTAGGGATGCACGATATTATCGACATAGTATCGTAGGGCTGGGCCATATCATATCGTTCACAATAATACCGGTTTAAAAAAAGCTTGCCTGAGCAAAAAAATTATATCATGATATGCTAATTTCATGACGTAATACATCAGGGCGCCCCGCCCCCTTAACAACCGAGCGCGCCGAACGACCAAGCCAAACTGCGCACCTCCCCTCCACCTGTCGGTATTGGTGTAACGCTAATTAGTTGTGCACAATACTAGCTACCTAAAATGCTAAAAACACAACACGTGCCTCAGCTTCTCTCCATCCAGCTCTAAACTGCAGGTACAGACATCTCAACTGTCTCTCCCTCCCCCACACCTCGCTCTGAGCTGCCGGACCAAGAGGCAGGTGATCAGAGACAGATCAGTTAAAAAAAATGAATCAGAGAAATGGATTATTGCTGCAGGAACAGATGAAGCTGAAAAACCAACAAGCTTCAGGGTCAGCTGGACGCCTTGTCACAAGTTCTGGAAGTTATAGTTCATTTAAAGGCAACATATTTTGTTGTATGTTAAATTTATGCGCAACAGATCTAAGCTTAATTTTATTTAGTTATTTTGGGAAACTGCACTTGCACTTTAGTTTTTGTAGTGGATTTTGTTGATCTACATTTTGTGCCGACTTTTTCAATCTAAATAACAGAAGGATCATTTTTATTTTTATACTTGGAGACTGAATACTTTACTAAATAAAGTAATTTCAATAAAATTGCCCCTTGTTATTTTTTAAATGTTATATAATACTGCAAAGCAACATGTTAAGTTAATTTAGTCAAATAAATAACTATGATTTCTGTGTTTTGTTTTTTTTTTGTTATATCACAAAATGTATTGTTATCGTCAGAATGCTCTGAAATATCACAAAATTATATTTGAGTCATATCGCCCACCCCTAGCATCCAGCATAAAAACAATTGCCAAGTCTTTGCTGTGGCAACCCCTGAGGAAGGGAGCAGCCGAAAGAAGAAAAAAAAAAAAAAAAAAAAAAAAGTACAAAGATCAGGGTTGCTTTGGCACTATTCACTCATGATCAAGACAGACTAAGTACATGGGAGCAAGCAACTGCCTTCGAAGTGATGCAACACTGAGACAATAAGCTAATGCTCAGTAACTTTAACATCACTTGAAAATGTCAAGCGTTGTCCACCCACAAGCACACAATAGTAGCTCACGGATGCAGGTGCAGACGTTACTTATCTTTATGTCAACGTTCATTAGGACAAAAGTGCAGTCTGTCGAGGGGAAGAGTTGGCCGACTAGAAGGTATGTGTGCCTGCCTGCCTCGATTTTCACCTAGTGCCAACAATAGATGGTGAAGTTAATGAGGTTGTTCCATGGTCCTATCTATGCCAACCCTGGTGTTCACTAACAGCCTTTATAGTCTCATTTCCTTCAACGTCATCAGGAAGTCTGCAATTTTCTCCAGAACGACAATGCCTCCACATTTCTGGCAGGCTGAAATCTAGGACATCTTTTCTTCAAAACAAAGTCATTGAGGACCAAATGGACTGAAGCAATGCTGTGTATTGTCAAAGAAATGTGGCACACATACACGAGAAACACACACCCAGTTCCAAAGATGACTGAAACTGAGGCTAAGGTTGAAGATAAAAGTGGCAACAATATGAGCAAAAGGTAGATTATGACAATAATGCAAAGTGGATGCAGTTTTAAAAATCAGTATGTGGGCTGTGAAGAATGAAAGATGAATCATTGTATTTGACACCGACAACATGTGACACAAAACTAATCTTCAACACAAGGTCGGATTAAGGACATAGGCTAGGAAAAAATCTCAAGACAACCAGTATACACAAAACAAACATACAAAAGATAACGAAGCTGTTAAAGGCATTATAACAACCTCTAAATGTTTTACTACCATATGGAATCAAATCACTCTAAATGACTAGAGACTGAAAAGAGCATCAGCTTTAAAGTAAACAGAAAATACAGCAAAGTTTAGGTTTAAAAAAAGGTTCCAGTACATATAACACAACTTTCTTACGCAGGTGTATAGTCAATAAAAACTCACCTTCTTTATGTATTTTTACGATACTAATGCAATTTGTAATTTTTAAAGTTGGTGTTACTATAGCCTAACCTCATCCAGTCATTCTGGTGTGATCTATAATTCAACAAGGGCTGCTGAGGTTCCCTTATTATTACCAACACACTAGAATTCCAAATGAGCTCAGAACTCAACCTCACTCTTTGTCATTCTATCAGTCTGTCTCTTTCCCTCTTTCTCTCAGTCTGCCTTGTCTGTCTTTGTGACTGTCTCTTTCTGAACTTGACAACAGCGCATATTCCTACATTCGCTCCTTGCATTCATTATGGTGGCTCATGAAAATCATCATTACGAGTCACAATTTACAATGTTTATATTTTTGCTCTAAGAAAAATTTGGCAATCATATCTATGTAACTCCAAACAGCATGACAGAGGGTGAGGGAAATATTGTCGCATTAAAACATGTTTGATCGTCCTCCAAATTATGTCTGCAACAATGTCCAAGTTGTTTTGCAAAGAATCAGCTAGAGAAAAAAATAATAATAAGCAAATAAGCAAAGCTGCACTGCACTTGTATGTGAAGCCTGGGCAGAGGGAAAAAAGCGCATTGTGGTTCTTGTTTTGAATTTCAAAAGAAAAGTTTAAAAAATGGCCAAGAATTTTCTTTATAAACTCATGCATTAATTCTGCATTTTACAATCAATTATAGAGATCTGAATCACAGATTCATCTATGGAGAGAACATCTGGAGAGGAGTACTTCAAGAAGACTACTGTATCAAAAAGGACTCCTCGGTGGAAAAGAAAATCTCTACTGAAACTAAAGTCAGCAAAAAAAGCAGACAGAAAAGAGAGACAGGGTTAGGGGTTCAATTAGGACAGAGGAGACAGTCAACAACTCCCTGATTGATGGTGTTGCATACTCAACACAGTTAATACAAGAACACAGGGACACACAGAAGGCAAGTGATGCCTACACGTAAAGATTCAAAAATACAAACGTGTACTTTGTGGAGTACACTCATACAAATAAGCTCACAGAAAATCGAAAACGTGCAACAGGAACTCTGTCTCATCTGTTTTTTCAACTACTGAACGGAAGTCTACAAAAACACTGAATCACAAGCACCCGATGCAAAAGAAAAAAACACCTGAAGATAAAATATAGTGCATATGAGAGCCCATATATTTGTCTCAATTCCCATGGTTATTTGTAAAATAGATTTCTCAAGAACACTTACCTGAGCAGCTAACCACTTCACTGTATGAGGGAGGTGCATAGATTAGAACTTGTATTATTATTATTATTAATAATATTATTATTATTATTATTATTATTATTATTATCATTATTATCATTATTATTGCATTGTTTATTCAAGACTTATTTTTTTTATATCAGCACCCATTGGGATATGCATGATCACAAGTACTCTATCTCTGTGTAGTTGTTTGAATGTCCTATTTTAAAGGACGTAACTGAGCAAGACCTTGTATATTTGAGCTTGTCATGCTCTTCTGTTCAATAATTAAAATGACAGAGTTCAGTCAGTGACCAGGTGGGGCACGTCTCTCATCCATATACAGTACTTATTCAAGTCTACAGAGACAAAGATGCATGCATTAATAAAAGCTTTTAACAGGCCCAGACCGAACTGAGAGCTGAACTTTTGCCCAAAACAAGAGACCAGAGGCCTGAACATATGCCTTCATTGTTCTGCACAGATCTGGCAGGGCTGCAGCTAGAGGCCGGGGAAATGTGACACTTCCCCCTCACATATCAGCTCTCCAGGGGTGTAGAAGCTGGATTGTACACCAGGTTCAAAGAGATGTGTTGGAATGCTTGTGAAATTCCGGTTCAGTGGCAAAGGATAGAGATAGGGAAAGCTTCTGATCCACAAAGGCAGTTCACAGAATATGCAACACAAAAACGTGACAGTATATTGGCAGGATATGTCAAAGAGTTGCCCATCTTCTTTTCATCCAACCTTCATTTATACAGGTTAGTCTCACTGAGTCACAAGGACTCATTTTCCAGAGAGACCTGTTTATTTCCAATATGTTTGTTTACAACTTTAGAGAACTGACTTTAGTTAGGGTTAAAGAAAATTGAACCAATAGATTTTGCTTTACCACTGTTTGAAATGTTAAGTCAGGACTACACTTCCCATCAGATTATTGTCTTAATGAGAATTATCAAAAGGAAGGGCAAACTGCACTGCTATACATCATTGTACCTCATGTCTAAAATCAACAATGCTTACACACATGAAAAAAAAAAAATCCACAAGTTCTGCATAAACAGAATAATATCATTAGGGATGCACAATATAATTGGCATGGTATCGGTATGGACTTATATTAGCGTTAAAGTTAAATATTGGACATTGGCCATTCCATCAAAATAACACACCGATATAAAAGACGCTGTTTTTGTATGACAATCCAGCGACAATGATGGCTGCAGTGGCAGCACAACATGATGATGTCACGTGCACCTATCTGACCTCACAGCGGAGAGGAAAATTCCAAATGTCGGCTGTGTGGAAGTTTTTTCTTTTGTTGTTGATGTTGTCGGATTCCGAAGATTTTTGGACTACGTTGAGCCTCGCTTCATCGTCCCCAGTCGGAGATATTTTTCCAACGTAACCTTACCTGAGTTCTAAGCCGTCATTTCTCGACGTCACTGAGAAGCCAATAGCCGATACCACTTGGGTGAGTTTTACCAGACATTTGGAAGTCAAGTATTAGCCCCATTAACTTGATTAGTCTTACAGCACAATGAATAGACAAAAACTTTGAACTCAAAAAGGCTGTCCTTCATGTACAAGAGTTCAGAGGATCCCACACTGCAGCTAGGAACCTGGAACAAATATCCACAAGTGAGACAACATTGTAGGTTACTAATGCTAATAAATAGCATTTAACACTTTTCATTTAATATAAGTTAAAGTGTTTTGCATACCATATGGCTGTTAGTGAATATATGTCACCAGCTCTTACAGCTGTTACCCATTTTTGTAGCAAATAAGCCTAAATAAGAGGACTATGTTCTGACAAAGGAAATAATATAAAATATCAGTATCAGTATTGGTAATCGGAAAAATAAGTTTAAAAATATCGGCATATCAGCCCAAAATCCAATATTGTGGATCCCTAAGTATCATGCTTGTACATACATGTAGCTCATGATCAGCACCTTGTGTCAAGCTTGTCATAAGAAATGTGGTAGGCTTATACACTGACTTAACAAAAATAGATTTTACAGAGCTACTTCAAAAACATAAGCTGAGCAAAGCCACCCATTTTGTGTGTTAAGTGATACAGACTTGAATGGCAAACAAAAGACACAGACAATCACCAGTGCATCCAGAGAAAAACTAACTAAAATGCATCCGCACACATTCTCACACAGGCATGTGGACACAAACGAATACACAAACGCCTAAGCCAGCTTACCATCTCTCTGCGGACAGGAGGAACACTCCCGCCACATCATTTCAGAGTGCTTTTCATCACAGTGTGACAACATGTCAGCTCCAGTCCCTGTCACTACGCCACACAGCATTGATATTCACCAACTGTGCAGCAGCCTGGGACACTACACAACCATGCCAAAAAATGTGACACAGGAGGAATAACTTTCCTGCATTTACTTGCCTACAAACACACACACGTGCTCATACTGAGACCGTTACATCCCTGCACAAGTATGAGCATACATATCAATTATAGTCCTTGCAGGCGTACAGCAACCATGCATTGATCCAAACACATCATCCATACACTGCCGGGCAAAAGCAATTCAACACATGCAACTCAAAACATTGACATCAAGATCAGATTGAATGATTTATTTGTGTCCGTAGTCTAAAGAACAGCTCTGAAAGCATGTGTATATTACAGTTCCTTTTTTAACCACCTGTCAGATCGATTGGCAAACTGATTAACTAAGTGATTGACAGGGGCAATTATACATATATTCAATCTGAATCCATTCCACAAACAGCACATATGATTTACTATTCAGCACCCACTCACATCTTCACTGCCAGAAGCAAAGAAGAGGAGACCTGGGGCAAAGCAGGTTGTGATGGGAGAACAGGTTTGTCTGTGTGTGTGTTTATTTTTTTTATTTTTTTATTTTTTTACAGGTTTTACTGAGAACTGTGATGTGATTTAATTACAGTTATTTTTATCTCTGATTGAAAAATGTTGCAATAAAACAATGATTGGGGGGTTCCAGGCAAAAAGACAGCAGTGGCTGGTAAATAATTTTATTACACTGCCCTAACATGAGGATATTAGGATTTTTACAAATGTCTTTCCACTGAATGGAGCTGCAGTCTAAAGTATGAATCATTGATGATCTTCCTTGATGTGAAGGGGATATGAAATTGATGAGGAATAAAAGAGGCAGCAAACAAAATCTGCTCTACAAATATTGCCTGCACTAAAACATCAGGTAAGCATATAATGAAATTTCTAGCATAGCATGGTCCTGCACAAGAGTGTGATTATGCATCCTCTCTTCTGACTACACTGTATTTCCAGCACAAACATAGCCTTGAGTGTGAATACAAACACACAGGCTGGGGAGATGCATTCAGTGAAGCAATTAAATATCCCTGTGTGTCTGCATACAAACAATCAGCCAAATCTGACTCTACAGGTATCCTCTATGGAGAGCAGGTAGTGTGTATTAATCCATCCCTGTGTGTCCGAGCTGCATGGCTGCTTCACCAGCCTGGACTACCGGGCTTGTTAAAGTTGATTTATTAGGCCTCTGTTTACTTTGGCTTTCCCAGGCATGGCAAGGTCAACAATAATGGTCCTCTGAATGGGAATAAATTCTGACCTGGATATATATGGCTGGCGCTGCTTTATTCCAGCAACCTTTTATAGCATGCAAGACCAAATCACCCCCTCCTTCCCCACTCTTATGTACACACCCACACAGTTTATGTCCCTTAGTAACTGAGGCATCACTCAGGAACATTTTAAATTGGTACCCCTTCTGCAGTTACATCATATTTGCACTGTGTACTCTCTCCCTCTACCACTTTTCAAGAACTGCTTTAAAAATAAATCTGTTCATACATGTAAGAGCAAGCAACTCTTACACCAACTGAAGTCTTAATTTTTACCCAGGATAGCATGTGGATAAACATAGTTCAACATACATTAGCTGCATGGCTTTTGCAAACCTGGTTTGATGAGGCGGTGCAACAGCGGACCTGTCTGCTGACTAAACTGTGCATCAGTTTCACATAAAAGTTTCAAAAACAACCACCCACCCTCCATCCAAGGCTGACAAAACAATAAATCTGAGCAACTCATAACTTTCCTGTACAAAGATGGAAGGGGAAAACAACTTTTCTTTATCTATTATTTACTCCTACCCTGTTAGTATGTGGCAACACATACAAGGTACAAGTGAGGGTTTCCAATGAGGGGCTACAGACTTGTGTAAACGTACATTTGTTGTAAAGTCCATGTCGATTCTGACATGTATACACAAATGTCAACACTTTGAATGACAAAATCATTCAACTCATCTGTAAACAGAGTTTTCGTGCATCTGCCAAACTGCACTTTGAAGTAAATGGAAGATGGAGCAGAGAATGTGGGTGGGCAATTTTCACACTATTTAACATGAGGAAAAAGCAAATAAATTCTAAAGAAGAGAAAAAAAATAATGACAGCATTTGAAAGCATGTGATTAGCTTCTCAGATGTTTTCTTATTTTATTTTTTTTTTTATTATTTTTTTTTTACAGCTGGGGCTATTGGTTAAATTGTGCTTTAATGTCAGTATGGTGCCACAGTGGTGCAGTGTTACTTACTTGTGGACAAATAAACATTTAAATCTTAATACAGGAAAAAAAAATCAACACAGTTTTTTAGGGCTTTTACTGAAATCTAGCTTGAATGCAAAGGGTTGTTTGATTTAAAATGAAGTAATAGTAAATGAAGACAAAATAAACATATTATTTAGGGACGCATGATATAGGATTTTTGGTTGATCTCTGATATGCCGATATGTTAAAACTTATTTGGCTGATAACAGTATTTTAATATACTTTCCATAGCCCTCTTATTTAGGCTTATTTGCTAGAAAAATTGTGCAACAGCTATAAGAGCTGTTGACGTATATTCAGTAACAGCCATATGCATAGCACTTCAACTTAAAATGAGTGTGTTAAATGAAAGGTGTTAAATGATATTCATTAGCATTAGTCACCTGCGATGATGTCTCACTTATGGAGGCTTGTTCTGTGTTCCTAGCTGTAGTGTGGGATCCTCTGCACTCTTGTGCATGAAGTTTTTGTAGGAAGGAAAGGTTTTGTCTATCTATTGTACTGTAAGACTAATCATGATAACAGAGCTAACACTTGTCGTCCAAATGCCTGTGGTAAAACTCACCCAAGAGCTATCGGCTATTAGCTCCTCAATGACATCGGAAATGACGGCTTGTAACTCGAGTAAGGCTACGACGGAAAAATATCTCTGACTGGGGAGGATGTAGCGAGGCTCAACGTAGTCCAAAAATCTTTGGAATCTAATATCCTCAATGAAAAATAAAAAATAAAAAAACGTCCACACCGCCGACATTTTGACTTCTTCCTCTCCACTGTGATCAGATCAGGTAGGCATGCATGACATCATGTCAATGTCAATGGCAATGTCAATTTATTTATATAGCACATAAAAACAACAGAAGCTGGCCAAAGTGCTTTACAGTTAAGACAGATTAAAAAAGAGTAAAAATGTATCTAGTGCCACTGAAACATAATAAAATTAACAACAATATAAAACACAACAATAAAATCAGCTCAAAATTTGTTCTCAGACTCTGCACCAGTAAATACCGTGCCATGCTCAGATTTACATTTATATTTTTATTTTATTTTGTCTTTAAATACTCCTCTTAACCGTGAGTGCAGTGATAAATTGGCGCAGGGGGGAGAGAAATGTGGGGAAAGCAAAACACTAGTGAGATGTTTTTTTGCCCCGCTCTGCTCAGGCTGGAGGTTGAGGAGCATTAATTGTAGAACCACTAGACTGAGGAACAGCTTCTACCCTGAAGCTGTTAGACTCATGAATATCTGACCAGAACAATCACTGTGAAATATCACATCATGTTGCTGCTGATCTGTTTCATGTTGCTGCTGATCTGTTTTATGCTGCTGCTGATCTGCTCATGTTGCTGATCAGCTTTCATGTTGCTGTGTTCATCTGCTCACAGAAACTCATGTTCGTGCTGCTATTTGGAGTAATGTCATTCTATAATATTAGTGCTCAGTGTATTTTTAGTTGGTGTTTTTCTTGGTTCACATCTTAGATCTTAGTAATGTTTGATTTTGCATTTTATTGTTGGATGTAACTGGGACCCTGTGTACTTAATTTTGTTTCATCACATGTACCACATGTGGTGCAAATGACAATAAAGACTCTCTGACTCTGACTTTAGAGTGTTTTTGATCTTAGAGTGTTCTTGATCTTAATTTTTTACTTGTCTTAAAATCTAATGTTTTAGTAGTTTTGTAGTTTTTGCATTA
Source organism: Hypsolebias longignatus (assembly GCA_031762435.1). Classification (NCBI taxonomy): domain Eukaryota; kingdom Metazoa; phylum Chordata; class Actinopteri; order Cyprinodontiformes; family Rivulidae; genus Hypsolebias; species Hypsolebias longignatus. The sequence goes on along the minus strand of JARVGV010001030.1, from coordinate 11,390,637 downwards.
ACTTTTATTCTTACAGGTTTTGAAGTGTTTTGAACATGGGTCTGTTCCAGAATCCCAGGAGGATTACAATAATACTGGGTGTGGTGGAAGTGTTACTCACTTCCATCATTTTTTGTGTGAATATTACTGTGTCATTCCAGGTCACTCCCGCTGCCAGCATGAACAACCAAGGGTCAAAAGCAGTGACCCTACCCTTATGGCCTGGTCTCAAGTGCATGAGGTCGATCAGCTGACGTTGAATCTGTCTCATAGTTTTCAGATGAACAGCTGGTACCATTATGCTCAGTTCCTGGCCATAGGTCGTCACAACTCTGAATGTTATGTGTGTACTAAGCTCCCAGTCTCAGCCTCACATCTGCTCTTACGTGTTAAGCCCATCGAACGAAAGTTGTCTTTCTGTTTTTTGCAATACAGCTCAAGTGATTATGCTAGGGATCCACACTGCTGTAAAACTCGCAAGTACTCCCTGAATCAACCATCTCAGGTAGTAGTGCTAAGTCAATTTGTAGAATGGACACCTGAGGAACAATTTCCTATTTGTGTCTACCACCACCAGCAGGACACTTTGCAGACTGCAGTGGGCTCACTGCCACCTGACATGTGTCAAGCGGTCTATCATCCTAAGAATCATTGCATTGCTGTGCCTGACAGTAATGGAATGTGTCCTGTTGATGACCTCGCCTGGCTGTGTGGTCATGCTGTACTGCTGACCTTACCAGTCAACTGGACAGGACTGTGTGCACCAGTTGCAGTGACAGCTGACTCATTCATGGCTTATTTAAGTAATGGTTCTCATTATGTAAGACAGAAGAGCGATTGACATCAGACCTCATGACTCTCTGAGACTCTCACACAGGTTGAGTGCCAGATAGTCTAAAAAAGTTGCCTGTGAGTAGTTATCCCATGCTTGTTTGTTCCAGGTTCCTGTCCCTCTGCTTGGTTCTTGTCTCCTCCCCTCCACTGATCTCCTGGTTACTCGACTTTTTGCCTGCCTGACTTCCCACTTCCTGCTCTACACCTCACGGACTGACGCCTCTCAGATTTACGATATCGACCTTCTCCTGCCTCACTACGTTTCCTTGCCTTCTCCTGTTGGTCCTGTGGCCCATCTACTTCCCGGTTTGGATTCTCGCCTGTTGGATTTCCCTCTACACCTCTCGGATTACGTGACAGACTCTTCGCTGCGGTCGGCTGTCCCCCTTCACCAGAATCAGCCCCTCCCGCAGCTGTTCTGCCCTATTAGAATCTCCCTTCTATCAACGAGACGGTTAGTGGTTACTCCTCATTGACTGTTGCATTTAGTTTGTCATCAGCTTGACCACTAACCACTCTCTTCCTACCAACAGACTCGTTCCAGCCTGAAGGTCCAGAGCCCGGCACCAGAACCAGTCTTAACCCCATTCCTTCTATAGTGGGTTATCTCATTAAAGCTTGGTTAAACCAATCTCTTGTTGAGGTGATTTTGGTCTGGTCTTTTGGGGGTTTGTTAAAGGAGCAGGTGAATGTGGGAGTGTACTTGTACTAGGTCTGAAAAAAAATAGTGTCAGGACACCTCTAGAATAAATCTGTATGTCTTCAAACTAATTAATTAATTAAGTTTTATCTTCTTTCAGCTGCTCCTTCTTTAGGGGTCGCCATAGTGAACTGACTTGCACGAAGACTTGGTGATGGTTTTTACTCTGGATGCCTCTCCTGAGTAAACCACAGACCACTGAACTACCACAGCCCTCTGTGTGGATCAGAGAGCTGCTATCTAGGGTGCCCGGAGGAGCAGATGATGGGGGTTAAGGGCCTTGCTCAAGGGCCCAGAGTCGGACAAATGAGGGTGAAGACAGGTGTGGGTATTTCACCTTTCCCACTCACATTTTGATGTGGGTGGTCCGGGGAGTTGAGCCGGCGACCTTCAGATAACAAGCCCATCTTCTCTAACATTTGCGCAACCACTCCTCTAAAATATTAAGTATTAAGTAGTAATTAATAAGTTAATTCTGTAACAGGTGAATTTTGACTATAGCCTTTACACAACTCTCCATTTCAAAAATGGCTGAAATGTTCCTTTAAGATGTTATAGGAGTGGTCATGGGGAAACATAAATTGTGGATTAAAGTCATGAGTGCTGTATCTCTGCTGAGGAGTGTGAAAAGTTCCAGCTGTTTGGAAGATGTTGCTCACTGCAGGAAATTCCCTCATCTGGAGAGAGATGAGGAGCCATCGTATTGTCCTTCTAACAACGTCCCTCCTTTTCTCACACACTAAAACTCCTCATGGGTGTCTGAACTTGAAAACTCTCCAACTTGTCTAAATGATCATAGAGCTGTAAGAGAACAGTATTTTCCTGCAGCTTGGCCTGTCCAACATAATTTTAGCACATTTTAGCTGAGTCATGGGCCGTGTTCCAGGCAGGAACATGTGTTACATCACCAGCAAACATGACTTCAGCTTTTCATGTATCGTACACCCACTTGGGAGGAAAAAGTACAACATTGCGTTGTGTGAATGGAATGAGGCTGGATGGAGATCCTCTGAGGGGCCAAGCTGCATGCGCACATTGAGATTCTTCTGAACAACAGCTGCTTAGTGTTTGTCTTGCTTTTCATCACTGTGCAAGGGAGATGTTCTGTAACTCCCACATGGCTGACATTTTGCATGTGGTCCTTGACAGTGGCGTCTTTGGAGGGTGGGGGAGGGGCACCGTTGCCTCACTCCAGTCTGCTACACAAAATTCAACCAATTTAAATGACTAACATGTTGCCATGACTAAAAACCAAACTCCCAGCGTTTCCCCTCTGTCTGATCAAAGTTTTCATGCTTTTAGGTCAATCACATTTGATTTTTATATGTTTTCCCCACTGAGCTCTGAAGATTGTTCATGATGAGTAATGGCAGAACAAGTTTGGATTGATGTATTGTCTTAAAAACTCGTTACAAAAAAAAAAAAAACATAAAAACACAATTCATAGCTGTTTGTCATGAGCAGGATGTTGCTCTTAATGGAAAGCAAATGTAAATTCCCAGATAATTTAGGGTTTGAAGGATTCTGCTGTGTTCTAAATGATCTGAGCACAGAAGTCCAGGAGCACTTCACCTTAGTATAAAAAGATTTAATTATAACACAAAGTTAAAGTATGCAGAAAATTACATTGATTCAAAATGCATTTTGAGGAACAAGATCAGAGCGAACCTTACGTTTTCACATCTAGTAATGTTTGTTCAACGTGACACTGCGTGTCAAAGTGATTTATAGATTTTCTTATGCCCCGCCCTGCAGAAGTGGAAAAGGTTGAGATTGGGTGTCAGTCTCTCTCTCTGTTCTTAGTGGCACCGTGGTACAACCACTCAGGAGCAGGTTTGATCTCCATGGTTACATGAAGGCCATCTTGCTGAGAGAGGTGTCTGCTGCATTAATGAAGTCCTGATAACAGATAAATTACTATGTTGTTTTGAAACTAGGAGCACACAATATCACAGTGTTTGCTGTGGCTTTCATTGTCTGCCTTCTGATCGTTAACCCACTACTGTGATGAACTGTGATTAATTACTCAAGCTATTGTTGTGTGCAAGGGCACATTATTATTTAAAGGTCAACTGACATGATGTTTGAACTTTGCATAAAATGGCACAACATATATATCTTGTATAATTGAACTATG
>JARVGV010001030.1:11349938-11363444 GCA_031762435.1 Hypsolebias longignatus | reverse complement strand
AAGCAGCTTCAGCAGCTGGAGCAGCTTCAGCTGGCTCATCTTCAGCAGCTGGCTCAGCTTCAGCAGCGGGAGCAGCTTCAGCAGCTTCAGCTGGAGCAGCTTCAGCAGCTTGAGCAGCTTCAGCTGGCTCATCTTCAGCAGCTGGAGCAGCTGAAGCAGCTTCAGCAGCTGGAGCAGCTTCAGCAGCTGGAGTAACACGTGGACGTAGTTTTTCCACACACAGCTTTAACATTTTGCGCTTTGATTCATTCAACTTTTTTTTTTTATTCTTCAGTTTAACAGAAACGTTTAAATTAATAAAAAGACGAGCAGATTTAACGACCACCTCTCGCTGCACGACTACGTTGATAAATATTCGCAGTCCGTTGCTCGGCGCTAAACGACGAACGCTTCCTTTTCGCAGGTGTCCCACTCCAGGATGCGACGGCTCGGGGCACATCACAGGAAACTACGCCTCCCACAGGAGGTAACGAAACACACGAAGAAGAGCTTCATGTGGAAACACGCAGACAGTCAGACAGACAGGCCTAGAGACAGCTCATGGTGCAGGTAGACAGGGACCACATTCACATCCTCCACGTCTCAGGCGCCTCTCCGCTCATCTCATCTGGTTGAAGAACCACTTGAACATTACTCTGCCTTCTCATGATCTCTCCCTTTATCAGTCACCAGATCTTTTTTTTATTATTTTCCAACCCCAATGTTATCAACTCCATACTTTCTGTTTTCAGTCTCTCTGGGTGCCCGCGTGCCAAGAAAAGTGGAATTAAAACTCCTACCAAGGACAACCAGGAGGACTCGGAGCTTTTAAAGTTCGTACCGCTCAGACAGCCGTAACGTCTGCCTTTAACATGACTGACGGTAAAAGTGAAATGCAACAAAGGACAGAGAGGGAGAGACAGAAAGAGAGGACATACGCAGCGTAACTGAACCGAAGCAGGCTGATGGAAACATACTCTGAGTAGATGATGGTAGAGTTGTGGAGCGCAGCTTTGGTTTACTTTTGCACACAGAACTGTAACTAGCAGCACATTGATAACTACAGCATACCTAAATTAATTACTGTAATTTACCAAGAAAAGAAAATAGATCTCTACTTTTATCTGGCTATTTACTTTCATTTTCATTTCTTCACCGTTCTTTCACGTTAACACTTTTGTCCCCTGTCCTCCCCCGTTCCCCGTCCCCGTCTCCAGCAGATGCCCCGTGCCGGGCTGCGACAGTCTGGGCCACATCAGTGGGAAGTACGCCACGCACCGCAGCGCCTACGGGTGTCCGCTGGCGGCCCGCAGACAGAAGGAGGGCCTCCTGAACGGGACGCCCTTCAACTGGAAGGTCTTCAAGACCGAGGGCCCCACCTGCCCCACCCCCGGGTGTGACGGCTCCGGGCACGCCAACGGGAGTTTTCTCACGCACCGCAGGTGAGCGTCAACCTGAAAACTGGAGTTTGTTTCCTGCAACGAGGCAGCGGGAACGCTAAATGATTCAGCTGCTGAACGAGCTAAAGCTTGTTTGAAGAACTTCAGTAGAAAGAAACTGAGGGGAGCATGAAAAGGTTTAAACTACTAGACAATAAACCAGAAAGTGGCACAAAAAGTTAAAAACAGAAGAAAAGGTAAACTCTAAAGAGCACAAAGCAGCTGAAATCAGTAGAACCATCAGAGTCCAGATCACAGTTCCGTCCAAACTGTATCATGAGTGCAGGATGGATGAACACCTGCAACACGATGTTATCAGCATGGTATCGTATCGGCCGATATTAGCGATAAAGTTAAATATCGGACATCGGCCATTCCATCAAAATAACTCACTGATACAAAAGTCTTCTGTTTTAAGTTATTTTTTAATTTAGGAAACTGTCAAGTCTGTCTTTTAATGCTCAACTACTTATGCACTTTTCACGTGTTGCTTGTGAACAGGCTGAGTTTAGATTTGTGAAAATTTACAAATGTGCACTGTTCAAGTGTTATTGTGTTAAGAGTAAATGTTATGAATAAATTTGACATGAAACATAGTCCAAGTTGAAGTGTTGCATCATTTTCAGCATCTACATTTGGTAGCAGGTCAAACTGACAAAGACCTGCAGAATAATGTATTTTAATTCCACAGCAGAGAAGATATGTGGTCTCTGTAAGTAGATCTAGGAAAAAAATATTGGTATCCGTTATCAGCCAAATATGTTTTAACATATCGTCCAAAAATCCAGTATTGTGCATCCCTGCTTCTAATTGCTAATGTTGGTTTGTTGTTTGTGTTTGCAGCCTCTCAGGTTGTCCCAGAGCCTTGTTCGCCAAGAAGAAGGCCAAGTTCCCTGCAGAGGACTACCTGAGCACCAAGTTCAGAGCCACCGACGGTACGACGGTCGGAGGAAATGAACCCGCCACGTGCTGAACCTTTGGTTTGAAGCACTTTGAACAGGCACATTCCTTTATGTAACAAAAAAATAAGTACATTTGTATGAACATTAAGGTTTATATTTTATCTAAGCAAGTCAGGTCCTCTGGACGGATTCTTCAAAAGACTTCTTCAGTCTGAGGAGCTGCAACAAACTCAGTCTTATAAATAGCACCTTCTCATAGTGGATCAACCAGTTTGTTGGTGCTCACATAGTGGTAGTAGTAGTAGTAATGGTAGTACTGGTAGTGGTAGTAGAAGTAGTGGTGTTAACAACAGTAGTAGTAGTAATGGTAGTAGTGGTAGTGGTAGTAGTAATAGTAATAGTGGTAGTAATAGTAGTAGGAATAGTAACAGTAGAGTGGTATTAGTAGCAATGGTGGTAGTAATAATGGTAGTAATAGCAATAATGGTAGTAATAGTAATAGTAGTAGTAATAGTAGTAGTGGTAGTAGTAGTAGTAGTAGTAGTAGTAGTAGTAGTAGTAGTAGTAGCTGTTGTTGTTGCTGTAGTAGTAGCAGTAATAGTAGTAGTGGTAGTGGTAGTAGCTATAGTAGTGGTAGTGGTAGTAGTAGTAACAGAAGTAGTAATAGTAATAGTTGTAGTGATAGTAGTAGTGGTAGTAATATTAGTAGTAGTTGTTGTAGTAGTAGCAGTAATAGTAGTAGTGGTAGTGGTTGTAGCTGTGGTAGTAGTAGTAGAAATAGTGGTAGTAACAGAAGTAGTAATAGTAATAGTTGTAGCAATAGTAGTAGTAATAGTAATAGTGGTAGTAATATTAGTAGTAATAGTAGTAGTAGTTGTTGCTGTAGTAGTATTAGTAATGTAATAGTGGCAGCGGTAGTAGTTGTAGTAGTGGTAGTGGAAGTAGCTGTAATGGTGGTAGTAGTAGTAATAGTAGTAGTAGTAGTTGATGTAGTAGTTGATGTAGTAGTGGTTGTAGTAGTTGTGGTAGTAGTTAGTAGTAATAGTAGTAGTAGTTAGTAGTAGTAGTAGTAGTAGAAGTTCGTAGTAGTAGTGGTGGTAGTAATGGTTGTGGTAGTAGTAATAGTTGTAGTAGTGGTAGTAATAGTAGTAGTAATACTAATAATGGTAGCAGTAGTAATATTAGTAGTAATAGTAGTTATGGTAGTAGTAGTAGTAGTAGTAGTAGTAGTGGTAGTAGTGGTGGTGGTGGTGGTGGTGGTGGTAGTAATAGTAATATTAGTAGCAATAGTAGTAGTAGTAGTAGTAGTAGTAGTAGTAGTAGTAGTAGTAGTAGTAGTAGTAGTCGTAGTCCGCCCTCTCTCCTGGAGCCTGCTCAAATTCTCTAACTAGTTCGAGGCAATCCTGGCCAAAGTGGTTCAACATGTCCTGATCCATGCTCAATAATCTAAGTAGAAAAATCCAACTACTGTATTTGTATATTTTAAAAAGTATACAAATTCTACATTTATTGCACTGACAGGAAACTTTAGGTGCATTCATACAACAGTTCTGTGAAACTGCATTATGACTACTAGTCTGTCTTTAAGCTGTCTCCGAGCATTTATGTCACAGATCAGTCTAACCAAGTCCCATTTTAAATGCAAACTTTCAGAACTGAGGCTTAGGAGTGTTAGGGTGGCTGTGGAGCAGTATTACAATAGTTAACTTGGAACTGGAAAGTTGCAGTTGCCGTGTCCTTGAGCACCTAAATAGCTGCCCGCTGCTCCACATAGGTGTATCCCAAGTGTGATGGGTAAAATGCAGAAAACAAACTGTTATTCAATGGGCACATACAATGATGAATATACATCACACTTTCACTTCACTTAACATGAAGCAGTATACCGGTACAGTAAACGGTTGACTGGCATCTCTCTCGTATCATTTTTTAAAAATACGACCAATATGTCAGTTTAGCCATTCTTTTAGTCAAAACCTAATTTTGAAACTGAATGCAAAGTAACTAAACTTTATTATTCATGTTTCAATTTCCAAGTCCAGTTTTGGAGCAAAAAAACAGCTTATAGTTTTGTTTACAAGACTTTTAATTCTTGCAAGAGGTGGTCACACAGACTGTATATCATCACTACATTACATTCCTAAACTGCATTGCCAGCTTACCTTATCACGTGTTGACTGTTGTAATTTTTTTACAAGTTCTCTACTCAACTCTAACTTGCTCAGCAGCTTAAAAGCGCTACAGAGACGGGCTGACCTTAACCCCTCCATGTTGCCTTGATCCATTCAAAAATCACAGCAACACATCCAGAAGAAAGCCAAAAAGTACCTGCTTGAAGTATTTTGTAAAAGAGGACCTTTTGTAAACAAAAAATAAGGCTACAGTATTGGCAAACAGTAAAAGTAAGATTAATGTCCCCATTTTGCACTTTTCACAAAATATATGTACAGTAGTTTGAATCTTTTGAACTACCTTTGGAAGGACTTGATGGACTTTGGAAACTTGAACTGTGAATTGAACATATGGAGAAATGAAGCTATTGTCGGCTGACCTTAGGGAAGGGAGGAGGAAAGCAGGTCACACTAATGTGGACCAAATATCTCTCCCAGAGTCATTAGGATGATCAATGCTATTCTAATGAGATAACATCTGGAACAAAAGAACCTAATAGCAGACAGCTGCTGGGCAAAGTGAGGCAATTAGAAGAACATTCAGTGATGCTAACTAATTCTGTAGTCATTGTGCCCTGGTTTTGGACCCCCATCCTGTTAACATCCAAAAAACATGTTGAATATTTCACACCTCTAAATAATCATGATGCAGTAGTATCAGTGATACAACACGAGAAGTAAGAAAAAGGAAGCAGAAATTCTTTAAAAACCTCTACCTTACATGAATGCTTATCGAGCCGCACTAAATTGGTCAATTACGGAGAAAATCTGTTTTGAGGTAACCTTTCAGCTTATTAAATAAGCTATAAATCAATCTTTAGAGCAGAATGAGTGGCTGGATTTTAATGAGTCTACGTGTCTAATCCCTGTTTTCTCTCCCCTGCTTGCTTCCAGCCTATGTGTCTGTGCAGTTGGAAGCATACTCATTTCTTGTAGTAAGTTCAAGCAAGATTAAAATCATTTTGCAGTTCTCTAGAGGTTGGCACAACTACCAAAAGTATAACTTGGAGGAGCATATCACAGGTTAGATATTCATGTTTTTATTAATTAATGTATTTATTTTCAAAAACAAAAATTGAAGAAATGTGACCAAAAAGATACCTCCAGGAACCACTGAACATAGGAGCTGAATCCAATTAGTTTTTTTTAGCATAAAAAAAAGTTACTGAAAGCATCCTGATGCATGCTCAATAATAATCAATAATAATGCTCAATAAGGTGACTGAAAGCAATGTTAAAAATAATCTTAACAGCCTTCATAAAAAGAGCATGAGTCTTTAGCGATCATGAATCATAATTATGTACAATTTTGGGGGGGGTTAAAGAATATTCCTCTGTTAAACCATGAGGCAGCGATTAAATATAATACAGGGAAAAATAAAATAATACTAAAAAATAACTTTAGAAATGTTAATTATCACACTCCCTGTGTTTGATTTGTATGTTTCATTATACAATACTATTTAATAGACTAAACCTACATATCATTTATAGAAGCCTTTATAATCACTCTCAGTTGTCAAAGCTTTGTGGCCTTTTGTTTAATTTAGAGCAAGAATGTGTGATGGTTATTATGAAGACAGATACAAATGAGATCTAATGAGATCTAACATTGACACCTCTTAATTTAGTCCTACCATCCACCATTTTGAACTTATTGTAAATCAAACAAAAATTTCTACATTGTATTTTTTTGCTCAACATTTACCCTCCTGGGTACATCATATTACCTGCAAAGCTCTAAACAACTTAGCTCCATCTTATAGTCGAGACCTTATTGATCTATATTTCTCTAACAGAGCAATTCACTCTCAGACTGCAGGCTTACATGTGGTTCCTAGAGTTTCCAAAAGAAGAATGGGTGGGAGATCTTTCAGTTATCAGGCTCTTCTCTTGTGGAACCAACTTCCAGTTTCTGTCTGTAAGGCTGACATATTGTCCAGATTTAAGACTGGGCTTAAGACTTTCCTTTTTGATAAATTATATAGCTAGGGTTGGCTTGTTATGCTGCCATAAGCTTAGACTACAAAAGGACAAATTTACCTCATTTCCTTAAATGAATTGTTAAAATCAAATATGCTGGTGAAGATTCTCAGTCATCCAGGACTGAGGTTCTGTATTGAACGTTTTCTTGTTTCTTTTTTTTTTTTTTTTAATCAAACAGTTTTCATTTGATACTATTTCTATCTTGACATGTGATTATTGAACTGCCATTGTGTATCTATTCCTATCCAACCCAGCTGGTCGAAGCAGATGGCCGCTTGTCCTGAGCCTGGTTCTGCTACAGGTTTCTTCCTCACGAGGGAGTTTTTCCATTCCACTGTCGCCTTCATGTTTGCTCAAGATGAGTTCTGCGATGAAGTTAAATTCAAAGCAGACTGCTCCTCAGATAAATAGTGTTAACTTACTTTATATATACAGTATTTATATGAATGTTTATGTTGTGTGCCCTGAAATGACTTCTGTTGTGTCTTGGCACTATATAAATAAGCTGAATTGAATTGAAAATATTTCAGGCTGTAAGGGCACATATCTAGCAGTTAAACTTCCCATGCATACATAACAACTGCAGTAAAAGTAGACCAAAGTGTCTGAACGTTCAAAACAATCCAAGTACTCCAAATTGGAAGAAGCTTAAACGTGTTAAGCATTACTATTACGGTACATGCAATCTAGATATAAAAAAAATAATAAAGATGCCTTGTTGCCATTTATGTTTTATTTTGACTTGTTTATTTTTTTAAGCGCATCCTTGACTTTGATAGTTTTCATATATCATTAACACGTCATTCATATAGATGTGCTGTGTGTATGGGACAGATACTGTACACACTAGAAGACTACATTAGTATGGGTGGTTAGGGAAAAAGGGAGAAACGTATCAGAGTTTGAGTGCAGTCTACACTACAACAGCTCTACTCCTCTGAGAGTACAACGGTAGCGGTGAAAAAGCTTCCAACTAGCAGTAATTGGTTTTAAAATAATAGAATTCATTACAGTTATGGCGCTTGTTCAGAAATGCAAACAGGGGAAGAAAAAAACATTCACCAGAGACTTGGGCTGAACTGCTTCACTAAAAACCATGGGGAGATGAAAGGCATAATTCAAATGACAATTTTAGAACCTTTAGTTCATTTATATCAGAAACTCAGAAGACGATGCAGAGATAATAATATCAAGATTTTTCCCATTCTTTTGTTCTAGTTGAAGGGCTTGGAAGTAACTTTTTCCTTCTCACTTTCTATCTTCTGTAGCGGCAAATTTCTCCTCCTCATACAGAGGCATGTGAGGTGACACACAAACAACGTAGCAAACAACGCCCATCGGCAGCAGAGACAGCCAACTGAAAGCTAACATGGGAAATCTTGACAGGGTGGAAGAAAAACACCTCACACATGACACTGAATTTGTTGCTTGTCCTATTAATTGATGATGTAATTATACACATCAGGAGTCTCTGCTGTAAGGTTCTGCGCATTTAATCACATGCAGTTGCAGGCTATCTTTGACTGAAGGCCAACAGCTCAGGTGTAAGGAAGGCATTCCTTCCAATCAGGATTAAAAACATAATTTCTTAGGACCGCTCAGGACATAAAGAGACAGGTCAACCACCTCGGTATGATTGGATGTCATCTCTCGTGCTGTGCTCATTGCCAGCACCAAGGACATCATCATTTAGAACACTGTACATCTACCATAGACCTCTGGCCAATATCAGACAATTGGTCTCATTATAACAGAGCGCTTGATTTACTCTGACTAGCAATAGATAGAGCCAAAATGCCTTTACAACTTATGTGAAAATAACAGCAGGGATGAAATTACTACTATTATTCGCTTTATTTTTCCTCATATTTGCTTGGTGAATTACTGCCCAAGAAAACGCAACAACGCCACATGGCTGTGTATTAAAAATTGATGTGGCATGTTAGCACCTGAGATGAATGACAAGGTGGAAGGAGCTGTAATACAGAAGACAGCATGTGCTGGCGGGCAAAGATATCTCTTCAGCTGCTCTTGGTCAGCAACATTTACACAGTCTGTATGTGCAGACATATTGCATAGTGTTGAGCATAATAAAACCAGAAGGAAAGGTGATATATGAACGAGGGAAGTTTTGCATATTAAATGTTATTGGTCAGGGACGGCATCGATTCATCTGTGAAAAATACATTAATTATTTTTAATTGCCAAAAAACAATTGTTAATAACAAAGTAACACATACTTCCGTACAAGATCACTTCATGTAAGTAAAAATTGGAAATAAAAACCATGCGAATGCCACTGTCACTTTTTGTATCTTCATCAGGACAAATTTAAGCTGACGAAACTACATTTAATCATCTTTTGTTTTCCTCTATCAATATAAGCAAAGTGAAAGTAGCAATCCAGGGAATTATACGAATACATGTTCAAGAATGTCACACTTTGTTCTCCTTAAATATCAGATTTTAACAAATAGTATCAGTACCTGGTGTTCCATGGCTTCAAAGAAACCATGTAGGTCAGTTCCTTATCGACACAGTCTTTTCAGAACTGTGTAGTGCACCAATAAAGTAGAAAAATTAATAACCATCCACTCCCACCAAGTGCTGAACTTGAGTACTGCAGTTCTGGTCAGAGAACTACAGCTGTTGCAGACAGAGACTGTTGCTGAGACAATGATTACAGATGATCAGCCCCTGACTTTAAAGACATAAAATGTTGTGAAACACTATCTCAATAATAATATTTTGTGCACATAAAAATATATTTAATACACGTTTTATATTACATTATTACTGTTTTGCGTATATCTTAAATCCTTGTTTACTGTTCCTTTCATACTTTATATTTTTTGCTATTTCTGGGTGTAACTGGGACCTTGAGGACACAATTTCATTCCACCTCATGTACCACATGTGATGGGAATGATAATAAAGAACAATGAATCTTGACTCTTAGCATAGCATGTGAAAAAATTGTGCAGTAATTTGCAATAAAACTGTACCTGTTTTGTCAGTGCATGAAAGCAACCAACAATCATCAGGAAAAGGTAGTGGCAACTAAATAAGGCTCTCGTACTTCAGCACAGCTGAACTTTATTTTTCCAACCAAACTTATAAAGTAAGTCACAGAAGCATTTGTCATTACATCTAGCATGAGCAGACTAATTTACAGTCAGTTATTCTTTCACTCATTTATTCACAAAGCAGGAAAGATGAGCCACATAGTGAGTTAACAGCTAACAAGTGCTACAGCTTAAAGCCTACCATTTAAAATGATGTCAAATCTCTTTCAAGCATCATACCAAAAAAAAAAAATTCAAAGCCAGACAATAACACAGCAAGTGATCTTGCCTTGATCATGTCACCAATCTTTACATCAGAGAACTATCTTGGGAATCGAGAGGAACATGGCTGCTGATGAGGTAATTTTGTGTCTTCACTGTTGTGCGTCCAAGTATGACAGAGCTGTGAAAGTAGTGCAGCTGATAAGCAGAGATGGTACCTTGTTAGCACATGGCTGTGCTGAATGGATCAGTTGGCTAATTGGTAAGCTGCTACCAGAATTCTGGTAGGTTATAAAAAGAGTTAAGAGACTAGTAAATACACTTTCAATGTACTTTGTAACTGAATTCACAGGACCATCCCCCCAAAACAAAATAAAATAAAAGATGCAGAAAAACTGGTTCAGGCATTTGTCAGGTCTTACTGCAATGGTTTGTTTTCTGGGTGTCCAAATTCTTCAGAATGCTGCTGCCAGAGTCTTAACTGGGGTTAGTAAGAGAGATCATGTCTCTCCAGTTTTAGCTTCTCTCCATTGGCTCCCTGACAAATCCAGAATTGAATTCAAAATCTTACTTCTAACCTACAAAGCTCTCAACAACCTAGCTCTCTTGTGGAACCAACTTCCAGTTTCTGTCCATATAGTGCTGACACATTGTCCAGTTTTAAAACTAGGCTCAGGACTTCCATTTTTGATAAATCCTATACAGGTAGTCACCGACTTACGGTGCCATCGACTTACGGCATTTCAGACTTACGGCGCCGCCCCCAGTGACGTCGTCACACATTACGTTGTCTTTTTTATGCAGCATTTTATGTTTTTTTTTTTCTCGATTTTTTGAGGGTATTTTGTTAGCTAACTGTTTGAAATACAGCTAAACAGCGTTCTAAGTACGCTGTTGTTGTGTTACATTGAAAAAAATGTGTTTAAAACGCCGTTACCGTTTGCCATGTGGTTTCAGTTTCGAGTTACGGCCGAAAATTGACTTACGGCAAATCGAGTTGCGAATGCGCTGCAGGAACGGAACATGTTCGTAACTCGGGGACTACCTGTAGTTAGGGTCGGCTTGGGTTTTCTGAGCTGTCCCTTTAGTTATGCTGCTATAGGCTTAGACTGCTGGAGGACAAACTGACAGTATTTCTTCACTACACCATCTTTACTTACTCTGCTCAACCTGTTTTGTATTTGTAATTTTTTTTTTTATCCTAACGTGTTTTTGTCTTTCAATACACCTGGACCTACATCTGGACCTGACATTCTGTGTTCGTTTGTCTCTCCTTGCTGTCCTCTCAAAACCAGTCGGTCAAAGCAGATGGCCACTTGTCCTGAGCCTGATTCTGCTGGAGGTTTCTTTCTTTTAAAAAGGGAGTTTTTCCTTTCCACTGTTGCCACTGGGCTTGCTCAGGATGGGAGACTGCAACAAAGTGAAGATCCAACGTGTCTGCTGGCTTCCTTAGATAGAGAACTTTACTAATTGGCTTTTCTATGTATGTGAATGTTCCTTTAAAGTGCACTGAGACAACTTTGTTGTGATTTGGTTCTATATAAATAAACTGAATTGAATCAAAAATGTTGTGTATTATTGGTTCCTGCAACAACTGTTAAGTTGTTTCCCTTGCCTTTCAAAAAAAAAAAAAAAAACAGTGTTTTTTATTGCTTAAATACATAAAATACAACTAATAGTAAAGACTGCGTTTGTAATGGATAAAAATGCACAAAACAAGAGAACTCAGTAAGGCAATAGCTGGAAGCATTTTATCAATTTGTCCAATGCAGATCTTCACATACTGAAACTGTTTTTGTTTCACAGATATCACATTTAGAAAAAAAGGCTCCATCAACCAAAGCCAATAATTTACTAAGTATAAACAGATGTAGGCTATCTCAGATGAAGAAAAAAAAATACAAATAAAGAAATCAGGAGTGACTGGAGGAGCAAGCAACCATAAAACATGGGGATACACAGAATTTCACAGCTGTGTGAACAGTTAAAGCTGATGTGGTAAGATGTGATGGTGGGTGCATACAGAGAGTAGGGTTGTAAAAATATGCTATAAAGTTTATGGAGCCTAATGCAGCCCCGCAGGAGCCTCCTGCCGAGCTGAGCATGCCATCGGTGTTGTTGAGTGTGTGACAGAGCTGTGGGGGAGAGATGTACAACTGAGCAGAGCTAGTATTCACAAGCTCCATCACTTGTGTAGGGATGTGCATACAGTATATAAAATTTACAGAATATGCAATCAACAGAACTAAGAAGCCCTCATCTCCCTCCTGCCCCGGTCTGAAATATACAGTCTATTTCTCCTGCTCAGTATCTAAATCCAAACCATAGTATTCAAGCCTCCTGGAAAAACACAGAAAAATTGTGCTACTTACCACAAGTGCAGGCAAACACATTCACAGAGAAACTATAAAGCTCTGCCACAGCCACTGTTCAACCCAATTTCAGCATACTGTGACCACTTCAGACTTTCATGTTCCCTTCAAAAATAACAAGATTCAGCTCTCCTCTTTTGATTGAAGAGGAATGATTGTTGCTGGCTTCAAAACGAAAAGACGTGGTGTTTTGAAAGGAGACGTGCGAATATACAGAGAAAGAATATATAAATATATGCTCGTAGGAAAGTGGTATTGTTTCTCTTGTTGGAGCTGTTGTCGACCTAATCTCTCCCACACAGTTCACCCTTTTGTCACAACTGAACTCTAGCTTCTTCTGCAGCCGGCAAAGGTCAGTCCAACCATGAATGCCTGGAGACAAGTCATTCAGTAAAAAGGCAGCATTAATTGAAAAGTCATTATGACGATTGTTAAGGAAAACATTGCATGACACGAGGCACGAGTCATGCCTTATTTACTAGGAAATTGGGTAATCAGAGACCTAGCATTTATATTCTCAAAGTGAACTTTTCTTAAGAACCTGTGTGGGAGATACAACCTTTTAACATGTACTGTCTGCACTAGTAATTGGGCACTTGCCTACAAATATTTATTGTTCTGTTTTGTCTCCCTATAGCTTTAGTTCTTGCAGAAACTGAGGCAGAAACTGAGATTAAAACGTACAGCTTTTACAAAACCTATGCACTCTTTTTCCTTGAAGTAAATAAATATTGTAAGTCCAACAAGAGATGGGGGGGGGAGGTAGCATCGCAAATTGGAGGGAAAATATTTGCAAAAGTATCAAATAGGATGTTACATCTTACTTTATGTGTTCTTGTTCATTTTAATGGCAGGATCAAAGTGTTAAAAAGATACTTATAGTGTCTTTGATGTAGACAGAAATCAAAGTAAAAAGTTGGTGATTTATTAGTTTTTTTGAACTGGCAACAAATCTAAAGAACAAAAAAAGATGTTTAATCAAGAAAATACAGTCTAGACTGCATGTAGTGAATATTCAGTGAAGTACAAAAACTGATTATCCAGCAAAATTAGGTTGCCGTTTTAAAATATTTCTTGTTTTTTTTATTATGAACCTTTGTGTAATCAGGCAAATCCCATTAAAATCACAGATCTTTTTTGCAAGGGAAGCCTGAGTCTCCCTTGCAAAAAATCCCTTGCATGTTATGAAGTAGTCATTGTTTTATAGGTCGTTATATGTTGTTGTTTAATTTGTTGTTAAATGGGAGTGGTGGCGCAGAGGTTAAGAAGGTGAGCTTGTGATCGGAAGATCGTCGGTTCAAGCCCCGGTACCGACAACATCAAGAATGTGGGTGGGATAAGTGTGATAAGTGAAGCAGTCACACCTGTCT
>JARVGV010001030.1:11280928-11291967 GCA_031762435.1 Hypsolebias longignatus | reverse complement strand
ATGTCTTGAACCACTTTGGCTGTGGCTGCCTGGGAGGAGTCAACGAGGGACAGGACAGCCCCCAGAAACCATCTTATTGGATTGTGTACCTGGATTATTGAGCATGAACTTTGATGTCTTGAACCACTTTGGCTGTGGCTGCCTGGGAGGAGTCAACGAGGGACAGGACAGCCCCCAGAAACCATCTTATCACCAGCAAACTGGTTGGTCCACTAAAGGAGTATAAGTGGGGAAAATAGTTTACTAGGACTCCTCAGACTGATGACGCCCTCCGGATAGAGAGCGAAACATCTTTCCACACAAAAAAAGAAACTGTCCAGATGATCTGATAGACCATTATTAAACATTAATAAAGATTTTTAAAAAGCAGATTTGTGTGAGCCATCTGTATATTCACTCTTTGTGCAAGAGGCTTGTAGAGCTCTCAGTGCAATACGTCCACTTACTAAACAGACAAACCAGGCTCTAATTTAAAACTATCACAAGTCACAAATAAACTGTTCAAAAACACACCTTGTAATTAAAATGCTAATTCAGTGAAGGAAGTTGTTTGAAAAAAAAATTAACAAGAAACTCGCTAAATTTTTACAAGAGGCATCACCAAATTAAGGGATTTGGATTCAAATGGGACAATTGGGATGATTAGACGTGTGGATGTAAAATACAAAACTAATTACATTTTTTATTCACAACGTCGATCATGGAAGAAGTGTGTAAACACATCCCAGAGTAACACATGCCAATTTTGAATAACCAGCAGTTATTACCATTTGTGACTCACATCACATGCATTAAAATGAACTTTCTCAACTCTTTTCTCACCGTTTCTCTGTGCGGTGCATGTAGTGCTGCTCATCCGAACTCTGCCCTCGTAATGTCAGCAGCTGCGGGCCCCTGACCGAGGCCTTTAGCCTTTCAAAGCTTAAAAGTAGAAAACACTGACTGGATATTCTATGATAAAAAATAAAATCTACGATTAAGAGTCAAAACTCCATGAACAAACCTTTAATATGTGATAAACTGATCCACAATGTCAGCGCACAAATTCATCGAATATGCTGACACATAAAAAGTCTCTTTCAAAACAAAAACGTGGAAACTAATTTCCACGTTGAAATACTGAAAGCAAATAGCATGAGTGAGATGCTTGAAATTATTTATTACAATTTTGTTTACTGCTTGCTTCTTCCCAGAATATGTAAAAAGTACAAGAAAAATACTTTTTAGCAAGACATTTGTCTGCGCTCTCATATGAAAGATGACTCAAGACTCAACTCTACACTCACCGTGTCTCTTCCTTTTCAGCCAACCGACCCCTCACCTGTAAATAAAAACATTTATTTTTGTATTCTCTGTGTCTGTCTCTTGCTCATTCTGCCACTTGGGAGTCAAAACACTAATTGAAATCTTGTTTTAACAGATTGTTGTGTAAAGCACTTTGAGTATCTTGATAAGACAGAAAGGCGCTATAAGACATAGGAATGATCTTTGGGTGTGGAAAAAAAGGAGAAAAATTAAACAAATGTAACCCAGTCCAAAATAATTGTATTTTGTACCATGTAGTAATGTGTGGTTTGGGAATGCATTTGGTTTTGAAGGAAGTTTTGCCACGTTTTGTTTATTTTGAAGAGTTCATGTTTGGAAAAGGAGGTGGCATGGTGCCCAGCAGCTTTACTGATCTGTCATTGGTTTATAACCAGGAAGTGGGCAGAGACAGGAGGTTATTAGAAAAACAAGTTTCAGCTGGACAGAGTGGTGGGAAAAACTTGTGATGCAGTAAAAAAAAAAAAATAAATAAATAAATAAAAAAAAATAAAAAAGGGTGTTTGTTGTTTAAGACATTCAAATTGGGTGTTAGAACTACTGTAACTATTTTAACACGGAATTTGTAGCACAGTAGTTGTGTGTTTATGTTTTATAGCTTATAGCTCACTATAAGTATATACTGTACATTGAATACTGTGTGGCTAACCCAGCTAACAAGAAGAAACTTAACCAAATAGATGAGCCTAAACTAAGAGTTTTCTGTGACTGAGCTGGAGCTCTTCATCTTCACTGGACCTTTCTGCTTCATGTTGTTCCTGGTGGACCGAGAGACGAGTAAAGGAGCTGAGAACATCCCCCGCCATGTTTCCTTCAGCTGGGACTGACAGGTGAAATTCCTGAGGATCTGGACCTTGGAGTAAGGTACCACATTCCCTCCACTCACATCAGGCCTGCAACGGGGGTTTTATTTTGTTTGAACTAATCTAATTTAACTACAGTGCTGGTTTAGGTGTATGTTAGAGGGTGGGCCCACTTGATTTGATGTAAACTTTAATAATCAGAGACTGAAAGACTATTATGGACTGAAAATATTGGGAATTACTGTGAATGTTTTGTTTTGTTCAAATTTGATATAAATTCTTAAAGCTCAAAACTTTAGTCCTGTGTTGTTGGTTATTTTAAAAAAATACATGTTTTGAGTTTAAGGGTTTTAACGAGCTCAGGGGCCCTTACCTTGTTAAGAGGGGTATTGGTGGGCTACACAAATATCTCGTAGAGAGGGGGGGCTTCATTTATTCACATTTTAGAAGGTTTTCTGCAGTCTGGTTTTGTGCTGGTAAAAGAAACTGAGCATCCCTGACACATTCTGTGTGAAATTCGACAGATTAGGTCCGATACTGCAGCTTATTTTGGGATGTTCTGTTGCAGTGAACTCCACCTCTGCCTCTCCGATGTGGAGGAAACACAGCCAGTGGGCTTTTTACTGAGGAAGGAAGCGGGCAGCTTTGGGACAGGAAACACAAACAGATTTCCCTGGTGGGAAACCCCATTAGTTTGTCATAGGTTTACAGAGGAAAACAGTGGAAGCTGCAAACCCAACAGAACACTCGGCAGCTGACCAGCAATAATCTCATTACTTTACTAAGTACAGATGTGCATTTACACTCCTAAATGTACCTCAACTGAAATACCACTGAAATTCACCTGTATTGGTATATTTCTTCTTTCATTTTTATTTTATATATTAAAAAATGCTAAGAAATCTTATACTTTGGGGAGAAGTCGGAATACACAAAGAAAATCCACGTAGCCAGATGGAAAACATGCAGACGACGCACGTGACAGTGATAATCAATTACTATGCTAAATCATAAATAATAATGGTAGTCTGCATATCTCATTACTAATTATATTTTTACTGAAGTTTGTTTTTGATTAATACTTTTATGATACAAAATATAATAAAAGAACACAATAATCAGGTTGAGTTATATATATTCAAAAAAAAAAAACTATAATGAATGCGATAATGAATGAGTCCTGAAAGCTGACTATAAAAAAATATATATATTTATCTTAAATAAAATTTTGAGGAAGAGGAACCAGAGGAAGTGACCTGTGATTGGTCAACTCGTTCATTAAACAGAAAACTAAACCAACTGAGTAAAACTAGATAAAAGAACAAAGTAACATAACTTGAAAAGCACATACAAAACAAAGTTTCAAGCTTGGAAAATTAAAGCAAAATCACTGAAAGATCAGAACTGTTCAAGTAAACCGTTGTAACAAACACACCTGACCCAAATCTTTACGTTGTCATTGACGCTTCTCTTTTCTCAAACCATCACGGCCAGTTTCCTCCCCATATGCATCCCATTTCCTGTGTTCGAACAGCACAGCGCCATGGAAGCTGCATCTTCCAGTGGGATGCATGTACTCGTACACTGTAGTACAAAAATTTGCCTTTCAACAGACATCATCACAGCAGCTATCTAAGCTTGTGTCTGCAGTCATTTAGGCCTGCTCCTTTTCAATTATACAGTACTGATTGGCTTTGCTAACATACTGAGATCCCAGGGGCTCCCTCTGAGCAAACAAAGCCCTGTTACAGAGAAATCTAAATGTGACTCTCAATGGGCCCAGTCTCATAAGCAATGAACTCTGACTCACTCATATAAAATCATATACATATTGTAATAAGTGAGGAATTCATCCCCGACTTGTAAGATTCAATCCCTAGTTTGTTTGAAGGGGGAAAGATGAACGTTTGCATAAAGAAATGGAGAATAAAATGATGATTTAGAAATATGTTAAATCTGTGACCAACCAGGACTGGGATATCGTATGCATCTATATCAGTGATTGTTTGTCATTTTTATTTTTTCTGAATGGACACGGTTTAGAGATCGGCATGCCATATATTGGTGTAGTGCTTTTTTTTTTTTTTCTTTTTTTTTTTGAGTTAAGGGTTAATTGTTTTATCACAAGATAAAAGAAAAACTAGGATGCAACATGAAGAGGCTTTTGAAGAAATGTGAGTGCAGAAAATGCACTCAGCAGATTGTTTGTTGTTGTTATCGTCTCTCTCAAAGGCAAGACGTACGACCACCGGCCCCAACTGTTTCAACTTAATTGCGGTTTTGACAAGCAACAAAGCTCCTGGACTTTTTTTTAATTTATTATTTTTGCAATTAGGAATAATTGCATTAAGCCAACACATAGTGTCGTTTGTAATATTTTATTTTATGTAGGCTGGTTAAAAAAACAAAACAATATAAAAACAGATAAATATGATGTGAGTCATGATAATCATGACCATCTGACATTATACAACGGACTGGAGCATGCTGCAGAGCAGTGGTTACCCAACAGTGACATCTAGAGGTTAAACATAAGAGTACTGTATAAGTAGTTCTTCAGGAAAAACTTTTTTTTAACAAAATACTTTTTTTTAACTGTGCACCATTGTATGGCAAATATAGTAAAGCATACTACAGATGGCAGCCCTGCAACACAAAGACAATCCTGCAGAATATATTCAGCTTCTGGCCGAGACCATCCAATTAGTCATGCACCGCTGTAATTTGGTGATCAGTGGGAGCTCGGAGGCAAGAAATAACAACATAGATGGCTTCATGAGCCATGGCAGCCCAAACGACAACCATTTACCATTAAAGTGCATCGCTCTGCAAGGTCAACAACTCTGAGGGGCACAAATTTCCAAAGCTGCTGTGTAATTGCATGTGAAACAACGCAGGGAAACCCATAAATATAAAGGTAAGTGACTGTAATTTATGCTTTGTAATGGTCAGATGCTTGCGTAAATTGTAAATGGAGGGAGGAATATTTTCTCAGGAATAAATGAGGGTGAAATTACAAAATTAGACACATGCCGCAGTGACTTCAAACCCCGAGCAGATATCAGTTTGGCTGCGTTGTCGGAAAAAGTTCAGGGTTCGATAGCGATCTTCAACTACGTTTGACCATTTTACTTTATAAATGTATATTTTTTTGTTGCATGTTTCAAAGAATAAAATCAGTTAAGTCAAATATTTAAAACAGGACATTTGATTTTTTATTTTAACTTAAATAGGTTTGTACAATAACTTGAATCTAATATTGTGCCATATAAAATTATAGTGTAATAAAAATCCTGCCGTCAGTGCAACAATTCTCTGTTTATGTCGTTCTTTTTTGCATTGATCTCCCATTTTTGTGAACATATCTGCACTTTAAATACAAAACGAAATTCGATAGCAATTTTTTAATCATATTGTTTGCAATAACTAAAATTTTACCATGCATGAAAATACAAACGTTTATTAATTTTACTTTTTCTCTGCCTTTTCTTTATTGTGAAGGACTGATGATGCACTTTTTTGGGGAAGACATAATAAATATTCTGCTAATCTGTGAATTCATTGCAGCATCCTAAAATAAGAGACTTGTTACATTGTACCGTACATGATTTGGTCGTTCACTTTAAGCCGAAACTTGAAAATATTTAGTAAAATATTTAACTGTGATGAGCGACATTGGCAAACTATTCTTGGTCGTCAGTAATTCCAGCCAACAACCCACCAGGATAAGGCTGCAGACTAAAACACATCCATTTAAAAAGTCACAAGTTCCTCTTTTATCCCCCACCACCAACAAAACGCTGTGTCTACCTCGCTGCCATTCTCACTTCTCATCCTATATAGCGTTTTACTGCTCCACTGGGGAAGCAAGGGAAAGGTCCTCAGTGTGAAATGGAGGCACAATCACACCCCTTTCCTTGAAGGTTATTACCTTCCGCTCTTGGCTTTTCTTCACAGCCACCATGAAGCCGATGGAGGAAAATGACAATGGTCAGGTTTGTTGAGTCAGAGCATTAAGCCACGAGCAGGAGAAATAGCTTCGACTCTGCAGGCTCTCCGAATCACCACACTGAGCCAACTAAATGCCACAGCAATAAGCAAAGAGACAGGCAGCATTTTTCATCACAGAAGGGGAGCTCATTTCAGAGCGAGGGAGACCGGTGCATCTTGTTTGGCTCTTTTCTTGGAACGGCGGATGTGAAGTGTTGTCAAGGAACGGCTTCACAGCGGTGAGACAAAGCTTTCATTAAGGCCTCAATTGAGGGACATCAATACGACGCAGGACATCTGGGGAGCTTTTTAGTCCAGGTAAAGTAGTGGCGAAGACAAATGGGCCTTCTGAACGATCATTACATTTTCAAAACACACAGCAGTCTCATGCGCAAAAACAATTAAATTAAAAACAAGATATTTTAACGCTGTTATCCCCTTTCTCTGACATGCATCTGGTTAAATAAATTTTAAAAATACAGACTCCAATGTGTACAATTACGACTTCTTACAACTTTCACTCCTCTGTAAGGATTTATTTACACTTGGAGTCTGTGAATACGTTGGACTGTGTGAAATGCTGGTTCTTCTCCACAAAGCATGAGAACGCACTTCGGAGCGGAGTGAACCGTTTTGATTTTCTAACGTGTTTGCCAACTCTTGAATCATTGAATCCCAGAATCAAAGTGAAGGAAGCATTGTCTTGAGATGATGAATGTTGTTTTCTATCGGATGAAACGGCGAGCATGGAGCGCAGGGCTGAAAACAGCAGCTCGACAAAGCAGGAAACCCCCCCCCCCCCCCCGCCCCCACTCAAAGAAACCTTAAAAACAAGATCTGCAAACTACCTCTGCTGAAAAATTGATGAGGAGCTCGAGTTTGAAAACACATTTACAGAAGTAAAAACAGACCGCAATACTCTCTTAGAATTTTAACAGGGTTTGGAATTATTTACTTGCAAGCCACGTGCTGTTTCCGTTTTTTTTTTTTCCATTTGAGTTGCCCTTTCCTGACCTTTTGTTACAGCATATTTCTGAAAACAATATTTTTAGTTCTTGCTATCTTTCGACACAAACCTATAGCACTGAGCTGACACTTTCTGACCTAACAAATGTTTATGGCTGTAAAAGGATATGAAAAATATATATTTCTTATTACATATAATCCAATACAGTAGTCCTTCACTACGCCGCGGTTCGGCTTTCGCGGTTTTTTTCAAATGTAAGACTGAACACGAGAAAAAAAAAAGAATAAATAAAATAAACTGTACACGACCCATAATTGTCATCTTTAATATTACTTAAGTGATTGGGACAGTAACGGATACTGTACAGTAAAAAGTTAACAATAAATAAATGAATACTCCGGACAGGTGCCGCCATTTTGTAGTTTTCTCTCAATAAGCCTATACTGTATTTTCACTCAAAATGACTACATTTCCCAGAAGCCAACAGTGCCCCACCCAGAAGCCTCGATGCCTTCTGGACTTTTCCGGTCCCGTGCTGGCCACCTGAAGCCACCCAACCCCCACCCCTCCAAAAAAAAACAAACAAAACAAAAAAAGTGCTTTGGCGCTCAAGGGCTAAACAGAACCGGACAAGAACTGGAGCAGAACCGGACCCCCAGACACATCATCAAATCCAAGAGCTGCTGGCCGGCCCACAAGGACCCCCAAGCAGGGACGCACAATGCCGTAGGTCCGGCGCACCCTCCGGAGCCCACTGCCACAACCCAGAGCCAGAGAGCAGACCAGAACCAGCAAGGTAGGTCCACCAAAACAGAACCAAGTTGGAGCAAAATCAATCCGCTGCTGTTCTGCCAAGCTGGTGAGTAAAATTAAGAGTTTAGAGCAGGGCTATTCAACTAATTGCTTGGGGTGGGTGCGGGGGGGGGGGGGGGTGGCACTGTTACTGAACGCCAAGAGCTCAGGGGCTGGACATCCAGCAGTTGTTGTTTTTCAGTAAGTTTGTTTTATGGCTTAAAATATAGTTTTATTTCAAAATGAACCCAATGGTGGGCCGAACTGAGTTCACCTGGGGGCCAGATTTGGTCCCCGGGCCACCAGTTGAATAACCCTGGTTTAAAACATTGTGGGATTTATTGCTGCATATAGGTCTGCAGACCGAGTCGGATCGAAACCGAGCAGAACCGAGAGCTGCAGGTGAGTAAAATTTAGTAGCTACATATACATGTTGCTAAAATGACGTATGTTTGAGAGTTTAGATTTAGATCATTGCAAGTGTGTGAGAAGGGTTTCTAAAGCCTTAATGTACTAGTACTGTATACAGTATATAAATACTCAAACAAATTTAACATCACTACTTTGTGGAGCAGAACGTAATCCCCACAATAAACGAGGGACTGTCAATAAAGCAGTAACATTATCTATGAATAATTAGACGTGTTGTACACAGTCTCCATCAGGTTAAAAAGCTTCATCACTTTAATTATTTTATGATTAGTTGTTTTTAGGGAGCATTATTCTGTTTATAAAACCTCATAAAGCACATAAGAAAAACAGAGACAGAGGTTTCGCCTCAGAAAATGACTACATGCAAAAGGTGCAGTACAGCACGCAGTCACTGACATCCCTCTCCGAAACACAAACTTAATAAAGGTAATGGATTTTTAGCTCAACCTTGTTGTCTGCTGAATCCATCCCCGTGCACTGAGCTTTTCGACCACTTGGCACTGAGTTATTAAACCCCCATGATTCCCTTTTGATCTGGAAACTTATTATGAGGCGTCATGTTTTCATTATCATGAAGATGACATCTTGATCGCGCTATGATTTATTCTGCCTCGTTCAATTTCTTTAAGATCACTGGAGAAACGGGTGGAAACCCACACATGGACGTGCACGCACTCGGTTCAGAGGAGCACAGTGAACGTAAAAAGGAAGATACATTCATTTTGGGGACAGAATCCATTAAACTCCCTCATCAGCCCTTCAGTTCTCTTTTGATTATTTTACTCGCCAATCCATTTACTGAAAAAGATTATTACGTTTTCTTGGAAACAAAAACCCTGAATTTGTCCTTCAAATATAATATTTACTACATTTACTTGCGCTTGAGAGTTTCATGGTTCACTTTGATCTATGTTGCATTTTAAAGATGGAAACAGGCGGTGCAGCTCTTTTATTTAATTCCTGGAAATTAACTGCACATTTTTCTGAGTATCCTTGCTTTTTTGTTTGTTTTAAGTAAAATAGTGCGGCGTGACTATATGTTTAATGCATAAAGGCTTATTTAAATGAAAGCATAAAGCAAATCTGGATTTCGTCTGCAGTAAACAGAGAAACTACCTAAAAATCAGCAGGAATGGACTTTTACAAAAAGCTCTAGTGAGCAACAGAACTTGGATGATACTGATGGCCCTCCGGTATGAATGCACAACATGGAACAGTGATGAAAAATCACCCTGGGTATAAATTAAAAATGATCACACCAGTGTGACTTCTCATTTCCTTCTTTTCAAGGATAATCAATCACTAGGTGTTGTACCACCACCATCACAAAGCCCAGTGTCTGTGAAGGAGAAAACAGACCAGATGATCAGCACTTCTGATTATCTTCAAGCCCAAAATGTCAAAAACGCCAAAACATCGGATCATTCGCGTTGCACAACAATCTGTCAAAGGCGATATGCCGAGTGCGAAACCCACAAAACTAATTTTAAAGAGTTGTGTCATCACAAAGAAAATTACATTAGCACATTTAGATTCAAGAAACTTCTTTCGTGAACATTCACAGCGATAAGTGCTGTTCACCCCTGGGAACCTTGAGCTGCGTGTAGAGCTCTTAGTGTTTGATCCTCTGAAATGATTGCAGCCAAAGCTTTTCTCTTCTTTTGAGCAACACACAGCTCTTAAGTGAGAAGTTTCCTTTTAAGATTAAAGTAGAATGCCAAATTCATTCACATATTCTTCACAGATGCATTTAAAAACAACAGCAAAATAGAAAAAAAAACCCAACTTTGGTCAATTGCTTGACACAAATGAACTCTTTACACCATCGTTCTTCAGAGCAGAGAGTCTCGGAAGGAACTTGGTACTGGAGTTGAGGAGAGGCCATGCTCACTTCTGGAATCACAATGCCATCCAGTGGCAGAGCTGTCCGTCTCCTCTCCCCGTCTGTGCTCACATCGACATCTTTATTGTTGCACAGAGAGAGGAACTGCAGGACATCAAAGCAACTAAAAGAAAAGCTGAATGTGATGGCATTGAGGGGAAAAAAGAAAAGAGGATTCTTCACATGAAAGTTGGTAGCTTATGATGAAAACAGCAGTGGCAAGGGAATATATGCATGCACCATGCTCTATATTTATGATATTAATACCTTTTCTGCTCCTTTACTGTTCATATTAATTTATATTAAAAGTTATATGATCCTTTCCCCCTATATTATAATCATTCATGAGACACACACGCACACTCTAAATACACAACTACTCCGTTGTACTGCATCTTCTTTTTACCTGCTTGGACAAAAAAAGTCACCACCAATAAAAAAGATCACACTGATATTTCGTTGGACCGCCTTTAGCTTTGATTACATCATGCATTCACTGTGGCATTATTTTGATAATCTTCTGCAATGTCACAAGATCTATTTCCATCCTGCGTTGCATTAATTTTTCACCAAGATCTTGCACTGATGACTAGGCACTAGACATGATGGGTGCATCACTTCACCTGCCTCTCTTTTTACCCTGATGCGTCCATCACTCTGGAACAGGGTAAATCTGGATTCATCAGACCACATGACCATCTCCAATTGGTCCAGAGTCCAATCTCTATGCTCCTTAGCAAATTTAAGCCTTTTTTTTCTCCAGTTAGCTTCAGTGATTAGTGGTTTTCTTAAGGCTACACAGCTGTTCAGTCCCAATCCCTTGAGTTCCCTTCACATTGTGCATGTGGAA
>JARVGV010001030.1:11233186-11248255 GCA_031762435.1 Hypsolebias longignatus | reverse complement strand
GTGTTACATTGAAAAAACGTGTTTAAAAAGCCGTTAAAAGCCGTTACCGTTCGCCATGTGCTTTCAGTTTCGAGTTATGGCCGAAAATCCGGAGCGGCAAATTGAGATACGAACGCGCCGTAGGATGTAATGTCAAAGAATCAAAGGTGAAAAATACTTGAAGACCCAACATTATTTACTGTAACTTTATAAAGGTAATAAAAGTTATGATAAATCCAGATTGAGGGCAGAAAACATGACAAGAACAAAATTTAGAGGCTAGATGGGAAAAATAGCAGTAAACTCACCAGCAAGCTGATGAGTTGTCCCAGTTGTTGTGCATAAAGTTAAAACCGTCAGCCCAGACACAACATGGCTGGGCACGAAGACAAAAGCTAAAAGAAAAATGTAATGTAGTGAGCACTATGTGTTCATTCATATTGCAAATGTTGTACCTTTCTATTCCAGCCTAGCACAATAAACATGCATTTCATTTACATCCCAACACAGGAGGTGTAGGACAGAACATTAGTCTGGGCAACCTAGAGGGAAAAGAAGGTCATATCGATTCATATTCTTGGGAGATTTTTGTTCCTGAGGCTGCTTTTGGTGCAGTGTATAATCTTGTACTTAAAGCCTATTCTTTCATTTTCAGAACATGCTAAGAATGATCATTTTTATTCAGTATCCTCATGAGGTTTTGAAACATCCCTGGTTTCTTCTGTGGCTTCAGGCAACTTATTTTGCCCAAAGCTGCATTTATCAAATTGCAGGTCTGTCACTATTTCTTTGCATATGTGGACAGTGGATATGCAGCTTGGTTGCAAATTATTCTCCTGTTTAACAATGCAAAGTCGAAACAAATGCACATTTAATGACCGGAACCTAAACGACGAGTTGAAAAATTAATGAAAATAATGACCATTAAGGTTAAGGATTGCTGAGGTTACCTCTCTGGTGTGCTTCGCCCATTGCTTATTAATACACCCCTCTTTTGTGTTTTTGATGTTGGCTGTCAAAGATAACTTTTGCTGTCTTAATGAATGGAGACTTCACATTCTGCCAGTTCTGCAAAAAGATGATGCACAAGGACAATGCAGCATTTCATGGTATTAATCCATCTCGCTGAGTGAGAAGGGACAGAGATCTTTCACATAAGCTGCAGACACACTGTTCAGAAAATAAAGATTATTTATCAAAGTTTATGGATTGTAGTGCTGTAATTTCTGGATTTTATGTTTTGGTCCCTTTTAAAGATTATGGTATTTTATGGTTCTTTGGCTGATTCTGCTTCATATTCCCTCAATGCCAACAGAACCACACTGCTAACAGCGTCATGTTGCTAATGGGACCTTGCTAACAGTACCATGCTGCTAATGGGACCTTGTTGCCATGCTGCTAATGGGAATTTGTTGCTAACAGTACCATGCTGCTAATGGGACCTTGTTGCTAACAGTACCATGTTGCTAATGGGACTTAATGGTTGCTAACAGTACCATGTTGCTAATGGGACCTTGTTGCTAACAGTACCATGCTACTAATGGGACCTTGTTGTTAACAGCACCATGCTGTTAATGTGACTTTGTTGCTAACAGTACCATGCTTGTTGCTAACAACACCATGCTGTTAATGGGACCTTGTTGCTAACAGTACCATGCTTGTTGCTAACAGCACCATGCTTGTTGCTAACAGCACCATGCTGTTAATGGGACCTTGTTGCTAACAGTACCATGCTGCTAACATGACCTTGTTGCGAAGAGAACCTCATTGCCAACAGAATGACTCTGTTAATAGGATGCTGCTATAGATGTATTTATTTTTAACTTTTGGTGCTTTGTTCTGTATTTATGTTGAATGCTTTAATATTTCTTGTTGTTTTATAATATTGTATGTTTTTTTTTAATTTATTTACAATTGTAGCAATTGTATGTTTTTGGGTAGTTGAGACAGTTCTTCTTGTCTGGAGCATTTCATTGCATTGTTGACCTTATGTTGACTTGCATATGACAAATAAACCTAAACCTAGAAACCTAAAATATTCTTATGTTTTCTTTCCATGTTACCAAGTCTCTAGTTATACTTTCTCTAGGTTTTCCTTAAAATTTGTTGCTGGTTTGCTTTATAGATCACCACACCATTTCAGTCATCTTTCCTTTTTCCGAGTACTGTACTTCCTTTATTTCCATTACCATTGTTGTACTTTCAATTATTTGGGTTTGATTCAGTTCCCTATCTGCTAAAGCTGCATCAACAAGAACATCATTCTGATTTGTTCACTTTTTATTCTAAAGTAGAAATAAATGTCTTGTTTTGTTAAATGCAATCAATAAATTTGCAAAGACATTTTAACATAGTTGTTCAGACAATTGGATGAATTTAAACTACAACTGATGCCATGACATCAGAAACCACAATGGTTTCTTTCCCCATTAATATGCAGCTCAGGTTGTCTTTATCCACCTAACTATCATTTTGATTCAAACTGGATTTGTAATTTAAGGTTATGAATGACCCATGAGCCACGCCATGAGTAAAAATACATGGTTATGAAAGACGAGAGGCTTAATACAGGATTTTCCTACCCCCCAGTATGTGATGGGAATTATTTCAGCATTACTATCCTTGATCTCCTGCTCCCATTTGTCCTCTGTCTCCTTTGCTTTCCCCCAATTTTCTCCCAGGACACAAACCTCCAAGCTAAGACCATGGAAATACGATGTGACAATCTTGTTGGGACTGTAGGATCAGAAGTCATTAGAGCGAAACTTTTATTTAGCACAAAGTCATTGAGAAATGAAACCAGGTCCATGTTTGTTCTATTTTCTAACTTGAGATCTTCGTCATATTCTTGTTTGCTTCAATCTGGTTTTCCAGACTTTTGACTCTCAGGAATTTAACCTGTCAAGCCAGTAGTATGAGATTCTACAACACAACAACTCGTCTTCAAAATTAAACTTTAAAGCAAACAACAACACTGCAACTATGACATATCCACATGTTTGATACAAAGGCAACTCACACTTGGTCTTTTTCAACACCTTTAAGGTGGAAAAGGGTATAGTATGTTTTAAACAGACAAGTTTAAAAGTTTAAAATATTGGTAACTCTTTACAATAAGCTGGTGAAGATTCTCAGTCATCCAGGACATGATAAAATCAAAAAAGGTTCAATACAGATTCAACTGGACTTTATTTGTTGCATCCTCATCCGAAGACCTTTCTCTATTCAAAGAAGCAAATTTGGGAGTGAGGCTTTGTTTTATAAGGTACAAAACATTTGATTTATTACCAGGAAATGCCTCTGGAATGAATCAGGAGCTAATGGGTAGTTAACCAATACTTACTGGGGAACACACAGCCAAGTCTTATTAGGGGACTACTGGTTTGTTACCACAGAAACAGAGGAGAAAGTCTCCATTTACCCTAACCTTGTACTTATAATTATTTAAGCATGTTTGCACCCAGATACTTCATAGATGAGTGGCCCGCTAACCAAGCAATGCTTCTGTTTGAGTTAAGCCTAAACAGAAATGCATGTGAAAAGAGTTCCCATGACTTCCATCTCTGTATGAGAACATTAAGAGCTTTTGCTGAACCAGTTCCTGTCTCTCCCCCATGCTCATGACCACCCTCATCTTGTCAGTTTTGTTTTGCTGCTCAGCTGCAAATATGGGTCCGAGCCGGGCTCATCTGTTCATGTGATTATCTCAGTGGGGAGAAATCTCACATATCACTTTTTTTTGTTGGTCATTCTCTGGCATTTTCATTTTGGATTACGAGTCCCACTGACAATGTTAATAACGTTGTGCTTTTGCTGGAGGATTTCCTCTGGCGCTGGACTCTGTTGGGTCTTTATGGCCGAGTCAAATCATCAAGGGCAGGATGTGCCATAACCTATAAAATACTGAGTTGTGCTGCTCAATATACACAATGTGGATTGTTGGATTATGTTTCAGGATTAAATGCACAGTATCTTTGTTGTGATATTTTTTTATATTTAAATAAACACTTTGCATGCACATTGCTTTTGTAGTTGTGATGTTAATGGGGCAGAGGGAAAATTGACAAGACTTTTGAATGGATAAGAGTTCATTTTTAAGATTTCCATCACCAACACATCTGCAGATGCCACTGTCTCCTCGAAAAACCTGGTCTCCTCATTAAAAAATGTGAAAGGCCTATATGGAAAGATAAACAGAACTGCAGGTAAACAAAAATAAACTAAGCATTTTTAATTTTCATTGAGTGTTCATTGTGTTAATTTTGTTCTAAAGTCTGGTAAGCCCACAGTGAAACCCTGACCCATGACATTTTTTAAGCTTCTGAGAAACAATGAGCTTTGAAAAAAAAAAATAAATAAAATAAAATAAAATAAAAAAGATGGCTTCATAGCTGCTGTTGCAGAAATGGACTGTTTCACACATACATCTGCTTCTAAGTTGTCCTTGAAACCACATTCATTAGAATTCAAAAAGCAAGCTTGAGTCTTAAACATTTTATGAGCCTTCTTTATTAGGCAACAAATGAATTTAGTTATACTGTGTAAGTAATGTGTTGCTAAAGTACAATTAACAAATACAAATATATATTTTTTAACTATAAGAAAGCATTTTGGATGTTTTTATTTTTTGTTTTTTTGTTATTGCATGTCTGCCCTTCCCTAAGTTCAAGGATGTACACACAAGAGTTTGATGTCAGAAACATGTTTTCACATTGAGGAGAAAATCACGTGCTTTGAATGTGAAATGAGTGACTTGGTTTTGATCAAAATTTCAAGTTTCTACACCAGAGTGGTGTTTGAAGGTATACAAACTTTATGTATTTCCAGATACTCATTCAAATCCTGGCAGTACCAGTAAGAATTGTATATACAGTACATGCACTCATCTTAAACACATTTGTACTCACTGTTTTTTTCTTTGAACAGATTTGATATTTGCCTAATTTCATTGATCTTATTGTGTTTTGTCACGTTTGAACTGTTGTAAAATTATCGGTTTTGTGTGCAGCACTTTGACCAAAGGCGTTAGTTTTTTTAATGTGCCATACAAATAAATTCCCTTTGTTTGGTCACAAAAATGTATTGATGAACAGTACTTTTCTTAGGTTTTACAATGAAGAATTATGCGTCCTGGAATTTAACAAGCTCCCAGATAACAGTAATTGTGTGAGACTGAAAGCAGACTGTTTGCAGCTAAACCAAGCACACCTGTGTCCTGGCAAACTGATGTTTGTGGACCAGGACACAGGTGTGTGATCTCAGGGCATTGACAATGATGGCGTGCTGAGAAGGAATTGTTTAAAAAGGGGGAACAGAAAACAATTTGACTAGTAGGCATTTCACTTCCTACTTGATTTCCTCTTTAGCATTTTTATGATGGTAAAGTGCAACATTCCACAGACTGAGAACTAACACGCCACGAGCTACAGATTTATTGTTAGATCATCTGGACAGTTTATTTATTTATTTACCGTATTTATTTTGCGGAGACGTTTCTTCCTTTATGCAAAGGACTTCTTCAATCTGAGATTCAGTTTGTTGGTGGCTCCTCAAATTGAAGAAGTCCTCCATCCAAAGAACTTCTCCAATCTGAGGAGCCACCAACAAACTGAATCCCACAAGCAGCACACTCCTATAGTAGAACCCTCTCCCTCGTCAACTCATCTGAGATAGTGGTTCAAAACAACAAAGTTCATGCTCAACTGCTCCCTCCTTCATGGGTCACCACAACAAACTAACTATATCACATGACTTTATCTAACTTTATCACAGTCCAGTTGGTTCTGTATTGAACGTTTTTTTGATTTTATCACATGAAGACTTGGCAATTATTTGTAAGGAGGATGTCCTTCTTGATACAACCACAGACCACCGAGCTACCACAGCCCTCTGTGTAGAGCAGAGAGCAGCTATCTAGGGCACCCGTGGGAGCAGATGGTGGGGTTAAAGACCTTGCTCAAGGGCCCAGAGTGGGGCAAATGAGAGTGGAAACAGGTGTGGGTGCTTCACATATCCCACCTAAATTTTGATGCTGTCAGTACCGGGAGTTGACCCAGCGAGCTTCCGATCACAGGCCCACCATCTCTAACCTCTGCGCCACCGCTACCTGGATGGTTTCTTTGTTTTGTCCTTCATCCAAAGGACTTCTTCAGTCTTCTTCTTTCTTCAAGAAACTGTCCAGAGGACATGACTGAACATTGTTGGATTTATACCTGGATTATGGAGCATGAACTTTGTTGTTTTGAACCAGTTTGTCATGACCGTCTCAGAGGAGTTGACAAGGGGAGAGGGCGGGCCTCAGAGGCCATTGTAGCACCAGCAAAAAATTTTTTCCCAACTGTGGGAGTGTGCTGTTTGATTCAGTTTGTTGGTGGCTCCTCAGATTGAAGAAGTTCTTTGGATGAAGAATGAAACGTCACAGCCAAAAAAGAAACCGTCCAGCTGATTTGACTGAACATTGTTGGCGTTTTACCTGGATTGCTGAGCCTGAACTTTGGATAAATAAAAAAATAACCTAACAATAAATATCAAAGTAATCATTTGCCACCTCTAGTGTTGGTATTTTCAGAGAGGTAATGCTAAACTTTACTCAGTAGCTCACCAGGACTCTAGCACTGTTCAATGGTTTTCATCAAAGTAGCTGGTATTTTTCTACTTCTTCTTCTATTGTGGTCTCTCTGACATTGATCAAACTCATAATTCAAGGCTGTGCTCATGCGTGAGCTTTTATGTTTTTAATCTTTTCATCTAGCTTTGGTGCTCACTATTGTGTCACTTACCAAATTGTTTTTCAGAAACGTGCAAAACTGCTCTAAAAGGTTTTCTGAAGTATTATATTTATACATAATTCGTTCTACAATTTCAGGCACTTTGTTTCAGTCCAGATCTTCTAAAGGGTGGTTCTGTGCACAATTTATGAACAATTAATGTCTTACCATGTATGGATTACTCTTCAAATGATCTAAATCTTGTTCAATTCTGACCAGACTGACAAGCTAACAGCTTCTCCAAGCAGGACCACACAGAAGGATCTCAAAATGGTTTGGTGGTTGAACCAAACATTATTTTATAAGTGTTTACATGGTCATCATTTACACATTACTTGACTATTTACTTAGAATTTCATGCATTTGCAAGAACAAATGGCAGCGCCGGCAGCTAGCTGTAGCACTTCTGGTGAATTCATGGTACATTTCTCACTGTATTATCATATTTCTGCTTGAATGCGCATAACACAAAAATGAAGGCAATTTAAAGGCTTAGAGGAGAGCATTCACTTAAAACATGCTTTTTTTTTTTTTTTTTTTTTTTTTTTTTTTTTTTTTTAAAGCTTTTTGGAAAATTAAATGAATCCAAGTTTTTTCTTTTTTTTTTGTCCCAGCTTGTGAGCTTGTCATTATAGCCAGAATTAAACTTCATTTCCCCAAACAGAGGTCATTCAAAGATTTGAAAAAGATAAAATATTAATTGTTTAACACCCCAATTCTTTTTAAAGTTATTGGGCTTGTTAACTTGCAAATCAAGCTTAAACTTTAACTAATCCTTAACCTTAAGTGGCTTAGAAATTGTTATGGCAGGTCATTCTATCATACCTGATTATCATCTCTCTGAAAACCCTTCACTACTATACATTTTTATATAAAATTGTCTACAGCTATCTAAATATGTTAAACACTGCATGTAGCCACATTTATGTCATAAACCATTTGTAATACCTAATTAAATTACATTTTGAATAACAATCCTCACTTTAGCAAAATAAGAATGCACATTTGTATGTTTTCTCCCCTACATGTGCAGCAATCAATCACCCAAGATGAATGGATACAGCAGACAGACTTTCTAACTAGACTTTTGAGATCTCCAATATATCTTTAAACACATAGGGCCGACACAACAAAATCAAATGCAGTGTCATGTTCAAATCAGCTCATTTGCTCTGTTTTCAGAGATTTCATTTAACTGAGGCGTTGACCGAAAGTGTCAGAACCCAACTGGTCTTGTCAGCTCCAAATTGCCAGCTTAGGAGACGGGATGATTAGGACAGGAGATGTCTTGAGGATTGGAAGTCAAGCTGACATCTTCCCAATGAGACTTGGTTCCAGTGCAGCTCAGTCCCCTCCTTCTCCTCTCCCCTTTAAAGGATACTTATCTGCTTGTCAAGAGGAGGACATGGCAAAAGAATTGTGTGTGTGTGGTGGTGAAGGTGCAAGATACCCGTCTTCATGCTCTGGGTCTCCTCTCTTGATTAATGAAACAGTGACTCTGTGATTAACACCCATGCATAAAGTTACTAAAAAAGCCCAAAGAGATCTGAAAAGCACAGATATTGATTTAGTCTCTTTCCTAACCTCAACATCTATCTCCTTGTCTCCTATCTTATGACCATGAGAAGCTAACACAATGCAGTCCAGCTAATTACCCAGTTCATTAACATTCTCACTGGGGTATCTTTACATTTGATCTCACAGCAATTTATTCATGAGGCTTTCCACGATGTTAGTATTCATCTCTGGTGCTAAGAGGAAATGACTCTCCACACAGCACACATTTGTGTAGTTAAATGACGGGAGGGAGTGATAACTAAATTATGAGATCAATATACTGAACTGTTTGGTTAGCAGTTCTTAATTTTACACTTAATCTATGCAGACCTTGGGGATTTGCTTCCATTCAGTTTTATTAGACGCAATTTTAAGACAACTAATAATAATAATAAAAAAAGGATGATTCTTATTCTGAAGTTTAAATTTGCACCATCATTGTCCATATAAAATAATAAAATTAAAGACAGATAATTCTTTGAAAGAATGCAGTCACCCATCACCTCTCACGCCAGAGTTTTGGATGAATTTCTTATGTTGAGAAATGACAACGTTATAACCGTTTTGGCCAAACTTTCCAAATAACATTTGGGGCCAAGATGGGCTAGAGGTTGAGCAGCTGACTTGGAACCAGAAAGTCTCAGGTTCAACTCTCTGCCATGCCTACATGATGTGGTGTCCTTGAGCAAGTCAGATAATCCCTAATTGCTCCCTGGGACTTTAACGTTTACATAGCTGGGTGTATCTCACGAGAGGTGGGTTAAATGCAGGGAACTAATTTCATTATTGTATGGGAACATATGATAACACGATGGGAATAACTCTCAGCTACTACTACATCAAAATATAGCTCAATAGTCGTCAGATTGACTGAGGTAAAACCAATCAAGCCTTGATTAACTGTAGTGACATCTTGATTTTAAACAATGGACAAGAGGGAACACATAAACCTAAAAGGACACTAACGAGACACAATGACGAACACCAGGGGAAAGACAATGAGGAACAGGTGAGAGTGGCAGGAGTTGGAGCTGACTACCAGAGGAGCGAAACACTGGGGAAACAAAACAGAAAAAAACAGACTCAGAAACTAAACAAAAATAATCACAAGTACACACAAAACCCACAGATATGACAGCATGTAAATATTTTTGTACACTGCCCTGAGACATCACTCATTCTAAACTGAAAATATAAAAATAATATAAACCAAACTGAATTATACATATAAAGAAACTGTTATAACAAGGGATGCACAATATTAGGTTTTTGGCTGATATCCGATATGCCGATACGTTAAAACTTATTGGACCAATAACCGATACTGATATTTAATTTACTTCCCTTTGGCAGAACATAGCCCTCTTATTTAGGCTTATTTGTTACAAAAATTGTGTAACAGCTGTAAGAGCTGGTGACATATATTCAGTAACAGCCATATGATGATGCATAGCACTCTAACTT
The DNA here is from genome assembly GCA_031762435.1 of Hypsolebias longignatus. Taxonomy (NCBI): domain Eukaryota; kingdom Metazoa; phylum Chordata; class Actinopteri; order Cyprinodontiformes; family Rivulidae; genus Hypsolebias; species Hypsolebias longignatus. The sequence goes on along the minus strand of JARVGV010001030.1, from coordinate 11,238,488 downwards.
TACAAAGTTCAAAGTTTTTGTCTGTCAATTCTGCCGTAAAACTAATCATGCTAACGGGGCTAACACTTGACGTCCAAATGTCTTTGGTAAAATTCACCCAAGTGCTATCAGCTATTAGCTTCTCAATGAGGTCGGAAATGACAACTTGTAACTCGGGTAAGGTTACGTCGGAAAAACATCTCAGACTGGAGTTGATGTAGCGAAGTTCAACGTAGTCTAAAATCTTCAGAATCCAACATCCTCACCAACGAAAAAAAAAAAAACTTCCACACGTCAACATTTTGAATTTTCCTCTCTGCCGTGAGATCAGGTAGGTGCGCATGACGTCATCATGTTGTGCTGGCGCTGCAGGCATCCTTGTTACTGGGTTGTCATACAAAAACAGTGCCTTTTATATCAGTGAGTTATTTTGATGGAATGGCCGATGTCCAATATTGAACTTTAATGCTAATATCGGCCGATACCAATACCATGCTGATAATATCATGCATCCCTAGTTGTAACTAAAAGTTATGAGTTTTAACTTTGCTGTATTTTCTCAAGACAGTAACACTATTGAGTAATTTTTCTATGTTGGTCAAATGATGTCATTGCTATACTATTAAACAACGTTTCAGAAAATGTATGTTTACCACACCACATGGTCTGTAAATACATTTTGTTTTGACTTGCAGCAGGAAATGTTCAGGCCTCAAGAGGAAGCAGCCACAATATTTAATAAACCCACTTTACAACAATCAGAGATGATTACATTTTATTAACTTCAAAAGTTTTATTTCAGCCTCTTTGAAAGACCAAAGAAGAAAGTGCAGGTAGGGAGTAATAATGCAAACTAGAAACAGACCCTCCTGCTCAAGATAAATTGCAGTTGTGACAGGAAATGGGACACAAGCAATTTCATTTTGTTTGGCCTTTTCATGAGGTTATTAGTTCAAGCACGAAGCAAAACTGTTGGAAAACTGTTAATCCTTGTACCTGCAGTTTATTCGCACACACTTGACTTACACAACAGCTGGAGATGCAGTATCATCAAAATAAACAGAGGAGCAGCTTTTGGCTGTGTTCGTATTTAATACAGATTTGTAAGTTATAGATACAGCTGTTTTTTTGTTCAGACACAAATGATTGTGTCAGCCATCATGTTAAAAGCCCCAAAGCTGCCACACTTGTGTGTTTGTATGTTACTGTTGTGATGATTGCCTTATAAATAAAGCAAAGCAATGGCTTCCGTTATCCATTTTCTGTGTCTGCCCAGTCCTTTTCACTGTCATGGTTGGCGTGTATCTCTAGCTATCAATGGTATAGAGACCATGTGTGGTAGTGGCTGAGAGTCATTCTCATCACATACTGTACTTTCTGTGCTTACAGTTCATGCAAGAACAATGTCACGTGCAGTCTAAACAGCCTCATTTTCAGTTCCCAAAATTGTTTAGATTCATGAAAATTGTGGGGCAACGCATTCCTTCAATGAATGTCAGGCCTTTAAATTCATTAGACGCTGGTCAGTGAAGCTTCACTGCAACACAAGTGACAGCTGGATTTTCAGCTGACTGTGGTCCTTCTACCAGCAGATAGAGGACAGCCAGCTGCCCAGATGTACCTTGAACAGAAGTCCCCCCCCACCCCCTCTCTCTACAAGTCCTGTTAGCCTCAGATGGCACAGTTGGCCATCCCCACTCTCCATCTCCACTGAGGAATGCACCACTCACTGTGCGATGAAGTGGCAGCACAGCGTTCTCAGTCAGGTTTCATTGTTCCATTCATCTTCCTGTGCAGATTCACATCAGTTGACTTGTGGCTCATTGACCAGCTGACATAAGTGTGTGTATTTGTGCACCTTGTGTCTTCTCACTGACCCCAGGAGATCATCATGGACAACATTTCATGACTGCTTGACCAAATACGCTTAACCTGATGTTGCTGATGCTCAGTGAAGTAAGAAAAGTACTTGCTAAACAACGTCTTTTTTTTTTCTGCTTCATTTTAGGTGATGTATTCTAATGCCAACTGCAGATGGCACAGTAAATAGCTTGACCAGGACATTTGGCTGTAAGGACAAAAATAGGACTACTATGTTTTTGCGAACATTTATTTTTTTTATGTGATGATTTGATCACAGTGATGGTCTGAAGGGTCAAAAGTTATGTCTCTAGCCCTGCTGATAGTTATGTAAAGATTTATTAGATAGCATTAGTATAAACCTCAATGAAATGTCTGAGATTGGAGTTATTTTAAGACCAAATTAATGCACATTAGTCTTGGCTCCACAAAGACTAGTTAGCTCATTGGTCTGGTCAGTAAAACATATTTCTCTCAGCTGAGGTTGTTCAAAAGGCTATCCAAAATAAATAGTATGTAATTATCAACTTTTTCCACAAAGCCTATACTTCAAAACATCTAGAAGATTAGCATGAACTTTCTTGTCTTGAACCACTTTGGCTGTAGCTGCCTGTCTGGGAGGAGTCGATGAGGGACAGGACGGCCTCCAGAAACCATCTTGGCTCCAGCAAACTGGTTTGTCCACTTGAGTTGTTTACGGCTTGGTGGGGGAACAGTGTGCTGGAACTTCTGACTGATGAAGCCCTCTGGAGTGAGGGTGAAACGTTTCTACTAAAAAGAAACTGTCCAGATGACCTGATTGAGAATTATCAGATATTTTAGAGAGCATGACACAACAAGAAGCAGCCTGATCAACAGCTCCCCTTGTGTGAATAGAGCACGCTTCGCTTCTCTCAGACATCCTAACACTGCCAAGCCAAAGTCCTTACTTTAATCCAATCCCAATGCTGTTAAAGGACCTGAAGCAGCAGTTAATGTGAGGAAACCATCACCATCCAGAGTTGAAGCTGGTCTGTACAGAGGAATGGGCTAGAATTCCACCAAACCAGTGTGCAGGACTGATCAACTGTTACGTTTAGTTTTAGTTACTGATGCACAGGGTGGGGGGGTAGGGGGTGTCACACCAGATACTGAAAGCAAAGTTTCACATATTTTTACCACTCACAAATATGTATTTTTGTCTTATTTGTTTAACTGGGTTCTCTTTTAGGACTTGTGTGAAAATCTGACGATGTTTTAGGTCATATTTATGCAGAGATATAGAAAATTATAAAGGCTTCACAAACTTTCAAGCACCACTGTACTTACATAAGTGTGTATAAGTACACAGTGTATGGTTATGTAGTTGATGTGTAAGTATATTTTGTATATGTGTGAGGTGAATATGAGATGTATTTGAGAGCTGCTATCTGGGGCACCTGGGTGAGCAGATGTTAGGGTTAAGGGCCTTGCTCAAGGGCCCAGAGTGTGACAAATGAGGTTAGAGGCAGGTGTGGATGTTTCACATTTCCCACCCACATTTTGATGTTGTCGATTCAGGGAGTTGAACAGATGACCACCCGATCACATGCCCACCTTTTCTAACCTCTGTTCCACCACTCCCCACAGAAAACAATAAAGGGAAATACAGTACTTAAAACGTAAAACACAAGACACAGTTTAGTAATATGCAACCTGTTCTTTTATTTGCTCTTTCATTTATTTCATCTTGTCACTCAAAAAACTGCCTCGAATTATTTAGCTAGTTTCCTACGCTGATGAAATGCCAAAAATCCTGCAATTGGCAAACAAAAACAAAAAAAACATTTATTTGGCGCTCTAAGGAGAAGAAATGCACATTGAAGCAGATAATCATCTCTCCGTCATCATCATCATTATTAGTTCAGTCCTTGTTTCATTCAGTTTCCATCACTACTACTATCTACTTCTACTACTTGACATTTCTTTGTATTTTTTTTAAACCAACAAGCTGGTATTTCTGTCACCTCTCCCTTCACCATGACAGACTATAAGTAAAAGTAATTTCATAAGCTTTTGTAACAAGTAGCATAAGCTTAGACTCAACTGATGAACATATATTTGTTTTAGAAATGAACCTTCTGCTGCATAAAGCAGAAGTTAATTTACAGCATTCATCAACCTGCAAGATGCTGTTTGTGTTCATTTAGATTTACTGTCAGTGAATTCTCAACACCTTTATTTTTTATGCTGTAAAGTGAATATTTTTGAGTAACGTCAGCTGCACTGGGACCATTACATCTAACATGTTTAGGTTTAAAAACACATGCACAATTGAACCTTGAAAACCAGGCAAGCACAGTCAGGTCAATCTGAGTGTTTATTTTTATGAACAGCTCTGGTGTTTTCCACATGTGCCTGTTCTGAGTGCTGCTCCCAGCTCAGTGGAAGTCAGAAAACTCTGGAACACGCTGTGTTGTAGCTGCATCCAACTTTTTCCTCCCCAGGTTTCTGCTCAGGAGACTGGAGCTAAAGTTTACCAACAACAAACACACAGACTTTAAGCTGTATCACACACTCCTGACAGAACACACACTCTAACATGATGGCGAAATCCCTGCACATTTGTTTTGTTTGATATCTAGCAGTGATTCACAATGATGAAGTGTGACTGCATCACCATGACACTGTTTCAAAGGTCTCCCTCCAGTTTTTCATCTAATCTTCTCCATTTCTCACTTCATCTCTCAGTCTAATGTCTGAACTCCTGCTGTGTTGAACTGTAATGTTGCAAGCTCTGACAAAAACAACTGAGAGATGAAAAAGAATGACCTAACTACTATGAGTAGTTTATTTCAAATGTACAGTTCACACAAAATACCAGATATTATATTTTTCCTGTAGTTTTCCACAAGAAGAAAATGTTAGTTTTGTGAACTATACAGCTGTAAACATCAAAAATGGGTCATTTACTTTAGTGGAAAAACAAGTAGAAAATTTTTTTCCAGCAGTCCCTTACTAAACCAGCCACTAGGGAGCAAAAGCCTCTTGTGCCAGTCCCAAACCCAGGTAAATGGTGAGGGTTGTGTGGAAGGGCATCCGGACGCAAAATACTTTTGCCAAAACGTTAGTGCAAGTTCATCAAAGCAAAACCATACTGAGGCTCGTGTTAACAATGACCGCCACCTGTGCTGTTGACAAACAGGGTGCCAGAGGAAATTATGCTACTGTTAGTTGAAGACCACAAGGAAGGAAATGTGTCAGGAGACAGAGGGAGAAGAGGAAAGTGAAGAATGTAAGACTGAGGGTTGCAATTCTAAATATGGGGACAATGACAGGCAAAGGTAGAGAGCTGGCTGACATGATGCAGAGAAGAAAGGTAGATGTTTTATGCGTCCAAGAGACCAAGTGAAAGGGCAGCAAGGCCTGCAGTATTGGAGCAGGGTTCAAACTGTTTTACCATGGTGTGGATAGAAAGAGAAATGGAGTAGGGGTGGTCCTGAAG
>JARVGV010001030.1:11209645-11222677 GCA_031762435.1 Hypsolebias longignatus | reverse complement strand
TCCAGAGGAGGGACAGTGGTTTGGACATGTCCAGAGGAGGGACAGTGGTTTGGACATGTCCAGAGGAGGGACCGTGGGTATATTGATAGAAGGATGTTAGAAATGCAGCTGCCAGGAAAAAGACAAAGAAGAAGGTCAAAGAAGATATATGGACCCAGTTAGAGGGGACATGGAGGCAGTTGGAGTGAGGACAGAGGATGCAGAGGACAGAGTGAGATAGAGAAGGATGACTCGCTGTGGAAGAGGGAAAAGCTGAAAGAAGAAGAAGGTGAAGAAGATTGTACATTACAGCCAGCAGATGAAGTCAGAGCAAAGCAACGTCACTCTGCTGTACACTCACTATTAAAGTAAATGACACGAGGGAGACGTCGGACACACATTCAATGCATCGCTGGCTCTACTTCAGCACAGCAGAGTTCTGCTCCGCCTCTGGTTTGGATGAACCAGATTAATTTCTGAAAGCTCACTTCTGAACGGGACACGGGTGCTTCACTTGTGATTTATGAACCGTTTTGAGTTGTGTTCACTTGCAACGTTGTCACATTACAGACAGTTTTACAGTATCAATGACAGCAGTATATAATAAAAGTTAGCGATTTAGCTTTAGACTCCAAATTTTTTTTTTATTTGTTTAGCGGTTTAGCATAGCAAAGGTAGTTGTTTAGTTAGCAAATTATAGTGAAGATAACTTTGATTAGCAGTGCCCACCACTGGCAAATCATCATTACTAAGATGCAAACAGATTTTCACAAGTGGTGAGAAAGTTCCCGTCACCAAACAGTTCTGATGAGCCATAACTGTTGATTGTCATCTGGGGTGTCTTTTACTTAGATCTGATGGGTCCAGCAGATTGTGTGGTGAGCTTTTTGTGGACTGGACTTCCCACAGATGCCAACAATCTTCAACACGTCAGTATCTGGGGAGTTTAAAGAATGAACATGTCTGACTTTTCTGGTGCCCTTTATGAACTATTCCTTTGTTCTTACTGAGCAGCAAAAGGTTAGAAGTTCATGTTGACAGTGCTGACATTTGTTTCTGAAAATTCTTCCTTTACTCTCAGGTCTTGCTATACAAGTAGTCCTTGGTTTACGACCGTCTTGGTTTACGATTTTTCACGTTTACGACCGCCCCCCCACCCAGTGACGTCATCGCGCCATACGTTGCCTCTTTTATGCAGCATTTTATATTTTTTTCATTTTTTTAGGGTATTTTGTTAGCTAACTGCTTGGAAACCCATTAAAACACATTAAAACACATTAAAACGGCCGTTGGAATTTGTTTTACATTGAAAAAAACATGTTTAAAAAGACGTGACCGATCGCCGTTTTAGTTTAGTTTTCGTTTTCAGTCTAAAATCCGCGTATACGGCCACCACATGTGTGCAGTTCCGGTTTACGACCAAATCGGTATGCGACGGGGTCATTGGAACGGAACTCGGTCGGAAACCGAGGACTACCTGTGTATATATATATATATATACACACTAGATGTATTGTGTTCCATATAGCTTCTAAAAGTGCCTTTCATAATATTCCTGGAAAGTCAGTTAGCTTCATGACTTTATGAAAGCATCACAGTGGGAAGGCCAGAACCAATCTCCAGCGACTGGTTTTTGTCAGGATCCAAAGTGCAACGGGGCTTTTGTGTCTCTTAGCTTCCCCAGACATCTACCCATGAGCCCGTGAGACACGACTGAATGTCAGCATCTCGAAAAAGAAGATCCCGCTGCGGTCTCGGCAGGGTGCTGTTTAAAGGAGGCCTCCAAGACAGTCGAGCACAAACCAACATTGAAATCATATCTTTATACAGCAAGATGCAAAGGAAAGGAGGACTTGTGACATCAGAAACAATAGAAGATAAATTTAGATTATAATTTTTTTCTCATAATATTCTAAGCTCAACTCCTTAAAGATTCAACTTCTTGGAACTCACAAAGTAGATAGTGTTTTGCAGATTTCAAAGAGGCTAAGAGTCCAGTCCTGGAGGGCAGCTGTCATTATGGGATATTTGACAAAATAAATAAATAAAAATGTAAAAATAAACAACTATTCATGCTAAGAAATCCACTATTCAGAGATCGTAAAGTAGGACAGCGATCACTGTGATGAAGGTGTCCATTTAGTTGGTAGGAAGTTACGACTGTCATTTCAAATGCATTCTTGTCAGTAGGCAAAAATACAAATGAGAGCACTTTTGAATTTCAATAACCCAGAAACAAACAAAAAAAGAAGAGCGAAGCGAAATGTCCCACTTGTTGTTCCTCTCGAGTGGGTGGTACATCATACAATTGCCACGTGGCTGCAGGGCACTGAAGCCATCTTAACTGAAGAGGGTTGACCTAAATGCTCATGTACAGACGTTGTGATTAAAAGGATTCATACATAACAGCAAGCATCTTTTTTCTTTTTTTGTCTGTGTGCCAAAAAGGGAGGGGGACTGAAGTACGTCTTTCACAACAGGGTGAATTATAGATCGAGAGAGAGAGAGCGCAGTCAGAGCATCTCAAAAAGAGAATGCAAAATGTGGAACTGCGTTCAGAGATCCGTGGAACGAGTTCTTGTTTCCAGACGTTGCTCTATATTTAGCTCATCTTCCCATTAATTTCCAAAACAACGTGTTGTGCCTTTGCATGTCACAAACCTAATTACCCGGGATGGATGTTGGACAAGTTTCTGACAAGAACTATTAGCTGTGCTGATCGTTCCCTGAGATCTTGATGCTTCCTCCTCTTCTCCCACCCAAACTCTGCCCCTCATCGTGTCTCGGGACGCTTTGACAAAATAAACCCCACAACATGCTGATGAATTATTCAAATATGGCTCAGTGATGTATGCAGACAGAGTTGCAAGGGAGAGATAGTTATTACTGCTAGCAAACCTCTTCCTCCAGATGACTGAACCTCCAATCCAACCAATTACCATCCACCGCCCTGCAGCGCCAAGTGGGAAGAAGAAATTCAAGCTCCTGCCTACATTATTCTAAAGCTGCTGCAGTCAACACTCCTGCTGTGCAACGATGGAGGTGATGGAGTTTAACAGTTCGTATTGGAATGGAAAGTGAATGACAATTGTTCCAGCAGTCAGGGTCAATGACAACCTGATGACTGGAGCCATGGCACTAACAATGTGCTTCAACTCATGATTACTGCCCGCAGACAAAAGGCAAAGGTGGACAAATATATTATTTTCATTTTTTATTTATTTGGTATGTTTTCATTTATCTTTACCAATAACAAAATATCTATTGAATGGATTTAATGACAGTTTCAGAAAGTAAATATTGGCTTTTCATCTACAACAGTTCAAGATGGCCACCACAGCTAATCAGCTTTAGCCATTACAAAAGAAAATGTTTAATTGAGTCAATTTTACAGATACTCAAATTTGTTGTGGTTGTAGTAGAGAGTAATTCACAAGTCTATCATTAAAACAAAATTTAAGCTTAATAAAAAACTGTTAGAAACACCAATAAGTGTATTAGAGTTCATTAATCTTAAATCACCCAAATTAGTATCTAAAATTTACAAGAAATTATCTAGAATAGATGACTCTATNNNNCTAATATGCAAAAAAAAAAAAAAAAAAAAAAAAAGAGAGTAATTCACAACACAGACTCTAAGCTGAGCTTTGAGAAGACGCTATCGGGGTTCTGCAACCTGCGGCTCTGGCGCCACATGTGGCTCTTTGGTCCCTCCGCAGCGGCTCTTTCAAGCTTTGACCAAAACTAAAATATTCTTAAAACTGACTTTTACAGAATGTCACATCCATAAAAGACAATGACTAGTTTTAGCAGTTTTCCTGTTATTTCCTTTGCAAATATGTGGATATTAGTACTAATACGCAGAGTAAATTATACTTACTGCAACTTTATGCTTTATTTATTCAAAGTAGGCTACTCAGTATCTCTCTCTCAAATATATATATATGTATATATATATAATATAATAAAACCACATAATCCTGCACAGTTAATCACTTTAGTTAAGAAAAAAAAGGCAAAAATATTATCTTATTTTTTCTTTACATGAATCCAGTCTTTTGTGATGGACTTTCAACCTGTTCCCACCTCTCGCACAATGACTGCTGGATATGAGCACCAGTGACCCTCGTTACCCAGAAAGGAAGAAGCGGGTAAAGATCATGGATGGATGGAATCCATTTTCTTTTGTCTTAAAATGTAAAATTATCAGTAAATGTTAACAATCTTTAGATGGTTTTTATTCATGCCTACAGGGCAGAAAAGCCACCTCTAACAAACTCAGGCCCATGGGCCACCAGTTGATAATGACAATTGTAGGTTTTGCAGCTCTGGACCCGTTTAATTTAGTGACCGAAAGGGCAGAAATGGCTCTTTTGATTGTAAAGGTTACAGAGCCCTGCGCTAAATATTGCTACATCACATAGGAGTTCACATAATGTTCATTTCAAGGTTTCATCAAAATGGCTGAAACTGCCATTTGTCAACATAAAATGTTCTTAGTTTAAAACGCTGGCATGAAAGACTGTGGGCAAGATGCATTCCTCTGAGGATTATTATTATTATTGTTATTTAACTCAAACAACAACAACAAAATAATGACGTCCTGTTATTCTGATCCAGCCTTATACATTAGCATTGACTGATGATCTGCATGGTACCTGGGCAGGAAACAAACCATCAAAAACCAAAGTGATCCTGCTTCAACTAGTCCGGTGAAAAGTCAGTACGTATAAAATCATCTGCAGCAGCAGCTGGTCAGCAGAATGTTGAGGTCCTACATTTGAGTGACCTCTTGAACCAGTTTCCATTCTCCAGAGGGAGCGTGCCATCTCTGCCCCCTGTTGCCCACTGCCAAGATGAGAATATGGCCATCGACCCAAATATTGCCACTCAAATGATTCACTTGACTCTCCTCAAATTCAATCGCTTTTCCATGCAGTCAAACTTTAATTTATTTTTCTGTCTTTCTCACTTTTCCTCTCCCCAGTTTGCTCCTGGCTGTTGGTCTGAGGCTGCGTTAAATATTCATAACCAAGGAGAGGAAGAAGCTGATGAGGAGGGCAAAGAATCATACACTGAGAAAAATATGGACCAGACTGGTGCCTCGTGCAGCGAAAGACCAGCAAACACACAAGTTCTTTCAAAAATGCATCTTCAACCTAAATGTTTAGTTGAACATTTCCACAATTTCAAAATCTGTTGCCTGTTACCTGTCCTTGATTATTTATTTATTTATTTATTTTTTGTCTGTGCCTTTATTTATTTTGTTTTGGCACAAATGTGTTAATTGCTAAAATATGTAGAGAATTACCTTTATTTTCAATATTCCAGGCTTGAGCTTCTCATAGTTAAAGATTATTAGAGTTTTTAATTTCAAATAAAAGTATGTGTATAATCATAAATACATTGACTTTTTTAGCCAGGGATGCACCAGTTCAGAAATATTTCTCACCACTTTAAAACTGAGAAAGATCATTTAAAATCTTCTAACAACCCACATACTGCGATGGGAAAGAGAAAAAAAATCCTATTTCCCCTTAAATTGTTTTTTGCTTTACGTATTTTCAAAAATTATATTCAATTCACTTAGAGTTTCATCATTTCCTGGGACTCTTCCGTGCAGGTGAATATTTTTATACTTACACTGATGTCTTTAATTTATTACATGAATTTATTCCGCATCTATAGAATTATATTTAAAAAAAAAAAAAAAGGTAAGCACAACAATTTATTCCGCATCTATAGAATTATATTTAAAAAAAAAAAAAAAGTAAGCACAACAAACACTTTTTTATGAACTTTCCTAATTTATTTGTGTATATTTGAATCAGTTTTGTATCAAATTACATTTTTATTATCTATGCATACCCCAATATAGAAATAATTTGCACACTTTACAAAGATTAATGTCACAAAATAAACTAGGTATTACAGAAAAATTAATACTTCATACAGCAAAAGTTAAGTTTAGTTATTACAAATGTGGCCGTTTGAACCCTCTCTATTCGTTCTGCAAACTCTGAAAGACACTTCATCACAGTAAAATGGTTTTCCACTGCTTATCTCCTCCAAAGGCCGTGACTAAGCTGTTATTTGTTTTACTTTGGATCTTCCAAAGTTGTTTATCCTTCAAAAAAGATAAAAATGTAAGATGGTGCATGATTGTATCTTCAGATATTCTTAGAAAATAATCAACTACAACAACAGAGTGCAGCCAAGTGACTGAGTAGTTTAACCTGCAGATAGCTGAAGTTTGTGGTGTAGAAAATTAAAATAGTTTCAAAGTTTTTATGTTAGAATGACCCCAGAGGAAGCGATAACCTCAGTGCACACATATAAATCATTCTTTTGGTATTCCTACAACTTTCAGGGGGGGGGGGGTTCTGGTACATCCCATGCCACCTCACGTAAGCTTGTTCCTGCTAATGCACCATGAATCACCCTCTTCATTTATGCCACGTTTGGTCTTGAGCTCTTCTGCCACAAACACAGTTGCTGGTTATTTACCTCTTCCGTGGTACTATTCAGAAGCAAGCAGGTAGATTTAAACTAATATAACACAACAGGCAAAGGAAAGAATGTCTGAGTGAGGTAACCTCAGAGGTTACTTGTGCGTGCGAGAGACTAAAATGTGACATTTTTATTGTGTAAAACAGGTAAACAAAAAATAAGATGCACTTGCTCCAGATTTCATCATCCACATGTCAGATGCATTTCTTGTTTAATCCTGATTATTCTTTGTTGGTAGCTAAAAATATATTTTAGTTCATTTTATGCAACAGAACTTAAAAAAATCCCACTTGTACCAATTTTTTGAGAGCAACGTTCTACATTAGGTTGCATCAATAACAGATGAGAGAAAACAAACAAACCCTTGAAGGATACTGACCAGAAGGGGGGTCAGCAAACTAAACTCTGTGTTCACCTTGATTAATTCTGCAGTTAAATTTGTTTTGCAACAAACGTCTCCGATTGGTCATGAAATTGTTTTCTGAATGCATGCACTCAAATGTTTATCATTTGTGGCAGGAAAAAAAAAGAATCAGATGTTATAAATTCCAAATATTAAATTATGTTCAAACCAGCATGTCATTTTCAAACACTCCCGTGTTGGTCGGCTGTGCTCAGCTGATTGTGAAGGGAAGTAATGAACCCAGTGCAACATTTGTGTGTTTTTGTACCTCAGTCTGAAGTGAGTGTAAGGAACTAAACCATTTTTTCTGGTGCATTTGGTCTGATGGCCCTTACTGTTTCTGTGCAGCTTTGCATGACCATAAGAGACCGTTATTCACATCCAAACATCACAAACAATGTCCCAGCCAAGACAGCTGCTCAATCAGACCATGCCAGGTTATTCTCTTGATATATAACCACACAGACCATGAGCACACACATATGTGCACCCCCACCCCCACCCCACCCACACACACACACACTTAAACCTTATAATGGTGTTACTGGTTTTAAAAGGAAGGTTCCTATTTACTGCAATGCATCACTCCTCGTGCAGTATGTAGAGAAGAAAACATAAGAAAAAAACTAATTTTATTTTTCAAAGTCATATTTTTACCAACACCTTGTCATTTATACAATTATAAATATTATTATTATTATATTATATTTACAAGCTAAATATTTAGTTTACAAATTAAATACTTAACTTGCAAGTTAAATATTTAGTTAACAAGCTATATATTTAGCTCCACGCTAAATATTTAGTTTACAAACTAAATGTTTATGTACAAGATAAATGCTTAAGTTACAAACTAAATATTTAATTTCTAAGCTAAACATTTAATTCCAACACTAAATACTTTGTACATAATTTGCTAACTAAATATTTAGCTCGGACATAAATATTTATTTTCAAAACTAAATGTTTATTGTCCAAGCTAAATATTCATGTTCAAACAAAACATTTAATTTCCAAACCAAACAATTGATTCCTAAGCTAAACATTTTATTCCTAAACTAATATTTAATTTGTTAACTATTTAGCTCTGACCTAAATATTTATTTTCCAAACTAAACATTTAATTTCCAACATAAATATTTATCAATTTGCTAACTAAATATTTAGGCCCTATTTACATGGACACTGTGGGCAAAAACAAGTTTTTTCGTATGTTAATTAGAGGAAAAGATCCATGTAGACACAGACGAATTGTTTACATGCATCTGCAGGAATCATGAGAACAAGACAGCTGTGTCTCTTCCAACACAGATGTTGGTCACAGCAGCTACATTCAGGCATAGATTAATTAAATATGAGACTCAAAATATATTCCATCAGTCGTAGTTCAGAAAGCTTTGGTACTTTACGGAGTGACAAGGGAAACGTGCTTTATCAGAGGTTTACCTTGTGGCTGTTCATCATTTAAAAAGGTCCAAGGCAAATATTTTTCATCTTGTGCACTCTAAATTAACATATAACAATTAGAACACCATAACTGACAGATTTACGCGATATTAAAACGGTTACAAAATGCCTTTACAGCTAACGAACTGCCGAGGCTGCTACAGATCATTTGTGGCTCCAGGTATCTGTGCATAACGAGCACAAGCAGGTCTTGCAGTCCCTTACGTTCACACAGATCTTGTGATAATGATACAACAAAAGTAATAGTCCTTAGTGACAGAATAAATGCATCTTATTCAAAAGATAAAACATATTTTCAAATGTGAACCAAACTAATTAAAACCAAAATATTAAAATAAATAAATATAACTAATGAAAACCTTTTTTTTCCCAATGTTTAAATAATTTAGTGACACTTACAGGAATCCCTACAGCTATGGTAACGTTTTTAAGGCAAATATCGCCAGGGTTTAATTTGTGAATACAGTTGATGCTGGAACGCAAATGTCTGGTGTGTAAACACTCCACTTCTGTCAAGAATCCCACCCTCCCCACCTCCACCCCACTCCTTGATTGATGGTTCCAAGCCAATTATTTTCTGCTGAATCCACTGTCTGATACCACATTTGAAACCTCCAGGTGGCTCCTCCATCTGTTCATTGTTGCTGACTGTGCCTGGTTAACTCAGCACTCACTCCCACCACTCTATTTAGAGATTTTTTTAAGGGTAGAGGCATAAATGCTTCACTTGAAGAGGCAGATCATATGTAATAAGTAATATGTGGCTGTTGTGTTTAAAATGAGTGTTTATAGTTATTTTCAGTTTACATATCCAAGTTTTACTTGTGCAAGGCAGTCATATTTGTTCTTTATTACTAGTAAGCCTGAGAGTTACCGGATCCAAGCAAACAGTTACCAGAACGCACTGTGTCAAAATACGAAAGTTCTTGTATCCTGTTCCCACAGGATTTGGCTCAAATTTAGCACTGAATATGGCATTTGAACTTTTTCATTGAAAACGACAAGTATTATTCAAATCTTTCTTTATGGAATGTGATTAGTTTTAAACTAATAAATGTGCTTTTTGCTAGAGACAAAGGAAAATTGATTTGAATCAAAGCCGTAGTGAATTTACTGTTTAAATACAAAACATTTACTTAAATTGAAATGCAAAACACTGCTGTCTGTAAAGTCCTGCAGAGGTTCAACAAATCTTTAAACAATGATGTAAAAACACTGCTAGTTCTCCTATTTTTAAAACGACAAACCTCACAGCGTTCACGTTTGATTATTTACAAAGAAACAGATGCAAACGTGCAGCTTTAGTTACAAACCCAAAGGATATCTGCAGAAAATAAATGCACTACAGTGCAAAAAATTTCTCTCTGCTTCTGTTGGTTAATTAAAATTTAATGCTTTACCACACTGCTTAGCATTCTGTTCATTTTCATCACAAACTCACAACAACAACAATGTAAAAAGAGGCCACAGGGTATGGTTTGTGTTATCTGTCACCGTTTGTACCACTGCGAGCGAACAGACAATGTATGGAAAATAGGACAGCCTTTGAACGGCCCTATAGAAACGAGTCACGCAGATTCAAACATCTCTTTTAGGAAATGCCTTGTGCAAAATAGGAATTAGAAAAAATAAAAAAAATAAAAACACACTCAACAAGAAATGATTCCTCATCCAATTAAGTGTAATTCCCCCCGTGAGTTAAAAAGAAACAAAGAAACTATAGACCACCTTGTTTGAGGCTCCTGTGTTTCTGTGCCATTAAGCTGCCTACACAGCAGCGCACAGCTGCACATTCAAATCAGCACAGCTAGAGTTACATTTTGTGATTACAACTCTTTGATACTGTCAGAGCGATGTGGTATTTAAAGCCCGGCGGGACAGCTCCAACACGACTCAGAGCAATTCCAGTGTGCTCAGTAAACAAATCATTACGATTGATCTGTGGAGATCTGTGTCTGAGATGAACGTTTGTAGTTGGACAGTAAAACTAGGAGTCAGTAACAGTGACAGGACACAGGTAGAGCTTAATGAATAATATGTTAAACTCTAAAATTCGCTTAAATCAACCTGTCAACAATATATTTCTTCATTTCCAAATTATACATTTCTGTATAAAAATCTCAAAGCTTTCATTTTAAATCCAGCGGTGTTTCGTTCACCTTAACATTTGCTAAAGTTCTTTTGAAACAGATTGCTACATTGGGAAAAATGTCTCATTTTCAACTAATAACCCTTTGGTTTGGTTTGGTTTGGTTTAGTTTGCTCCAAGACTGCAGGTTAACTTGTGGTTCCTAGAGTTTCTTAAAGTAGAATGGGAGGCACAGCTTTGTTCGCTGCTGTGGAACCAACTTCCAGTTTCTGTCAGTAGCTTTGTTTACATGAACATAATTAACAAAGTACAAAGACCTGGAGATAGAAGTACAACGCATGTGGAAAACATGGATACCAGCCAAGTGCAGAGATTAAACCTGAGGGACCTGAATGGCCCCTGGTGAATGAACCAGCAACAAATGAAGAAATGCTGTGATAATAATAATAGTAATAATAATAATAATAACAACAACAACAACAACAACAACAACAACAACAACAACAATAATAATAATAATAATAATAATAATAATAATAATAATAATAATAATAATAATAATAATAATAATAATAGCAATTATAATAATAATAGTAAAGATAATAATAATAATGAAAATAATAGTAAAGATAAATGATAATAATAATAGTAATGATACTAATAATATTAATAATAGTAATGATACTACTACTAATAATAGTAATAATAATAATAATAACAATAATAATAATAATAATAATAATAATAATAATAATAATAATAATGTGTATGTATTGTCATCATTTTACGTTCCCATACAATGGTGAAATTGGCTCTCTGCATTTAACCCACACACCACCAGGTGTAGCTGTGGGCAGCTATTGAAGGCACTCAGGGAGAAATTGGAGGTAGAGTATCTTGCTCAGAGACACCACGAGATGTGCAATGACTGGGGATTGAGCCTGGGGCTCCGGAGTCGGCAACCCTGCCTCTCACATCTTGGCCCCCATAAATGTAAACGCCTCATTCGGATTAGTCTTTGTTGATTCAGCTTGATCCGAATGAATTTGCAATCCGAATGAGTGGGGTGGTTTATGCTGATTCATAATCCGAAAGGTGTGCACGTAAACACTTAATCTGATAATTTTATTCCGATTGTGGAAAACTGACCTGACTGGACAAGTGTGACCCATGTCAACCTCACATATTTCCGTCTGGCTAGATGCTAATTTTTTTTTTTTTCTTTCATTTGACCTTTATTTATCCAGGTTAGTCTCATTGAGCCACCATAACTCATTTTCAAGAGAGACCTGTTAGGGAGCAGATGGTGGGGGTTAAGGGCCTTGCTCAGGGGCCCAGAGTGGTGCGAATGATGTTGTCGGTACCAGGGTTTGAACCGGCGATCTTCCGATCACAAGCCCACCGTCTAACCACTGCGCCACCACTCCCCGTCGGGGAAGCAAAACTGGTCGGTGAGCGAAACAACATTTCTACTAGAATCTATGAAAGAGCTCAAAATGATCTGTGTTACCTGGAGCTCAATCAGGGAGTGCAGTAACGTCTCCACCCTCATTAAAACCAGGTGTGGGTCCATTTTGGGCACTCAGGTTTGTTTACGCTCATCATGGAAGTAGAACTCCTTCTTGTGTTTTTTTTAAGGAAAGTTTACCACTCTGCGCATGTCAGTACTTCTTTTTCGAATAATGTAAATGCTCATCACCAACGGATTGCGCCCATGTAAACGATACATTTGGATAAATTTCAATCCGATCAAAGACTTTTGCGCATACAAAGCTATTGAGTCTGACAGTCTACTTTTAAGACTTAGCTCAATACGTACTTTTTGGATAAATCCTGTAATTAGGTTAGCTTTGGTTTCCTGAGACATCCCTTAGTTGTGCAGCTGTAGACAGACACAGAAGCCACACACACACTGCATTTTCTTACTATGCTACTCTCTCTGCTCTCCATGTTCATACATGCAATCACTGCTGCCATTAGCTTTTGTTTTTCTTTGTCAATCATGGAAGACAGATGCTACAGTGTTGAAGGAAGTTATTCTACACACTGCAGGTAAAAGCAAACACAGAAGATATAAACTGTTTCTATTCAAGTCCCTCAGGATATTCATCAACAATTTCTCCTGCCTCGTCAGTTTCACGTTATACTCTGACCTTTTTCTTTCCATTTCTGGCTGTTCAGCTTTTTTCAGAATGCTATGTTTAAACATCCCAGACACTCACTCATATTTTGACCAGCCTCGATTTACTTCCATGTGGTTATTTGTCAAAATTTAGAAGATTTTGTGCTACCTTAACATGGTGGGAAAGAAAATGCTAAAAAAAAACAAAACAAACAAAACAAAAAAAAAAAAACAACATAAAAACAGAGAAGTATTGTATGCCTCTTTGGACAGGCTGAAGAGGGAGATGCTACTTACAACTACAGGTAGTCCCCGACTTACGAACGGGTTCCGGACCTAAGAAAGGTTCATAACTCGATTCTGCCGTAACTCGGAGCCGAACGCACATGGCGCCTTAAGTCCGGCTTTAGAGCCGTAAATCGAACCCGGAAGTAAAAAGGCAACCGAAAACGTCTTTTTAAA
>JARVGV010001030.1:11147579-11160055 GCA_031762435.1 Hypsolebias longignatus | reverse complement strand
CCCCCCCCCCCCCTCGAACCAAACTCTCTTCAGAAACAAAAATTAATATATTTTACTTCATTTTACCCACTGACACCAAACTGATGTTAAACTGCTCTAATAGACCTGACACACAAGACACCATCATTTATTTCTCATTTTAAAGCATTTTCTAATTGGTTATTGAGCGAAAACCATGATTTTTTTTAAACAAATAATTATGTAAAATTAGAAAATGCTTTAAAATGAGAAATAAATGCAGGTGCCTTGTCTGTCAGGTTTAGTAGAGTAGTTTAACATAAGTTTGGTGTCAGTGGGTCACATGACATGAAAGTTATTGTGCCAAAACCCCTGAATGTCTCATTTCTTTGTGTAGCTTTGAAAATGTATAAAAGCTGATACATTCATTCAAAAGCAAACAAAGTATTTTATAAAAGTTACACTTTTTTTTTTTTTTTTAATATTTTATAAAATTGTCATTATGTCATGACACTATAGTATAAGACAGATAGTCTGTGAAAAGATTGAGCTCCAAGACTTGAGGTCTTGGTCTCAAATTGGTCTTGCTCTCCCTTGTTCTTGGTCCCAAAAGTTTTGGTCTTGTCTCGGTCTCGGTACACTGTGGTCTTGGCCTTGACTTGGTTTCAAGTTAGGTGGTCTTGACTACAAAACTAGTAGGAAGCTTTCAATGGGTTCTAAAATCTTGCTGTTTCATTCTCACCTTGTGACCATAGATTGGAACATAGACCAGTAAATCAAGAGCTTTGTCTTTTGGCTCAGCTCCTTTTTTCCCCATGACAGACAGGACCAATACCTTTGTTTTATTAGATGAGACCCCAAGCCATCGATTCATACAACCCTACAATCCCTGCCCTCATTTGAGAACAAGCCTACCAAAAGCTCTTTCAATCGAGGCAAAGACTCACATTGTGACTGTCATTGGTGTTGCTTGTTTTCAATAGTTTGTGTTTTGCATTGTTACAAAACAAACATATAAATTTAACTCTGTTTCATTGTTTTCAAAAATCTATTCTACAAAAAAATTCAAGTCCATTTCTAGATACAACTAAGAGGCTGTGAGATGGTTCAGTGACTGCTTTCACTCCCGCTCATGAAGACATATTCAAAGCCTTCTTGGGACTAAACCTGCCATCTGTACTACAATACTTTGGATTATGACAGATTGTGAACTGTTTACAGTTGTGACAAAATCATGTGGTGCAATATGCTGTGCCACAGCAGGGTCCAAACTAAATTCCAATGCGTCATAAACTAGGGCTTCCTGCTTGATGGAGCATTTTCCTTCCCCTTTCTCTTGAAATTCTCCTGTTCTTCCTTTCTTTACGTCCATTGACAGGCTATTCCTGTCAGTATTGCAAGAGCCTCTGTAGAGCTCCAATCAGCTCGTTGCCGTCCCGTGTGGTGTCTGTAGCATTGCAATTGAGCCATCAATCTGTCATTTGTACCCCTGCTAAGCCACCAGCAGTGGGAGGCACTGAAAAGGGTCAAGTTTACCCCAGGTCTTGTAGTCATTTTCTGTAGCACAATCACAATAAGACTCAAGCATGATGCAGTATTGATAAACTGATACCATTTAATGGGTCATTCATGTGTAATGTTTTATTTTCATTTTCCACAGGATATTTTTTGCTTAAGGCGAACTTACTGATTTCTGTTGGCTTATTGTCCAACTGCATTCTGATTTTTTTTTCTCCAACCATCACTACTGCTATATCTCACACAAACACACACTCCTCCTGTACCATTTCTTACTCTTTTCTCTGTTGTTATTTCTGTCTTTTTGCTGGGTAATGTCAGACTGAGCTCCTGTAAGGAGGAGATAAAGCTCCCCAGCAGGGCCGGACCACAGCTTTCACCTTCAGACTTCCTGGACAAGCTCATGGGGAAAACATCAGGATATGATGCTCGCATTAGACCCAACTTCAAAGGTAAAGTGTTTGCCAAGATAGAACGACACAGTAGACCTTCAATGTACCAGAAGAAGCAGGCACTCAAAAAGATATCTTACTTTGATGGGTTTGTGTTGTCAACAGTAAAATACTGACCATTCTCATATTTGTGTGTTGCATGTTTGGTAAAAACGGAAGGAAAAAAAACTAAAATAATCTATTTCTATCAGCAGCATAACCAGTTTGTATGTGTGTGATTCTACTGAGGTAATAGCTTGTGCTTGAAAATTTGTTATTTTTGATTAAAAAAAAAAAAAAAGTTATATAGACTTTTTTTTTAAATACAGGTAAACATCTTGTTGAAACTAAAAACTTTTTTTTACAACAAATACAATACATTACATAATAATAATAATAATAATAATAATAATAATAATAATAATAATAATAAAGGTTTTCAACATACGTACTGTAAGTAAAGAACTGCACCATGTCCAAACTCAGAGCAACTGTTACACAAAAATATTACACTGACCAGGAACTATTTTCTCTATTCTTGATATTGGATTTATGAGAAGAGCAAGAGTTATTCATTTTAAAATAGGGTTTTGTAAACATTTACCAGCTGCTTATATCTTACTTGTATATAGCTCTTTGAACTGACTCAGTTTGGAATAATATGCAGTCGTCCCTTGCTATACCGTGGTTCACTATTTTAAACACCCTTATTTTTTTACATTGTGTGTACTGTACATATTGTGCAGTACTGTACATTCAACTCATCATCATCTTCATCGCCATCGCCAAAGTGTTTATGAGCATATGAACATATAACAGGTCTCTCTAGTAGATGAGTCCTCAAGGCTCAATAGGAACTGACCTGTATAAATAAAGGAATGTTTCTGGAATGTTACCCCCTCGATAGATGAAGGATGACTGTAGTTTAATTCTGACCAGTGGTGTAGTCTACATGATACGTGGGTATACGGAGTATACCCACTAGAAAAGCTTAATGATTTCAGTACACACACTTAAAAGTGCCCAATGATACATGACATATCATTAGGCACATGTCATTAATACAATAAACGGTAATTAAACACTTCTTTAACAATCTATCAGTATGCAGCGCTTTGCTCTGATACTGTTTTATACATTCTATAACATGTTTTTAATACAAAGCCAAATGTTGTACAAAGTTTGTTGTTCATTTATTAAAATGTAAGCATCAGAGGCATTTGGAAATGTTCAATATGCTTAAAAATCACAATAAATTGATGATTACATTGTATTAACCAGTTTCTAACTTTGGTTTCTAAGCACCCACTACAAAAATGTAGACTACACCACTGATTCTTACTGGCTTGACAGGCTAATGTCTAGTCTGAGCAGGGAAAAGAACAATGTGGCTTGCTCCTGTCTTAATCTCACATTTCAGTTGTTCACCTCAGTTTTATTTTATAAACTACTACATTGTCATCATTTTTGGTCTTTCACAGTTATTGGCACAACACTGAAAGGGTTACAAGCACAAATAGCTGCTAGCGCTAGCTGTAGCACTTCTGGTGCAACCTGTGTTGGATTTTCACCACAAGATGGGTTTGGTGTTTAAAAACTGAACTATACAACATCATAAACATTACCCAAGAATTCTGAGTTCATAAAAGCAAACTTATAAAGCATTTCATAATTTATTGTTTTCTTTGTGTCCACAAGGTGAACACTGATTGTGTCAGATGCCAAAACGTCAGCAAACACATATCAGCTGCCATCCTTATTTATAGTTCTAAATACCCCTGAATTAGTTGTCTGGATTTATTTCTACTTTAACCTTTCAATTGTCATTGCACTCAGAGACACTTACCCAACTCTAGATCAGTGCAACTTGATTTGCTCCGGCACGGGAATGAAAAGTGATGAAGAAACAGTTTTTTTCAGAAGCCTCAGTAGATGTATAGTTTTTAAAAGGTGATTTTAATGTGGACACCAGCTTGTTGTTATAAATGTGGTCCTAAGGAAACTATGTACATTCAGTCTGTTTCTGCCCTTAGGCCCTCCTGTGAATGTCACCTGCAATATTTTCATCAACAGCTTTGGGTCGATCACAGAAACTACTATGGTAAGAAGGCTCTGGATTTCAAATGGAAAATAAATTCCATTTTCATTATAAACCGCTATTTTCTCAAAACATTTGTTTTGAACACATAAAGTTGTCGTTGAATTACTTTTATGATCTCCCCATTTTATAAATAAATAAATAAATCCTTAACTTTTTTCCTTATCTCTACCATTTTCATGAATCCTCTTGGTGCTAAAGCTGTTCTCTCACTTCTGTTTCCTGGAGCGTAACAGTGCAACCTTCAGAGACCAATGGGTCACTGACACGCTGATAATGAACTGTCTACTCAGCAATTAAAATGAAAAATTGAAAAACTGAAAGTAAAGAGGGAGGGAAGTGAAGGGGTCTGCATTTATACTGTTATTGCTGCTGGGTCAGCGCGATACAGAAGTGAACTGTTTAAAGGGAACTGAGGGAGATCCAGAGGTTTGGTTCTATGTCTCTGCAGAGAACAAAAACACTAATTGTGGTATATTTGTGCAGATAAAACAAATTATTGTAAACAAAAGCAACATGAACGAATAACAAGAGCTTAAATGAACAAAAATGACTTGTAGACTATTAAAAATGTCATTGGTAGTTTTAACAAGTGTTTATTTTCTTGGTCTGACTTGTCCAGCAGCACATTACCAACATTTAAACCCACACCCTGATGCATGCTCAATAATGCAGGTCGAAAAATCTAAAAAAGTTAAGTCTGGTCCTCTATTTGCAGTTTGACTCCCATCACCCTTTGGAGCACAAGTTAGGAGTCGTCAGGACTCTGTATTCCAGAGCAGACAGCGTCCCCACTAACTCAGGAGCCAGACAGAAGGAGAAATCCCTGTGATCAGTCTTTTTCCTCATCAGGGGTCGCCACAGCGAGTCATCCTCCTCCACCTCATTCTGTCCTCTGCATCCTCTGTCCTCATTCCAACTACCTCCATGTCCTCTCTAACTGCATCCACATATCTCCTCTTTGTCCTTTTTCCTGGCAGCTGCATTTCTAACATCTTTCTACCAATGTACCCTCTGTCCCTCCTGTGGACATGTCCAAACCATCTCAGTCTGTTCACTCTAACTTTGTCTCCCAGTTGTTCAACCTGTGCAGTACCTCTGATGATCTCATTCCTAATCGTATCCATCCTCATCACTCCTAAGGACAACCTTATTTAGAAGGAGAAATTTAAAAGTATTGTTTCCTTAAATGATCGTGGCGGCTGGTGCAGTAGCCAAATATTAATCTATGGTGTTCAGACCATCAGTGGCCACCCTCATAGTCCATTACACTTGGTGGGGGATAAAATTGCTCCATCGTTTGTCAAGATCTGTCCCTCTGTGCCACCTCAGACAAGAAAATAAAAACTACTGTTCTTTTACACAATGCAATAATTTTCAGTCGGGTCATCTGGACAGTTTCTTTTTTTTTAGATGACCTGACTTAGAATTATTGGATTTTGTACCTGGATGATTGAGCATGAACTTTGTTGTCTTTTACACAATGTAACTCCTACCAACTTTCATATATTGCACCACAAACATTGATTTACTTGCATTCTCTGTTCAAATCCAGTCCAGAAAAACACTAATCTCAAAAACTACAAACATTCACTATTCAAATTGTTCCGCAACAATCGGTGAACAGCTTGTCTTGTTTTAAGTGAGAGATCAGTTTCACTTTGACTTCATAATATGTTTTGGCTTTTTTCAGTCTTTTTGCACCCTGGACATGAGAAAGTAATGTTATTTTTGAATCCCTTTTTAAAACAGACTTTTATTAACTAGCTTTTTTAATTACTTGAAGCCTTTACTATTTAAATTTGTTCATTGATTTGTTTTGTCTGATTTTACAAGGATATACTTTGGAAAGGACTTTGTAACATGACTTTGAACTAAGCCCTATAAATAACATTGTCATTGTGTTTCAGTAGTTTTCTAAGTACAGTTTTGTTCAGTAAATTCAAAAACACGTTTACTGTCAGTCGACTAATAGAGATTATTTCATTCTGCTGTTGTCTTGTGTCTTTAAACCACAATAACAGAAATAAAGATATTCAAGTTTTCCATTTGTATTTGTATTTTTTTTTTCTCATGACATATTTTTCATTAACTATGCTGTGGTTTTCTCTAGGACTACAGGCTGAACGTATTTCTCCGACAAAACTGGAATGACCCCCGCCTGGCGTACAGTGAATACCCAGATGACTCTCTAGATCTGGATCCTTCCATGTTGGATTCTATCTGGAAACCTGATTTATTCTTCGCAAACGAGAAAGGAGCCAATTTCCACGAGGTCACGACGGATAATAAGTTACTACGGATTTTCCAAAACGGCAGCGTTTTGTACAGCATCAGGTAAAGATGATGAAATTTCAAAACTTATCAGCTCAGCCTTTGGGTGCTAAGTTAGAAACAGATAACAAAACGATAAGGGGAACTCGATTAACCTGTAGCTGCTGATTTATATTTCAAGTTTAATGTAAGGCTGGAGATTCATCATACAGTGCTGATCTATTTTGTTTGTTTTTATCTAGAAATGCCTCATAATTTCAAGAACTTGATCCTGAAAATGATAATTAATTTCTACCACTGTTAGATCTCTCTGAAGGTATAAAGGAAACATTGAACTAGTGACCAATATGTGGACAAGATTTATATTATTCAAATATTAACTCAAAACACAGATGAAAACAGCTCAGACTATGAGTTTCTCAGAGTTTTTGTAAAACATTAGAGGACAATGTAAAACATGACACAATGGTTTAAAATAAATGGGAAAATTTCAGAAATATTTTTATGGACATCTAATTATTATACCATGCAATATGATGCATACATAATAAATAATAATAAATATTGTAATAAAGTCTGACATAAGTCCAGCATTGTTTCCCTACAATGGACTAAGATGAAGAACTAATGTATTGTGCAAATTTCTTGATTCAGCACGTTTTTTTTTTTAAGCTTTACTTCGAAAGAGCCAAAATTTAATCATTTGAAGTGCTCTTGAGCCACATTTGTTCAGGTATCTCAAAACTTCTTGGTGATGGTCAAATGAAAGGCCTCTTTCTTTTTGGCCAAGGTGGGCAGCCGACTTGGGACCAGAAAGATGCAGTTCAACTCCCCGCCATTTCCACGTCATGACTCGTGGTGTCCTTGAGCAAGACCCCTAATCCCTAATCGTTCCCTGGGCGCTTATATAATAGCTGCACAATGCTCCACCTGGTGCAATGGGCTGAATGCAGAGAACTAATTTCTCCATTGTATGGGAACATGCAGTGATGAGAACATAGCACTTTCTTTCTTTCTTCTTTTTGTGTCAGGTCTTTGCTGCTTTTTTGTCCTGATTCTTAAAGACATGAATTTCAACTACTCTTCATCTACTATAAATTGATTTGTTAGGCTTGACCCTTTCTTCTTTTGTGCTCTTAATATCCATGTTTCACATTTTACAAAGCACAGACTGCACAATAGGCTGTGATAACCATGAACAAAGAGTGAACATAAAACGAATAAAAAAGCAATGGAAGTCCAAATATTAAAATGTATTTAATTAATATTTCAAAGACCCTTTTTAAACTTCTGATCAAGGCCACTTTAGGAAAATTACAAGAAAGATTTTTATTAAATCAAAGTATACAAAACAATAGTGTTTGAAAAAATAAAAAAGAACTCCACTCCATTTACTTAACACTTAAATCCTTGCATTTATTTTATGAATAAAAGCAGTAGCATTTTTTTATGTATATACTTTGTAATTTTAAGGTCAAAACAAAAGTCTTTTCAGGTCTATGGTAACTTCTGAATGATCTTTTAGAGTATAGGAAGAATTACAAATTGTCAGCTTAACTCAGAACAATCTCATTCCCAATTAACAAACAACACAAACAGAATTATTACATGGACATGATTTGCTTATAAAGTACGTTTTGTAATTATGGATCAACTGTTAGTGTGCGACACAAAACGTGACTATTTAAGCGGTGATAACAATTTAATCTTTAGGGGATGTTGTCATTTGTTCTGCTGTTGGAAAATGTCTTGTGTCATCAAAAGACATTAACAGAAGTGTGCATCTGTGCATATTGCTTCAAGCTCATGCATTGCAGCAGGTAATTACACCGCTTCCCTCCAGATAGACTCTCAACCATCTCTCCCTCTGTCTTCTTTTAAGAATCGCTGAAGACGTGAAGCAGCAGCCGCAGAACTAATAAAATCAGGATGCGTGCACCAGTTACTTTTCTATTACTGATGTGTGAGGAGAGTTAAAATGATACCTCAATTTGTTTTTCAATCAACTGTGTAGATTTATTCCTTTAGTAATTTATATTAAGGTTTTATAGGTTCATAAACTGCAACACAATGACAATTTCATTGATTAATTTGACTGTTCTTTCAGTCTGTTAACCTGTCGTTTCCCTTCATGTCCGGTATCTTTGCTGTGAGCCTCTTTGTGTCTTCTCACATCTTCCATGGCTGCTATTCTTTCTTCCTGTTTTCCGTCTCAGGCTGACTCTAACCCTGTCCTGTCCGATGGACTTGAAGAATTTCCCCATGGACATTCAAACCTGTACAATGCAGCTTGAAAGTTGTGAGTTTCCAGTTCTTTGTCTTTTTTAAAATTCTCTTTACTTTTCATTCTGTGGTTTTATATTTTCTATCTTTTGATTGGCTTATGTGTCAAAATACGTTAAATTTAAAGATAAACCAACTCTATTACACCTGAAAGGATGTTCTGTTTTAATTTAGTTGCATTTTTCTGCCATATTTTTTACCAAATGTGGTTATTTACATCACACCCATGAGCTAATTTCTCTCGCTATCGAAGCTACTCACCCAAACAATTGTTAAGGCGTAACTTGGCAACAGAAAACCAGTCTTCAAACTTTTCCTGCAGCAAAGCCACAAGTAAAATACATTATTCTCCAGTAGCTTGATAAGAAATTGCTGTGGCCCCAGAATTGCAGTAATATGTGAAATATCTGCATAAATGATCAAGGTGCAATGTGCACTAAGTGAGTGTGCATGATTTTTTTTCCTGTACAGAACAAGCACTTTTATTGTTTACCTAAAGCAATCAAAGAGAACGACTGTAGAAATAAATTTAGATCACAGTCCTAAAGTTTTACTGCTCTTAACCCATAATGTTTGGGCTCATGCTGCTTCACTATCATCGTTGCATGAAAACCAAAACAAGTCCAAAGAGCATAGATGCAAACCAATCAATCAAATCACGTCAAAACCAGTGCAAAGACACAAACCATTGTTCAGTCGTTCGAGCAGTAATGTCTGTACTCGTCATCCAACTTCTACAAAAGACGGAGCATGAAATAATTAAATGTGAACATTTCCACTCTGGCTGAGAAACAAACCAATGGACGTTTAAACACACGTGACAGCAGTCAGTGCAGACGTTTTACAGTCTACATAGAATCCATTTTACATCAATGTAATAGCTGGAATATTTATTGCAGCTTGGTACGCTTCAGCAGGCATCACTTTTGTGCAGTTTGCGCATATGAAACCAGAGCCACGTTCATATTTTAGTGCTCCTATTAAATTTGTAAGACGGCTAACATTGTACTAGCTTGCAGCCTTAAGTGTGTAAGCCCTTTCCCTACATTAATTAGTATTTTGTAAAGTTGCAGTAAGAATGTGAGCATCTCATACACTCATTAGACCAAAGTTTGGTCGTGCATATTTAAATGGGAATGAGCATAAAACTGATTATATTTTTTTTCCTCTTTTCATGCATTGTATTGTTTTTGTTGTTGCTTTAATGTGAATTCTCAGTCACTGTGCAACATTTTTTAATCACCTGCCACTGATGGGAATGGTAGAAGGTGGACAATGTTTTGCTTTTGTGTGTGTGGGGGGGGGGGGGGGTGGGGGGGCTGTAGAGTGACGTTAAAAGTGTTGGGGCATGTTGAATGTTGCTCTGATTCTGACAGCTGCAGCATCAAAATGAAAGTTGTCACCACGCACACCACATACACACATGAACACACACACACATGAACACACACACGTGAACACAGTCTTTCACAGATCATGTCACGTTATTTTCTTTTAAAACACCAGAGGAAGGCATGATTGTCCAAAAGCTCAAGCTCACGCACAAAACGATGACCCATTGCATCATGTGCACCTCTGCTATCTCTGCTATCCATCCCCCTCCTCCTCCTTATCCTCCTCTTTCGTCCGTCCTTCCTTTCATTCATCCATCCATTAATCCCTTCTCCCTCGGCCCTCCTCTGACCACCTCATCGATTCGACCCTTCAGTTTCCGACCGTAATTCAACTACAAAGTTCTCCTTGAATATGCAGAGGAGCCCACCGGGGTTGCTGGTGTTGTTGTTGTCATGGCAACCTCTCATCATAAGTCGAGACATGCAAGCCCTCCAGTGACCGTGGTGGCCTATTTTAGGGGTAAGAAAAGGACAGACAAGGTGAAGTGTGTGCAGATGAGCATCTGAAATCCAAACTTTGACGTTTGCACGAGGGGGAAGCCTGGGCTGAAATGACCTCGCTGCACCTTCGGGTGACTGTTTGCGTGTGGGTGGGTGGGTGAGCTAGAAAAACAGAGACAGAAACGTTGTCTGTGTCAGGCGCTTGGCCTCTAACTCTTTGAAGGCTTCCTCCCTCAGGTCCCCCGCCTCACTACAAAGTCTCCTCTCACCACCCCACCCTGCTTTCTATCTCTCCCTCTGTTCTCTCCATCTCTGCTCTTACCGTGCAGCCGTCTAATCACACTGACAGGAGCAGCGCTCTGTGTGGCTTCTGCCGCCATGCATGCAGAGCAACACTCATAAACACATGCAGAATTTATACATTCTGCATGTTTCCTCTTCCTCAGGCCTGCACGTCATGAACGTCAGGGCACAAACAAACACAGCGAGACATTCCCGTTTTAACCTGTTTATTCATTCTTCATGGTGTTAAGGCGTCCATCTCCCAGTATGTCCACTGTCTCTGTATGGTGATTTTTTTAAGAACAGTTTTATGTAACAGGGATGCCACACATCAATGTGTTTGTATCTGGGACCTTGGTAATAACCTGTTTGCTTAATGATTGTTCACATCTTGCAAAGTGGGATTCGGTGAAAAGGTTATGAATAATTAATATCTTACCTGTTGTAGATTACTCTTTGAAGGACCTTAATTGGGAAAAGTTTAGATTAATTTTGACCAGGCTGACAAGATAATGGATATTTATAGTTGTAGACTTAAAACAACTCCAGTATTGAAGATGTCATGGACATTTATGTGAAAGCTGTTTGATTAACTTTGACACCACTATAAGTTTTACATTACATGGTACAGCGGAAGTGCTATGATATTCCATCCAGAAGTTTCTCCTCAGTCTGCACTGTAAGTGCTACAACTGGTTGTTGTGCACACCAATACTGATGGCAATGTAAAAGTTGATAAAAAAAGGCATTTGAGTGCAGCTTCCTGAATGTTTTGAGATTATAGTTTTAAATGTGCAACAATCCATTGTGATCTTTGACATCTTTGACGAGGCACTAGCTCTTCCATATGTTCAGAATCATCAATAATACAGAAAGACAAGGCAACTCATCTTCCATTGTTCAAATTTAAAGCAACAATTTATGGTTTACAGTTAATTCCATGCTATGTGTTTTGGAGCATGTCAACCTGCTCCGACAGAAATGGGCGGTACCGTCAATATGAAAGTCCCGCCCACTCACTAACAGGCTGCAACACTGTTAATCAGTGTAACATGACACTTTTCTTAAAACTTCAAATAATTAATTAAATCTAAACATTTTTAATGCTTAACTTGTATAGCAGTATAACAGACAAACCTATCACTTGACTTGAAAGTAGTTTAGCCAAATACTTTGTATTTTATTTGTTTACATGGAGATCAGTTTAAAAATGATGCTGCAGCCTAAAAGGTGGTTCTTGTCTTCTGTGGCTTTAAATTCCAGCTTCCAGTCCTGTGTTAGAATAAATATCAACAATCAGAATTAAACTCTTCATCTCCAAACTGAGGTTGTCCATCAGGGTCTGTTCAGAATCTTTTCACCAAACCCCACATCGAAAGAGCTGAACATGGGCTTTAAACTTAGATCACTAAAGGAGCAAGCTAAGTGCTTTAATTCAGAGCAATTTGCAGAATAATTATTTTAATAGGAGATTTTACTACTGTATTCAAGACAGAAGTGCCATTGTACTCTGCATTTGACAGTTTCAAGTGTTGGAAACATGTAAGAGCTGCTGCACAGTGAAAATTGTAGCTTTTAGAATGCACTTATTGTTAAAGAAGAAATACAAATGCTTTTTTTAAAATTATGTTAAAAATAGTGTACAGGTATCGCCCACAACTACACACACTCAAACACTCATGCATACATGCACACATACAAATACAATTCCCCTTAAACTGTTTAGTTCAGATTTCCTCTTTATTATTAATTTTTATTTCATCACAATTGCGTCATTGGGGAGTTGGGGGGGGGGGG
>JARVGV010001030.1:11036971-11053661 GCA_031762435.1 Hypsolebias longignatus | reverse complement strand
ATAAAATATTAGATGTTGGCACCTCCACATCATTGCATTCAGTTTTTATTCACAATTTGTTTAGTGTCCCAACTTTTGTGGAATCCGGTTTGTATCAATAGCACACATATATTTTACTCAGTCCTCATAATCTAAACCAGGCGTGGGAAAAAAAAGACAAGAGATTCTGTTAGAACGACTAAATGGATCATTTAAGCATGAAGACTGTAAATGCAGGGTACTTCAAATATGACGGACTATGGTTTCTTGTAGTCCAAATAGCTCTTTGCGATACTGACATTGTGCTCAGTGATACTCAATTCAAAATACTTTATTAATCCCAAAGGGAAATTAAATGTTGTTGTAGGTCATCATCCTGGTTTCATTAAGAGTTGTTATAGATGCTGATGGCTGTGGGCAGGAAGGATCTTCCGCATCAGATCTGAAGAAACTGGCTGCCGATGCCGATTCGTCCACCCAGACCCAGCGGGCCTCTCAGTCCCCCTGGGTGGCAGGACCACCTGAAAGTTGGGCAGAACTTCTCCCTGAGCGATGGTCACTCCTCTCAGCAGCTTATTGAGCTCCTCATCATTGCAGACAGCCAGCTGCAGGTGTCAAGGGATGATCCTGGTCTTGTTTTAAAACAGTTCCTGTTTTAAATGTGCTATACAAAATAAATTACTTGACTTGTTGTCATGAGCCATGTTTCCCGCCAGCTCCAGGATCTCGGCAGTCAAGTCACACGAGCACCTCCGCCAGGTAGACTGAGATGCATCCACGGCACCTCCTTTACAACTCATTTGGGATTTGGGGTTGTTTTTGAGGTAATATTCGAGCTTCGAGATGTTAATCAGCTGCTCCGGTTGTAAAAAAAAAAATCATCTTGTTGTCATGGTTACGTTTCATAACAAATGTCCAAAAGTAAAAAGGTTTCAGTAAAAATCCTTCCAGCTGCACAGCACCCAATACCAGAGGAAGTAATCATCCAAAAAAAAAATAAATAAATAAATTTACATCCAGAAATAAAGAGGAATTACATTTTCAAAAGCAACAGCCCAGAATGAAAGTATACTCCTACATGCAGCCACCTTGAGAGGTGCAATTCTAGAACAGTGATATGATGATTACTTTGTGATATATTGTGCAGCCATAATTTCCATGACTGTACAGTATTCTGTGGGCTGACCTGGAGGGAGGGGTTGGTTCTGAGTGTGCATGACCATGGACTGTGCGTTGTAGGGTGCCCTGCCATATGGGTTCACCAGTTCAGGCCCCATAGTAGTCGGGTAGTTGACACGATGGTCCTATCAAAGAAAAGTAAATTATCTGTGCGATCTAAAAATCATTGTAAAAATATAAAACTGCATCATCATTTAAACTACAACCTTTAAAGACAACTGACCTCTGTGTTGGTAGATGAAGATTTCTTTTTCTTTGATTTCTTCTTGTTCGATTCGGAAGGAACAGCCGGCTTGTTCTTCTCCACTTTCACCGCCTCCATCATGTTCTTCTCTGGCTCCTTGGGGAGAGGGGTCAGAGGCTCCTCTTCCTCAGGGGGCAGGGGGAGAGGCTCCAGGTAATAGCTGCGAGGTTTGGGCTTCAGGTGGGTGTGGTAAAGCAGGAAACGCTGCTGCTCCTCAAACTTGGCAATCTTTCGGTCTACGCGCACGGTTCCAAACCAGCCCCAGGAAAGGGGCGCAGAGTGTTTTAGACCCTCGAAGACGTCCCACGGAGAAATCTTTTGTTTGGTTGACACTTGAAGACCCTGATGGAACATAGGCAGAACTGTTGACCAAACCTCTTACAAAACCATTTCCAATCCCCATATTTGACGCAGAGGAAAGTGTTTACCTCCTTCTCAAAGCCTGCGATCTTGTTACCCTTTGTGTCTATTAGTGAGCCTTGAGGTTCGCAGGTAATGACGTCACGCGTTTGCTTGGGCAGCGGCAGCAGCTGGCGAACCTTTTCCAAACTTTCAGACTGCCGATCTCCGAGCTCTTTCTGTATAAATAAAAAACAAACGGGAAAATTATTTAAAATTAAGAAAAACTAGATCATTGTTTCCTGCCTTGTTTCCACAAGCAGATATTCAACACTGTTGTTTTAGCTGCCTTTGAACAGAAAATACTTTAATTCTTATCTATATGCCAAGATTAAATGTGTTATATAATTGTAACAAGTCTTTTGCACACTAGCTGATGGTGCAACTTCTTCACTTCAGTCTAATCAATTCTTTTTATCTGTGAAATATTGAGCAGGTTTTCCTGTTTTGGCATGCAGATTCTATCATATGAAGTTAAAACATCTGATCATATGGCACATTTTTGAAGCCCATGGAAACACTCTATAAACCCAGCTATATGACTCCAACTTTAAAATGAGAGAAAGTGCATTTCTTGTAAAAATGCAGTGTGAATGCTTATCGCAGAAGCCCTTGCTGAAAAACAGCTGAAATAAGCTAAAAACATGCTGAAATGTAGCTGAAATGGAAGAACAAGCATACATTCGAGGCACAATGAGATTAACTTGCCTAAATAAAGGTTGAATGAACATTAGCAGAAGAAAGTAGAAAAAACACATATTTGCTGAATTAGGTTAAAATAAGCAGAAATGAGCACAAACATTTGGAAATTAGCTAACAAATGCTGAAATTTGAAAAATAAATAAATAAAATAAATAAAAATAAAAAAGTTGAAAAGTAGCTGAAAAGGCAGAAAGAAGCTTAACCTATCAGAAGGAAGAGGAAAGAGCTAAAATGAGCTAAAAATGTGAAATTAACTGAAAAAGCTAAAATGTGCATAAAACAGTTAAATAGTAGCTGAACTAGCAGATAAAGTTGAAACTAGCAGAAAACTTCTGAAAGGAGCACAACAAGCTGAAATTAACAGAAATAAGTTAATTGGGCTGAAAGTAGCAGAAATTACCACAACATACTTGTATGAAGCTGAAAACAGCTAAAATTAGGTATTTTCTTTCTAAAAAAAAATAAAATGAAACGTAGCTGCAAAGGTAGAACAAGCTTAAATTAGCAGAAGAAAAGAGAAAGAACATGTTTGCTGAAAGAAGCAGAAATGAACATAAAAAAGTGGAAATTATCCAAAAAAATATGGAATTAAAAAACAGCTGAAAAGTAGCAAAAAAAAAAAAAAAAAAAAAAAAGGGCAGAAAGAAGCTTAAATAACCAGAATGATGTGTAGAAAGCACATTTTTGAAGAATTAGGCTGAAAAAAGTTGAAACCAGTGCCAAAATTTGGAGTTAGCTGAAAAAGCTTAAATTTGCATAAAAAAAGCTAAATAGGAGCCTAAATAGTAGAAAAAGCTGAAACTTGCAGAAATAAGCTGAAAGGAGCATAACAAGCTGAAATTAGCAGAAAGACGTTAGAAGAAGCACAACAACGCTGTAGTTAGCAGAAATAATCTGAAAGGAGCACAGAGCTGCTAAAAACAGCTGAAAAAACTTTTAATTTGCAGAAGGAAGCTGAAAGAAGCTGAACTGGAACAAATTTAGAAAAAGTTGTAAACAAATCTAAAGATCTGAAGGATGTAAAATGAGCTAAATCCATTTTCTATGAGAGAAAAAAAGAACAGAAAAGGCTAAATATTTCAAAAAGCTAAAGTTGCACCAATACCAAAAGTCGTAGCAGGATTGTCCTGTGAATGCTTTGACTCACGATTTGTTGAAATAGCTTGAAAACTGAGGGACAGGAATCATGACGAAAAACGTACGGAAGAAAACTGGATCACAGTTGTGTGAATGCTTCATAAACATTCACACAATTATGGTGCCGTGGTGTCTCTGAGCAATCCCGAATTGCTCCCTGGGTGCTTACATAGCTGCCCACTGCCCCACCTGGGTGTATCCCAGTTGCGATGGGTTGAATGCAGAGAACTAATTTCATCTTTGTATGGGAACATTACTATTATACTATTAGTGACATATCTACAGACTTCTTACAGTCAGAATGGGAAATGTGCTGCTCTTACCCTGAGCTTCTTGACCAGGTTCATGTAAGCTCTCTTATTCTCCTCCATGCTGCCCTGAGAAATACTGGACATGTCGGCAGCCAGTGTGCCATTTATTAGCACACTTAGCATGTCCAGCACAGTTGTGAAGAGCTCACTGTTGAACAGAAAGTAAAAATGACTAATCAGAATGTATTGTAAATTTGAAACTTAAACATGAACCCAATGCACACACAATGTAGTTGGTGCCCTTCAACAATAATAATCATTTTTAATAAAAACATCAACTGATGTGACAGGAATCAAAAGGCTCCAGCTTTGTCTCATCAGTACAAGAAACTGGTTATTGTCAACGTGCAGTTTGGTGAATTCCAGTCGGATTTTTCTAATTTTCTGCAACTAGTGGAGCCTCTATGACATACTAAAACATACAGATATAAAATGGACATTAGAATGAATCTGAATTACTTTTCTAGAGAAATTAATCATTGTATCAATGAGCTGTAAGGGTATCAACAAATTTATTTGTTTTTGGGGTTCTCTGTAATCAACACTCACTTATTGGACTGCATGTCTACTGTTCCACTGCTGATGATGTCGAGGAGCAGAACCGCCCACTCAGTGGTTTGCTGGGTGCTCCGCTGCACCGTGTCAAACATGCCACCAACCTTATTGGGACAATATATATATTTTTTTACTTCAAGAGGTCAGATTCAGACAATAGCTGTGTTAATTCTGTGTGACAAGCTGCAGTTACTCATCACTGTACATCCAGCTTTGCTGCTGAAAGCTGCTTACAAGATTCAGCCGTAGTTTCAGGGCCTCGTGCATCATTTGCTTTGCCTTGCAGTCATCCTGGTACTGATCTTCTCTCCAGTTGGTGACGATCTGCTGCACTTGGCTATAAAGGGAGGTGAGAAGGCCCTCCCGCTGTTCATCCTGGCCCTTTAAGCAGGTCAGCACCAAAGACAGGAATGGCTGCTGGCTCAGCAAAGACATGCTGCAGGAGAAAAACCACAATGATCAACTGAGACTACTAGAATCAAAATATTTAATCGGCGTTAGTATCGAAGAAAAGTAAGTTGTCACCTTTTTTGTTTCTGCCGGTCCCTTTCTTTGCGAGAGGAAGAGCCGAGGTGCTGTCCTTTCTCTAGTTCCTCCCCAGCTGCCTTCAGCACATGGCCCTGAACTGATGTGGGCAGCTTGGCTATCAGTGGAGCCACCAGCCAAACACCTGATCGCTCCGAAGCACTGGACAGCAGAAAAGAAAGGCTTTAGTATCACTGAACTCAGATTTAGAAGAAGTGTAAAACATTAGCACCTTGATTTCAGAAGACACAACATTTTTTAAATTTTTATAAGTGGTGCAAACCAAATATTTTAACAAACACCTTAAAATAGGTTTAATCTTGCTTGTAGTGCTGTTGGTATTAGAAGCAGAGGCCCCTTGGACCGCCGCTCCATTTCCTGAGGGGTTACTGGAGTTCATCTCAGCTGATTTTTGAAAAACCTCTATAGTGGCCTTAGCAATGTTCTCCAAGAGAGAGTAGAGCTCCTAAAATAAAGAAAAATGACTTTTATATTTATTGAAAAAAATAATGCATTAAATGCACAACACGTTGACAACAACAACCAGTAAGAGTTACATTGTTTGTGCTCTGTTTGATCATCAGCTGCAGCTCCAGAGACGACTGTCTCATCGTCCATTGGTCCATATTCTAAAAACAAGGACAGAGTAAATGGATGCTCTTAACATAAAACAATGAATTTATCGAGAAGGGGGCGGTAAAACTCTACTGGACAAATTAAAAACCAATTATTTACCAAAGCCAAAATGAACAAATCATTCTTAAAATCTAACAAACGTGAATGTAAAATTCAGATAGGACCTAATGTGAATTCAGATAGGACCTAATGTGAATATTCTGTACCTGAAGGATACGTTTGATGCGCTGCCTTTGAGGATTGTCACCGTCATCACTATCCAGCTGGCGGTGAGGATAACAGATAAGCTGCAGGAGCCGTTGGGCTTGAATGTTTACCAGCACTGGGTCCTGGAGAGCACTGCTGTCCTCCGAGAGAGACTTCAGGCACCGTTCTCCAACCCATTCCTGCAAGAACACAACAAGATGTTCAGCCGGGGGAGTGGGGGAGAGAAGCAGCAAATATTACACCTCTGTTTCAGACCGAGTTTTAAACTTAGTCTAGCATAACTGGAATTGGTGGAGGAAAAAAAATAGGGCAAAAGGTTAGTTTTTGCTAAAGAATCAAAGTGCACATGCCAAAGCCATGATTAGGACAATGTGTCTAAATTTTCACGAGGCCTCAATGAATGTTAAAAACTCCTCTATTATCTAGAAATGTGGTGCAGCAAATATTCTTGTTGGTGTTTCGCCTTAGTGTTTTGTACATACCGTACTTTTCGCCATACACCATAATTCACACCTTTTTGCATAAATTTGCATGCCCTGCAACTTATATGGCAAAGCGACTTATTTATGTTTACCCCCCATATTTATAACCCAATTTTTGGCTGAGATCTGATGTTTTCATTCATTCCGACAGGGAAAATATTGAACAGTACCATTTTCAACCACTAGAGGGCCCTTGAGACATAAGGCAAGCCAAGTGTCTAATAGGTAAAAGTGGCTATTAATGAGACACTTGGCTTGCCCATACCAAGAAACATTCGTCTCGCTCTGGCACTCCTGGAGCAAACATCAAATCATCAGCTGCATTTCACCGCGCTTCCCAGGTGAAATGCAGCTGATTTGACCATCAAAGTGCATTTATTAAGGAAAAGTTCCACTGAGACACACCTTTGCTATAAAGTCGAGCAAACAAATAATTGTTTTTAAGTGGCTATCTTGTTAAATTTTGAAGTGCACAGCGAGTCCTCCCTCTGTGTGCTCCAGCAGCCACAAATTGACTTTTGAAATGAAGCTGATTTGACCGTCAAAGTGCATTCATTAAGTAAAAGTTTAACTGAGACACACCTTTGCTATAATTTCGAGCAAACAAATAATTGTTTTTAAGTGTTAATCTTGTTAAATTCTTGTTAAAAAAGTCCTCCTGTTCACGCTCTTGCTATTTGGCAGCTAATCGATTTTTGGAACAACATTGGCTCGCGTTTCCGGGTGGACAGCGGTGACATGTAATAGATGCAACTTATACAGCGAAGTGACTTATTCATGCTTTTTCTCCACTTTATTAGACATATTTGGACTGATGCGATGTGTACAGCAGAAAGTATGGTATATATCTATACAGAAGTTCAAACGTTTTATTTTTATCTTTCCCATTCCACAAACTGATTTAACCATGCGTGGTGGCAGATGATCTATTCATTCCATTTGAGTTTTTGTCCTCACCTGCTGGCAGATCGTCTTCAGGACATACTTTGCATAAACATCCAGGCTGGCTGTTTCTATGGAGACGTTGTGGCCTTCAGATATTTCATCTAGGCCAGAAGGATGCGACAGACCGGAGCCTCTTAGCTCAGCATCACCTGCAACAGCATGAACAAACAAACGCATCTAGACCCATTGATTTAGTTTTTCTGCATCATCTACTTCAAGGCCGAATAAATAAATAAAAAGAGTTATGACTGAACCACTATTCAAGCTTTAATCCTGATTAAGGTTTCATTT
This sequence comes from Hypsolebias longignatus, assembly GCA_031762435.1. NCBI lineage: Eukaryota > Metazoa > Chordata > Actinopteri > Cyprinodontiformes > Rivulidae > Hypsolebias > Hypsolebias longignatus. The sequence continues at coordinate 11,046,069 of JARVGV010001030.1, read as the reverse complement.
GAAACACATTTAGTTGGACAATGTCCTCAAAGCTAAAGCTAACAGCATAAAAGATTCATACCCAGCATGAATACGGCTTTAAGGACAGCAAAAACTGCTCCGACGACGATGCTGTTCTGCGATGCAGCAAGAAGGTGACGGTCACAAGACGAACGAATTCCAACTGATGGAAAGTCATAAAACATACGTATGGACCAGAAGCCAACAAATCGTTGTGAAAGAAAATTAAAAGTTAGCAGATGTGTTCACTACCTGACTTGACGCCATCTTGTGGCACAGGATTACGCTGCGGTGTCTTGAACAGATGCAACAGGATCCTGCAGGTGAGTCTTGCTCCAGGCTCAGAGTCTTGCTCACTGCAGGCTGAGATGGGATAAAAAACAAAACAAAACTTGGATTAATTTAAACAGCATTTCTTCAGATTACTGACAAAGCAACAGTTCTGAGGAAAACAGCTTTGACAATTTTTTAAACAAAATACTAAGTTATGTATCAGTCAAGACAAATCAAGTAAATTCTCTGGAACAGCTGACTTTGTTAATTTTGACCAAAATTGACTTAAGTCCTGATTTAATGTGATGGATTCATTTAAATTTAAACCTTGTCCTTAATGGACCTCTCTCAGAATAGAATTGATCATTTTCATTTTGATGTTTTTGTGAGAAAAAGAACAATATTTAGCGCCAGAAAGAGCTAAAGACTGTTAGAGAGTAAGAGCAGGCGGACTTGATATAAAATGAGCCAAACCAAACAAAACAGCTGAAACTCAATGAGAATTCCTCTCCAACGTGGGGAAAGAAGGACTGCAACAAGGTTTTATGAACCCTGACCAAACATAACGCAGCACCTGAAGTGATGTATTATTATGCTGATTTTTTTCTCTATTATCTGACCTGATATGTAACATTTAATGTTTTAATAATCAGAAGAAAGAAAAGAGGGTTTGTTAGAGGTAATGAGATTTTTTTGCTAATAGGTGTATGAATGAACAAGATATTAAAGGGAAATTAACCACCAGTTTGGGTTTCCTTTGCTTTAGTCTAATTAGTGTTTCCAGAAGCAATGACTTGGTGTAAATTATCATGAAAAGAAGTACTACATATATAAACAACTCTTACCTGCATTGAGAAGTGAGGGAATGGCCACACAGCGAACCAGGTCTTCAAGGAGCAAACACTGTCTGGCGATGAGAATGGCTACAAAGGTTGCCAGGGAATCATGGAAGGACAGATCACTAACCTGAGGGACAAAGGATCACAAATCAAATTTATTCATTTGTTCATGAAGCATTCACACTATTGTCATCCATTATGTTTTTCGGCGCAATTCTCATCCCGCAGTTTTGAAGCTATTTCAACAAATCATATCAAAGTGTTCAGCTCTTTTACGACAATCCTGCTATGACTTTTGGTATTGGTGCAACTTTAGCTTTTAGAAATATTTAGCCTTTTCTGTCACTTTTCCCTCATAGGAAATGAAATTAGCTAATTTTAAACCCTTCAGATCTTTACCTTTTACTGTACTGCTCCATTTACATTATGCTTTTAACTTGATTGTTCTTCTAACTTCTTTCTGCTGATTTCAGCTTCTTATGCTCCTTTCAGCAAAATTCAGCCTTTTCTGCTGTTGCAGCTACTTAGTGGTTTATGCTAATTTTAGTATTTTCAACTATTAGATAATTCCACATTTTTTGTACTCATTTAGACTTTTTTCAGCTTAATTCAGCAAAAATGTGTTCTCTCCACTTCCTTCTGGTAATTTAAGCTTCTTTCTGATTTTTTTTTTCTTTTTTCTTTTAGCTATCGGTACTTTTCAGCTGCTTTTTGCCAAGTTCAGCTTTTTCAGGTAATTTCCACTTTTTGTGCTCATTTATGCTTCTTTATGTCAAGTCAGATTTATTTATATAGCACATTTAAAACAGAAACTGTTACCAAAGTGCTAAGCCTAATTGGGCAAACGTGTTCTTTCTGCTTCTGCTAATTTGTTTGTTCTAACTTTTCAGCTACTTTTTTTAGCATTTTTAGCTAATTTCAGTTGTTTTCAGATAAATTCAAGTTTTTCAAGGTATTTGCGCTACTTTCAACCTAATAAGCTTCTTTACAGTAATTTTAGCATGTTATGCTCCAGAGGGGGAGTGGTGGCGCAAAGGTTAGAGGAGGTGGGCCTGTGATCGAAAGATCACCGGTTCAAGCCCCGGTACTGACAACATAAAAAAAAAAAAGTGGGTGGGATAGGTGAAGCACCCACACATGCCCCCTCCCTCATTCGCCCCACTCTGGGCCCTTGAGCAAGACCCTTAACCCCCACCATCTGCTCCTTCGGGCACCCTAGCTCTCTGTCTGCTCCACACAGAGGGCTGTGGTAGCCCGGTGATCTGTGGTTGCATTGGGAAGGGCATCTGGTCTAAAAAAAAATAAATAACTGCCAAGTCTTCGTGCGACTTAGTTTGCTGTGGCGACCCCTAACGCAGGGAGCAGCCGAAAGAAGGGAGGAAAAAAAAAGCTCCTTTCAGCTTTTTTCTGCTATTTCAGCTACTATTCAGCTATTTTTATGCAAATTTTAGCCTTTTCAGCTAATTCAACAATTTTTAGCTCATTTCAGCTTTTTCTAGTAATTTAAGCTTCTTTCTGCCATTTCAGCTACATTTCAGAAATGTAGTTTATTTTTACTAATTTCAGCTTTTTTCTCAATTTCCTAAGTTTTCTGCTCATTTCTACAAATTTATACTTAATTCAGCAAATGTGTTCTTTCTGCTTTCGTTTTCTAATCAAGTCTTGTTCTTCCATTTCAGCTACAATTCAGCATGTTTTTTTTTTTAGCTAATTCCAGCTGTTTTTCCAGCAAGTTCTTCAGAAATAAGCTTTCACACTGCATTTTCACAGAAAATGCAGTTTCTCTAGTTAAAATTACTGTAATAAAAATCAATGTGAAAATTTTTTTTTTCACCAGGACACCTGAAGGTTATAGAAAAAAAGACCTCAGATAAACTAAAAAAACTTACATCTACATTACACAGTAAATCATTGAAGCCACAGTTGCCGTTGTTAGACGAGCAGCAAAGAGCTTTGAGAATGCCGAGCCACTCGGCGCTCAGGGAGCGACAATATGCCGTCAGCTCCGCACACAGGATCCCGATATCATTCACCCTGAAAACACAGAACCCGCAATGAAACAACAGCCCAACAAAACATGGAGTCATATGAAGCAGAATCATAACAGCTGTTTCACCTCTCGGGGTCTCGGTAGTCCACACAAACATCCATGAGAACGTTACACACAAAGCTGTAGCGGTTGGCTGGGCTGTCGTTGAGGATTTTGCCCACCATAGAGTGGTTGAAGTTGTGGGCTGAGGGGTTGGCAATGGCCTCATTCATGAATTCAGAATCCCAAAGCATGTTCGAATCCGACGGGTCGGTATTGCAGTAGATGGAGTTTTTTACTTTGGAGCAGAACTCACTGTGAGCACAAACAGAAATGACTCTTCAAACAGTCTATACTGGATAGACTGGTCAAAAAGGGTTTTACAGTGGGGATAAACATTTTTTAAAAGGAACAGAAATAATTATTACAATCACTGTTGATTTTTTTCCTACCTAAAAATCTCTCCAAATTTGTTTTTGAGGTGGTTGCAGGAAGTGTAGAGGTCATAAAGGTAAGCCAAGATGCAGCGTTCAGCAGAGGAGCAGTCTGCTGGGTTCACACCCGACTTCACCACAATCCGTAACCTGTTGAGACATTAACACCTTACAGCTCCATCAGCAACACAAAGTCTCACCTTTTTTTTTCTTATATAAGACACCTGTGAGCTAAATGAGGCACTGGCTCGTGTAGCTTTATAACGAAGACTAAAAATAAGAAAAAATACAGGGACCTTCTCAGAAATGTTACTACACATAAAGATAATACAAATTAGAATACAGTACATGTCATCCCAAGTCCTGATCCCGAGTCTGCATTGTCATTGACAAGTTCTAGAATTGTGCCGCTAAAGGTGGCTGCACGTTGGAGCAGCTCTGTTTATTTTCATTCTGGGATGTTGCTTTTGAAAACTAATTCCTCATTTTTCTGGATGTAAATCACTTTTGTGGATGATTATTTCCTCTGATATCAGAGGCTGTGCAGCTTGAAGGCTTTCTACTGAAACCTGATTGCTTTTGGACCTTTGTTATGATGTGTAACCATGACAACAAGGTGTTTTTTTTTTAACAATTGGGAGCAGCTGATTAACATCTCAAAAGCTCAAATAATACATCAACTACAGCTCCAAATCACAAATGAGTTAAAAAAAGGAGGTGCCATAGACGCAACCCCATCTACCTGGCGGAGGTGCTCGAGTACCTGACCGCCGAGATCCTGGAGCTGGTGGGAAATGCGGCTTGTGACTACAAGACGACCAGGACCATCCCCTGACACCTGAAGCTGGCTGTCCGCAATGACGAGAAGCTGAAAAGCTGCTGGGAGGAGTTTTGCCCAAGATTCAGGTGGTCCTGCTGCCCAAGAAGACCAAGAAATCCACCGTCCAAGTAGACAGATCTACATCTGCTGCCAGTTTCCTCAGAACTGCTCTAAGACAGACCGCTACAAGAGATCCTCCCTGCCCACAGCCATCAGCATCTAGAAAACTCTTTAATGAAACCACAATGATGAGCCACAACGACATTTAATTTCCCTTTGGGATTAATAAAGTATTTTGAATTGAATGTACCTGATTGCTTCATTCACCGTGTTCACACAAAACAGCACCTTGCTAAACTATAATGCTGCCGTACAAACGCAAACAGGCTGCAACTGAATCAGGTTTGCACATCATGCCTGACACACTGAAAAAGTTTTTTTTATTTTAAATTGTTTTTTGCCAGTCTTTGAACATTGTTCTGTGCAAAAACATTGCTGCTGCTAAAATCTTCCTTATTATTTTATTTTATTTTTTTCTGGTAACTTCAGGAACACAAACTGTCATAAATTAAAGTGGTGGCAAAAATTCAACATAAATCTTACTTTACTGAAGCCAAACATCATATAATCCTCTATCCACCGGCTCTAAGGATTACTAATTATTATGCTATACAGTATTCTATAAATTTACCATTAAAAAATAATGTTTCTTGGCTGGCAATTATAGCATCAAAAAAAAAAAAAAAAAAAAAAAAAAAAAAAATCCTGTACTGCACATCAGCTTTTTTTGTTCTGGCTATGACTAATCTACAAGGTCACATAAAGGTGCTTTTCATATTCTAGGGATGCTGTGCTCATGAATGACTTTCACTCATCAGCATCCCCGCAAAATAAAATTTCTAACGAAAGTCAGCAGAACAAGTTTGTGGAAGAAGTGCAAACTGCCAATTACTTTCTTTGTCAGTTTCTTTAACAACGCCAAACATCTTTTTTACTACTTTAATTAAAAGTGTAATTGAAGCCTTAACTCCACTAACATCTGTTTGCAGTTGTATTAACTCTCCCCTTTCTGTTCACTGAAAGGCAAACTACATTGGGAGCATACAAATGTTAGCAAGTCATTACAAAATAAATCAGAGATACTACCGGTAAGTTGTCAAAAAAAATGAATTTTAGATGTACCCATCAAAAACTTGTGCTGTCTGCTCTGGGTTGAGAATAAAACAGGAGTGGTATCTCCTCAGCACGGCCACGATGCACAGACACAAGCTGGTGGTGTAGCTGCCCACCAGGCTGGACGACTTCAGCAGCAGCTCAGCTTCCACCAGACTTAACTCGTTCAGAAGCTGCAAAACAAAGAATAAAAATTTCACTATACACGCACAACAAATGTAAGACTAAAAAGAGGTCTATCTAATTTGACCGTTGTTAACTTTGAGAGGTTTGGCACCTGAATAGCAAAGTCGATGAGGCCACTAATGTTCAGCGAGTACTCCATGAGGTCGAAGATGAACTGAATGTGCTGGACGAGAGGCAGGTGGTAGGACATCCCTAAGGCAAAGCTGGTGATTTGCTCTAGAACATTTCTGGACACCTGCACATGAAATTGATAATGGAAATAAGTTTGACAAATTATGTACACTCAAAGAAACAAGTGTGCTCATTCTTTGAAACTTAATATTAATTTTCTCGAGTGATACAAAACTATCAAAAAATAAGACATTATTGTGATTTTCAAAACCGTGTGAGTTGACGGGTTGAATTATAAATAAAAGACCTACTGAAAATATTTTTTTTGGGGGGGGGGGGGGGGCAGTAAAATATAAATTTAAACCTTAAGAATTTTGAAAAACCCATATAACAAACACCAAAAGGCAGAAATAAAGCCAGCCTGGATATTTATGAAAACCTTTATAAACAGCCAACAGGAGCATAGGATCAATCCTCTTAACTTAGCCAGGACTGCTATAGGATTGCTGTCATCTTTACATGGACCTGTGAATGTCTATGAATCAAATGGAATTTTAAAATGTGCCATATATTTTGCCATTTTGAAGCCCAAATTAACTATAATGTGCTCTACAAGACTGCATTCACAATATGTACTGTTTGCTGATTCAGCATTCACACTGTTGTTTTCCAGTTTGTTTTATTTCTCTACACTTTATGCAATCTAGTTACTTCTGCATTCGTTGTGCTGTTTAGCCGTTCATTTATCAAAACCTTTGGCTCACTCAAGAGTAGAGTGCCACAGCTTTTGGTTTTTATAACTTTAGATACTTTTTAAAATATTTACCTTTCTTTAAAAATTGTTTCCCCATGGAAATTTTCAGTTCCACATCATTCTTTCAGCTTAGGCCATTTTTAGCTTTTAGTCAGCATTTTGTTACTTTTAGCTTCAAGCTAGCTCGTTAATTTTTAACCTAACCTTTTGATGCTTTTAGCTCGTTTTGCTACCGTACTTTTATTTTTTGGCTAGGCTTTTTTAAAATTTATTTGATTAGCTACTGTCCTGTTTCTTTTCGATTTACCTAGTGTTCTGCTTCTTTTAGATTTAGCAAGTGTTCTGCTTCTTTTAGATTTAGCTAGTGTTTTTTTCTTCTTTTAGAATTAGCTACTGTCCTGTTTCTTTTCGATTTAGCTAGTGTTTTGCTTATTTTAGAATCAGCTAGGTTTTAAGATGACTTGAGTCCTTTCTCCACTCAAACTTTAGACCAATTCAACGCCAATTTTCAATATTTTCATGATTTAACCTTCATCTGGGCTACAATATCCTATGGAAAAAAAACCCCCGACAAACTAAGCTTTCTTTTCCAACCTGGGAGGTGACTTGGTGCTGATCAAAGTGAGAGAGGTGCTGGAATTTAGAGAAGATATCTTCTGCAGTAGGAAAGGCCTCTGGTTTGCTCCTCTTTCTCTTTTGGCCTTCCTCCCCTCCTGTGCATGCAGGAAGAAGAGGAGATTAGGAAAGAAGCAACTCAAAATGGCCGGCGGTGTGCTGTCAATCAAATGAGCCAGCTGTGAAATCTACTTAAGTGGTTGGTCTGTCATCGTTTTGAAACTTCTCTGCAAAAAGCGCTGCTATAAAAAGGCACTTTAACAAAAAAGAAAGTGGTGCTTTTCATTTACACGAAACACGGGTGAGAGACGAGAGTCATCATGAGCTTAAAGAAATGTGCCACAGAAGGGTCCAATCTGTGAATCTGCTAACTGTGAAATCCTTAAATCACCTTAATAAGGTCACTTGTATCAGAAATGATGTGGCTGTGAACAGATGAAAGCCATTAGCATAGAAATTGAGTGGAAAGAAGATAGACACAACCCCTCCCCCCTCCAGGGTTAATGAAGAAAAGGAAGCTTTTTTTCATTTCTTTCTAGAAGGTCAAAGAACAGCTGATCTAAATTTCACACACTGAAAGAGGAGAGCAAGGAGGAGGAGCTGCTGGAGTGAAATTCAGGAAAACATGAGCCTACATGTGAACACAGTTCGACAAACATCATAAAGCCTCTGCTTTCCACTTCGCTGCCTGGCAAAACAATATTTTTGATGTGATAAACAGAATAATCCACAAACAGATGCAGGGGCGGGGGAACCCACGCAGACAATAAAAGGTGATCACATATGAAACTTTAGGGCAATTCCACAGTCTGGATTTTCATCTAGAGGATGGAACGTAAATAAAATCATGAGGACAAGACAAACTGCACGCACACAGCTCAGCTATAAAACAAGCAAATGGGAAATCCATCAGTCAGAAGGTGACACAGATGAGGCTTGGGCTACCTGTTTCTGCTGTGCTTTTGCGGTTGAGCACCTTCAAGATGTCTTTTGTAATTTTCTTGATGGTGTGTCGCGCCTCATCTCTCAGTTTGCCCACGCCGTAGAGGACAACTAGACGCTGGTTACATTCATGACTGGCACTTTCCTCCTGGAGACATACACAAAACAATCCACGTAATCCAGATGCACCCAATAACCCAGAGTATCGCAAACGGAACCGTCCAAAGGAAACAGGAAGGACAGGTTTTAAAAGAATACCTTGACGGTTATTTCATAAAATAAAATCTCTTTTTGTTTTAGAACTGAGCACAAACTTTTAAAAATGATGAACTGAAGAAGTAAAAAAATGTTTTTGCTTAAATCCAAGTGAGATCATGTCTGCTTGCAGAACAGGTGTCCAAAGTGTGGCTTGGGGGCCATTTATGGCCCTTGGGAGTGATTTTGTGTGGCCCACAACTGCTGTTTAAGAATAGTATCATTTTTGACCAGCAGGTTTAAGAGGTCCATGCTGACTTTCTGCAAATTAGTTAGTAATCCTTTTTTTATATCATGTTGAGGTTTAACAGCAAAACAGATGAAAATGAGCAACAATAAACAAAATATAAACATTTGGCTATAATCTTTTAATTTTATTTCATGGTACAAAGCACCAAAACATTTTACTGATTTCTACCAGAAAGAACTTTTGGATAATGATTCGTTAAACTTGGCTAAATATTGCAGTTAATAAAATAATCAAGAGGGGCATTGGACATTTTTAAATGAATACTACGTGGTATCATCTACATACATGTTGATCAACTTTACCAAACCTATGAACTAGGGCTGGACGATATGGCCAAAAATTTTATCACGATATATTTCTTAATTTCGGTCGATAACGATATAATTCGATATCGATATAAACAAGGTAAAAGCCTAA
>JARVGV010001030.1:10960785-10972179 GCA_031762435.1 Hypsolebias longignatus | reverse complement strand
GTTCCGGTTTAAGGCTAAATCGGTTTCCGGCTGAGCCGGAGGAACGGATCTCGGCCGTTAACCGGGGACTACCTGTACAGTATATGTTATTTTATTTTTGAAGTCTACTGAAAGGCCATTAGCTGGGTGCCTCTTGAACAATTCTTCAACCTTTATAAATTCAAAAATGTCTTCAGCACCATTATCGTGTTGCAGAGGCCATCTTTTGTTCAATTTATGCATGGATTCTGTGTTAGGGACCGAGAGGTTTGTTTCCCGTATTTAATAGAATCTATTCTCGCCTCAGACTGTTAAACGGTACCTGTGCCTTCAGCTGCACTATTAGCTCAAAGCACAATCAATATTCTTGCCCACCCTTGCCTGACAGATGGAGAGGTAGGTCTATTTTATAAAATTCTGCACTCTTTTTTCCTCCAATCATATATTTGTTCATTGTGAGTAAAAAGTTATATTTTGACTGGATTAGTCCATTGGAATTGATTTCAGAACGTATCAAACCTTCCTGAGGGCCCCTTGCTAATAAGACTTCTAACAATCTTATGACTGCTGTGGAAATGGCTTCTTGTATTTATCTTTGGCTGGGTGGAAATCAACTTACAAAGCATGGCAACTGCTAAGATCAGTCAATAGATGAAAGTTGTTTTGACAAGATCTAAGAAATCAGCCCATTTATACATAAGATTCACCTGAGTTTTCTTAATTAAGAATATAAGATGGACTGTAGCACGAGAAGCTACTGCATGCATTAACCAAGACTTTAGGAAATTTTGTACGACTTCAAATCTCTTGAGGACAGTGAGTCCAAACATTTTCATGTCAGTCTTTTAAAAAAAAAAAAGGATTAAAAATTGTTAAAATATGAAACATATAAACTAATTTTGCTAAAAATATTGAAATTGCTTGTCTTTTGTTGATCGATTCATATTCCCAATACCTAAACAGAATTTTTTACCTGTGATGACAGATCTTGTATCTTTAAATGCCGGTATATAAGAAAACTCTACCATTCTTAAAAACTTTTTTTTTTTCATTTTTTCACAATTTTTGTGAAATTGATGAAAACAGCAAAACCTACTTTATATTAGTTTGTTACATTTGTTTATATCAAACTGTGTGTAAATCTCCAAAATCTAAACTGCATTAAAATACTTTCTTGAAGTGTTAGGACAAACTTTCTGCATTTCTCTGTGCAAGCTACATTAAATTAGCAATACAAATGACTAATATGAACTTTAGAAGGAATGCATTAACCGTTGTTTAACCATATAAATCCCATTGAGATAGATCTCTCTTACAAGAGAGGCCTGGGCCTGAACACAGTGCAGCAACTTCCGAATTTCCTTCAGGACAATAAAGTCTTGTCTTCTCTTAACATGCATGTTTTTCAGACTTTGGGAGCAAACTGGAGTACCTGGAGAAAACCTACGCAAACTCCACACAGAAAAGATCCCAGGTCCAAACTGAGGCTTGAACCCAGGACCTTCCTTGTGAAGCGAAACGGTGCAAAAGAAGACGTGTCAACCGCTCTGAAAAATATTGCAGCAAGTGCATGTGTTGGGCAATTCTTTTGGTTTGGCACAGACAAATGAGATGCATCTAATGAATGCACAAACAATAGATAAACAGTAGAATTAGCCCACTGCCTTTGAAATTGTTTTTTACTTGAGCACTTTCTGCAGATACAGCACAGAATATCAGATTTCTTAGAGGCTTTAGCATAATTATTTGGAGGCACTTCAAAAAATCTATTGTCTTGAGTGAGAATAAATTAAATTAAATTTTACACATCTAAAATTTGATCATTTTCACATTGCTTCAACCTCATTTTTCCATTTCCCTGCTGCAGCACCTTGGGAACATTTTCTACCCCATCAGACAATACAGCTCACTTTTCAAGATGTAAATCTGAGCCCTGCAAAGTTACCTCACCTTTGACAGTTGACGGTGGAGGCTTCGTGACAAGACAGTCCCCACACATCATCTACAGACAGGCAGGAATTCCTGTAGGCCTTCAGTGCCAGCGGGGAGAGCCAGTGTAGAGTCATAAATGAGAAGAGGCCGGCGTTATCGACTGGGTGCTGATGCCTGGAATAGAGCAGAAGATGTGGAAAATGGGTGAGATGTACCAAAAGTGTGGAGCCCACACAGAGATGTTAAGCTGTGGGAGACGAGCCGCACGGAGATGTTGAAAAATCAGCAGTGCCTTTGCTGGCCAAAGTCAATAACAGGTGAATCACATCTGCAGTGTTTGGAAAGTAACTTGTACATTCTACACAAAAATCAGAGAGAAGTGGGGAAAAAAAGGGGCAGGGGTTGTTTATCAGGTGGCTCGTGTCAAACATGAAGGAGTGTGCCGCTAAAGGATAAGTTCACATATCTTATCATGGCTTCCTGCTGCACCCCAACAGCCAACGCCTTACACAAACAGCTAAAAGAAACCCTGAGTCCCTGTATACGTCACATCTGCCTCTTTCTTTACCGGCACAGTTGTGTCTGTGTTTTTCTGGCTCGTGGTCAGAGACTTGCGGCATAAACTTTAATAGTTTGTTTACTTGTACGTTATCCTGAAGGGCTTTAAAAGCTGCAGGCTTTTACGGTAGCGGCCTTTTCTCTTCGGCCCCCTCTCTGTTGTTACAACATCCTCCTCTTCCTCCTCCAGCTCTGATAGCGGTTGCGGGGAGGACAGGGAAAGACCCTCCACTCGCCCGGCTGTGTCCAGGGCATCAGGAAACATGGCAGCCACTCTAAAACACATAAAGACAAAAGTTGGTTCACAGAAAATACATTTCAGAGCTGTGACAGCAGGCTGGTGACGTCACCATCTCCAAGTTGTCTTGATAGTTTAATAAATAAAAAAAGCATTTATAACCATGAAACAGGTCATATTTAGAGAACAGAGGAACATGTGATGTCATCACGCTGTGCTGGCGCTGCAGGCATCCTTGTCAGCACTTTACTGTATATATCGGTGAGTTACATTGATGGAATGTTTGATATTGAACTTTAACACTGATATCGGCTGATACCAATACTATGCCAATAATATCGTGCATCTCTAACATTTATAGTAAAGTGTGATAATTTTCAAGTGTGTGAACTTGTTTTTTGCACCAGACGATGCAAAAGACGGCTAAATCTTTACGTTGTCACGGCTTTAGGGAAAGTTCTTCTTGGACCTTTTATCAAAACCACTGCAGACTATTTCTTTGTCAGCTGACTGAACAATCGTCACAAAAGTTGCAAAATTCTAAAAGAACATTCTGATATTACGACAACAGGCGACCTTTGTTTAAAATACTTTAGGACTTTTGATACATAAATACTCACAACGTGACTTTTCAGCCGCGGTGAGAAACATAAAACTGTGTTTTGCTGAATCACCCTCAGAGAAGAATAGACTCAGAAAACCACCTTGCTCACAGGTCATAGCCTCTCTCTCTCTGGCATCTCTACTTAAAGACGGTCTGGCAGCCACCCCTGGAGCTCAGGACAAGGCATCTGAGCTGGACGTACACCTGCACAGCACTGATCCAATCCCTCATGTAGCATAGCTGTTACAAGGTCAGCCCTGGTCTGTGTGGGTGCAGATCCACTGTCCAGGGACTGCGCTTGGTGATGGTATCCGATACGCACAGGCCCGTCAGAGCTCAAACAAGTACTAACGGCAGAAGTTCTGTTGGGAAATATGCTGGAATACAATCACTGTTGATTTGATGGGAACCAATAAGCTTCAAAAAAGTGTTTGTCTTCACCATTGCAGCCCTCGGTGTCTATAGGATCACGTGAAGTTTGTCACATGGCTGCGAACTTTCAGAGAAAAAGGCTCCCTTTAGTTAAAACAAAAAAAAAATCCTCGTGGGCAGGAGTTTCAAGAACGCTTAGCAAAATAAACTTTTTAAAAACATTACAATGCATGATAACCTAACCTGTCAGCCAAGTTTGAGTAGTTTCAACAAAACGCTAGCACAGTGTTTGGAAAGATGTCTACACAGAAGACACACGTCTAGACTAAAGTTTCATTCAACCTTCATTCGTGCAGGTTCGTCTCATTGAGTCACGAGGACTCGTTTACAAGAGAGACCTGTTTTAACGACAAAGAACACAGAACAGGTACAGACGACAATAGACAATCATGTAAACGCACATAAAATGAAACGTAAATGGAAGAACACAAAGTTTGTTTTCTCAGTCATCCAGGTATATAACAATAAAAAAGGTTGAATCATGTCATCTGGACTTCGTTTTTTTTGTTAAAAAGTGGAAAAAATGGAAGAAATTATATAAAAACAAAACAAAAAGCTAAATGCGGCCTATTAAAAGCAAAAATCTAGTAGATGCGCGTTTTAAAGAGACAACTGGATACTTCTAAAAGATAGCTAGTTGAAATTTGGATGTCTAAGCCTTTACTATACAGTAATTAAATAAAGACCAGTTTTAACTTAATAAATGTATTTTATACATCTATACATTTAAGTGTCTAAGAGACAGCTATATAACATGGTTAAAATGTAGATGAAATTCATAGTGTGAGCCGATTGTGTTTTTTGTTGGGTGTTTGCATGGTTTTTTTTTTTTACGCTTTTAATACTTTTTCAGTATTATTATTTTTATTTCTTCCATTCATTTTACTCTCATTGATGCTATTTGTAAGCACTTTACAGCAGCTTTTAAATGCGCTTCATAAACAAAGTTGACTTGACTAAACCTTCACTTTTAGGCCAAATACAGACCAAGTTTTAGACAAATCCTTTAAACATTTATATGTTTTGCACTGTTAAACTAAATTTAAATAAATTTCAGCCTGTCACACATAAATTGGACGCCTATTTTTAACCTAAAGGTGATCAACTTCCACACAAAACGATTCATTAAATCAAAACTGAGGTCAAAAAGAGGACATTAGTGGGGGATCTGCCTCACGTGGAGACATCAAAATAAATGCTCTGGCACATGGAAGCAAAACAAATTTAAATCTGGAGCCAAAAATAAACAGCTGATCAACAGGTGTTCCCTTACAATGTTTTTTCTTCTTCTTCTTTTAGACCTTATTAGGTATTTTCTTGCAATTCCTCCTAAACATTTCTGCTGTGTGCTGCTTCTAAAAAGAGAAGGAAGTACTGTGTAGTCGCTGATAAAACTACTTACAGCCCCTTTACGGCCTCCTTTACCGGGAAACACTTCCAGTTGTTGTTATCCCTTTACATTTAACTTCAGCCTGGTTTCGGTCACCTTGGCAGCGGTTTCGAAGTCAGAGACGTTTAACAGAAAACACAGGCGAGGACGACCATGTTGTTGACGTCTCCTCTTTTTTCAGTCTGAAACTTCTTCGTCTCCGCTCAGACACATGTCCCTCTCAGCCGCGGCGTCACTCGGGACACGAGGCTGAAACATGGAAAAGTTTCAAGTGCCTCACGTGTACGAAGTGCGTGCCGCTACTTCCCAGCGGCGTCCCCTCGGCTCAGCTTCTCCGTCACATTTGCCGCCTGACACGAGAGCCGCACGCGGCCCCTGCAGGGACAGGAATTCCCGATTATCCTCTGATGTCACGGCGACTGCCGCCAACCGTTGACGTTGCTGTGCGGTTGCCGTGGTAACGGCCGGGCATACAAGGAAGAGTACGGGCCGAGGTAAACAAAGAAGGCGGAGCCAAATGTACGGAAGTGAATCTGATTGGCTGTTCGCTGAGTTACTCAACAGACCGGTGACGTCCGGGTTGTAATATGAGCGAAGGCAAAAAAAAAAAAAAAAAAAAAAAAAAAGAGCGACGGCAAAAGGAAACAAATCACAAAACTATTTAAGTTACAACAGAAAACGTTTAGTCGCTAAGGTCCTGAGATTCCACTCGTTTCTTTCTTTCCTATTTTATTTATTTTTTTGCTTCGAGGCTACATACTTTAGATTAATTTTTTTATTTTTATTTTTTTATTATTTTTTTTAAATAAACCATATACATCAAAACAAACTGTGTGCTTATGTGATGAGCTGTTTGTAGCAAAATACCTAATACAGTACTGTAATGAAAAGTCAGCACCCTCCCCTGGTTCATCCCTTGAGTTAGATTAATTTGGCTCTGGACATGAAACAAAATACAGTAGCACTATTCAGTTATAATGTCTTAAAAACACTACGTAAAAAAAAGTCTGACATCTTGGACAGAAAATATTAAAATGGAATGATCTGAGGCCTTGTCTACAAAAAGTGAACACTTAATAATAATAAATAATAAACTTTATTTGTATAGCACCTTAAACTTGTGACATTACCTACAGTTGCTTCAAAAACATTTTCTGATTGAGATAAACGATAGACTCCTTCAAAACACCTGATGTATCTCACAGCTGGAAGAAGCATTTACTTTTTTTTTAACTTATATAAAGACAAAACACTCTTTAAAATATTGAATCATTTGACCATTTTGGCATTAAACCAAGAGAGAACATTACAAATAATATATATTTGTGTGTATTTTGACATGTTGAAATAAAGCTATTAAGACAGGTCACTACTAGTAAGAATGAGTGTTTTACAAACACGTTTTTCCTGATAGATTAAACAGGAAAGTACTGGCATTTCTAAAATGAGGCCTTACAACACGTCAGTTCTGGAATAGTGAACGGAGTCCTACAAACCACATAAAAAAAGCAGCTATTGATCGCATGAGACTCAAGAAAAGTTGGACATAAAGCTTTAAGGGTAGCAGCACAGCCGTGAACCAGGACTCCTGAGTGAGAACAACGATCCATCACAAGCCTCCAACTGCTCCACGGATCTACCAATGTACCAGTCCTCCATCCCTTAGCAGAAAAAAATATTGAGAATGAACGAATGCTTCTCAAATGTGATATTAACTTTGAGGGAGAACAATACACATCTCTGAGCAGCTTTTGAAAGCTGCAATTACAGCTTTGACAAAATATAATTGGGGACGCGTCAAGAATCTGTCAAACTTCTTATTTTGAAGCGTGAGAGCTCAAAATGGTCACACACACACACAAAAAAAACTAAAAGGCCCAAACATTTTTTTTTTTTTTACCTAAATGCCAGTTTGTGACATTTGATTGTTACTATTTACCTAAAACTGAAACATTTACAAGTGAGGTGGGCGAAACATGGAATAATTAGAAATATCATAGACAGGGCGGCACGGTGGCGCAGTTTGGTAGAGCTGTTGCCTCTCAGCGAGAAGGTCGTCCGTTCAGATCCTGGTCCAGGAGCCTTTCTGGGTGGAGTTTGCATGTTCTCTCCGTGCATGTGTGGGTCTTCTCCAGGTACTCCGGTTTCCTCCCACAGACCAAAAACATGCATGTTAGGCTGATTGGTAACTCTGAATTGTCCCTAGGTGTGAGTGAGAGAATGAATGATTGTCTCTGTGTCCCTGTGATGGACTAGCGACCCATCCAGGTTGTACCGTGCCCCTCGCACAGTGATTGCTGGACATGGGCACCGGTGACCCCCGCAACCCAAAAGTGGAAGAAGCGGGTAAAAGATAATGGATGGATGGAAATTGACGCACGAGAGGCAATGGGGGGATTAAGTATCTTGCCTAGGGACATTTCGGCACGTGACTGCTGGTGGAATCGAATCCCCAACTCTTTCATTGGAGGATGACTCCTCTAACCACTCAGCCACAGCAGCCCAGTCATAACATATATTATAGTTTACATGCAGGAAAGAAATCAGGTTGTCTAAAACAAACAAGCTTGTTTTACAGAGACCCGGTCACATTTTCTGATGTACTTGAGACCAGTGCTATTGTACCAGACACAAATACCAAAAATATTGTACTGTATATCTATGCTAAGACTGTTCAAAATGTTATGTGCTGGACATAAAAAAAAACTATTTCAAAGCTTAATTATAAAGAGGCTAGAAAAATGTTTAATGTTCAGGTTCAAAGGGCATGTAATTCCATTTTTTCTATCCTGAACTGCTTTATCTTGTGGTAGAGCCTATTTATCTTTAGCTGGAAGCAAGATACACTTTGAACACTGAGTCTTGTAAACCACAAACACAGCACATATGTATGTACCCACTCTCCTCCAGCTTCAATCTAGAATCAGCAGTTCAAAACAAGAGAAAACCCACATGGACACAACAAACATAAAGCTACTGCAGAAAGACCTGCAAAGTTTGCATTCAAACTACAGACCATGACACACACATATACATGTGTTTTCAATTATTGAACTTGAAGGTTAAGATTTGCTTAAGATAACAATTACTCTATGTTTTATATCTTAGATCCTTATATACGGTTTCTTTATATACGTTATATTTTTGCTGTTTTTGGGTGTAACTAGTACCTTGAGCGCGCAATTTTGTTCCACCTCATGTACCACATGTGAAGTGAATGGCAATAAAGAACCTTGAACCTCGACTTTGGCCCTTGAACCTGACAGATTTCGATTCTCCAACAACTTTTTTTTTATGTATAGGCTAAGAAGAGTTTACTCATGTTTGAAGTCTGTCTTTTTCATGTAAGCTGAAAAAAGTATATATTTTTTTACTGTACAAAATGGATATTTATTGGTACTAATTTTATCAAACATTTCCAAAGAAGCTAGACCCTTCCTCTTAAAATAAAATGAAACAAACATGTCCAATAGATAATCTCTTTCTTTGAATCAAAGAGAGAGGCTGAAAAGGAGCAGTTTGGTTTGGATGCTAAATTGTTTTGTTTATGTGATACAGCTACATCTAAAAAACACTATTGCTAAAAATGACGGTTACTTGAGAGGTAATGTAAATAATCTGAGAAACAGATATGACCCAGCTGTGTCAGATCTTCACATAATGACACAACAATGTGACTAAGACTTTTAGTACATTGTAGCTATGACTTCAAACATGCTTCAGGTCTATTCAAAGGAGAAAAATATGAAGATGTGAAGAATGTGTCAACTGTGCATTTAGTCTGCTTTTTTTTTTTTTAAGCTCAGTGAATAACTAAGTGATAATTTAGTCACCCCTCCCACCCCCACCCCCACCTGTCAGTCGTTCTTGCTTTCAGCTTACCACTCACACCTGTACCTCCTTGTTCATTGCTCTGTGGTCTGTGGTTGCATCAGGACAACCGGCACAAAACAATTGCCAAGTCTTTGTGCAAGTTAGTTTGCTGTGGCAACCCTTGATGAGCGAACAGCCGAAAGAAGAAAAAATAAAATTAAATAAAATTAGATCCTACACAAACTGACCAGCTAAAGTTTCTAGTTCTGTGCTACTCGTCTGTCATACTGCTTGCTCCCCACCGGTCGTCATGTGTTCTAGTACGCCTGGTTCCTACTGGGGTTTTCAGTTTCCCTTATGTATTCACTTGCTGTCACAACAGCCTTTTATTTTCATAAATGCATCAAATCTTTGGGTCAGTGTTTCCAGACTGCACTCTTGAGTTCTATTTTCAGCTAATATTCAAATCTGGTCACCTGCCTCCAATATAAATAATGTGCAGAAAATGGTTCAGGAGAATAAAAAAAGATAATAGATAACGAGGTTAAACCTTAGTGAGACTGAAAGACAAAAAACTGAGCAGAGACAAGAGAATGATACTGAGTTTTTTTAAAACCCTGTTAAGGCAGATGGGAGGATTTCTTCTTTCAAGAAAAATGTCATGAAGGGCAATCGTTTGCTCAGTTCTTCAAAGCATAGGTGCATGAGGAGCAGATCACAGTAATGACTTGGTAAAATACAGGAAAATCTATTTAAATATTGTTGTTCCTTGAGGACAAAATGTAAACGAATATCTATTTGAAAAGCTGCCATTTGGAGTTAAGAAATGAAAGATTTACTGCTGTTACTATGGTGTAAAGATCACAAAGTTCACTCAAAGTTTTTTTTTTATTTTTAATTTTAAAGACACAAATCATTCAGATAAATACAATACTGAGAAAGAAAAAACAAAAATGTACAGTATTTCTACTAAAAGCCAAGTTATAAAGCTACGCCCTGTGACTGATTCTCTTTTGGACGAGACACAATCATTATTTTCTTGCTGAATGGGATGTTTGTTTCTTTTGGTTTCTTGTTTGAAATGCAATTTAAACCACACACACACATGCACTTGAAATTAACCAAGACCCCGCACACTTGGTATTGGTGACAGAACTTAACACAAGTTTTTTTTTAGGGGTGGTGGGGAGGGAGGGAGATTCAAGCTCATGTTGCTTCTGCTGAGGAATTGGTTGATGCTAAGAGCAGTGCACTTTGCGCCAAAACATTTTTATTGCTTTGAAGTTCAAATATTTTGAAAGTAGAGTTATGAACCGTCATTACTTGTTTCAGATATTTCTTAGAAAAGTCTTCATTTAACAAATTAAAAGTTAAGCCTGACCCAGACTGACAAGCTAAAGTCTAGTCTGAGCCAAACTAAAGTTTGTTTTGCATCACTGCCTTTGTCACATTACATAGTTATTCTCATGGGCAAAAATGCTGCTTCTATTTGCACTTGAAAATACTCATCAAATACAATTTTCCTGACCTGCATGCACCAACGAGACCAAAACCTGAAACGTTGTAACTGTGATTAATTTCAGCTTTTCTGCTTTTGTAAAGTGTTGACTTTTTGAGAAAAAGTTGTGAAAATACATACTTTTATTTATTTCTTAGTTATTATTTCATGCACATTTTTGCCTACAACTTTTAGCAAGGATATTCAAGAGTTCTCAGAGCATAGGTATGTAGCGGTGAACTCAGTTCCTTGAAATATGTTGCAATGTTGTGATCTCAAGTGCCGACAAAGGTCCTTTGTTTTTCTGTGGCTTTCTTTTCTCCAATCTTTGCATTGTTAGAACGTTTCCTTTTTGTAGTTTTTTTAAAGTGTTTCTGAGACAAAGTCTAAATGTTGTGGTGGTCTAGATCCATTGTTAGTGATTTATATTTGCATGTGTGGCTCAAGCCTGTACAGAAGACAACCAACACATGTGCTGGAGCTTTTCAAAGTTGGTTTCCAAAAGCAAAACGCACTGCAAATCTTGACAGTGTCTTTGCATGGTGTACCAAAGTAAAGGGCATTACATTTATGAGATTGCAGATGTGTACCCACTACCATATAGCCTAGTTTTGATCTTTTGTCTTCTGAATGTCTTCACCAACATTTGTGATCAAAATTAGATTGAACCAATGAGAAATAAACAAAAGTTCTAAAATGCTCCATTTTTCTCAAAAAGTTAATGTTCACAAATTCAACCAAGCTGAATGTATCTCAAGTTGAGCAATAATATTTCTGGTTTTGGTCTTATTGGTATACTAACATATGGACTATAGACTTATGTGGCAGACTTTAAAAAATAAAGCCAATTTTTTTTTTTTTTTTTTTTATATGTTTCGTAAAATTTAAGAATTTTACTTGTATTCAATATTTCATTTTGTGTAAAATTGCTCTGTTCCAGTACTTGCAAC